>JAQISU010001236.1:18075000-18505000 GCA_029339505.1 Unio delphinus | reverse complement strand
GGATCATTTCTAAGCTAATTTTTTATATTGTAATGACGATTCGTGTTTCGAGACCAGCTCATGCGCATAGATGCGAACTTAATCAAATGACGGTGTTGTATACAGGTCTATGCGGCTCTACTATGATATAAATACATAGTAAGACTTCCCGTCTCAAGAATGAGTGTCAGAAATGAGTTCAAAGGCTTTCTTGATTCATTAGCTTATTTCTAGCTACAGTCGACACAATAATTAAGAAAATACAATCGTCTGCATTAAGGTTAGATCAGTCGGACGACACATATTTGTTGGTTTAAAGCATATGACATTGGCTTGCTAATTTAGACAGTGCACCAATGAACTTTATCCAAGACTACATCTCTAGTTTAAAGGTCTACTAATACAATAAATTCCTCTTGATCCAAACGAATTGAAATAATGTCCAATATAAAGTAATAACACAATAAATTCATCTTGATTCAAACGAATTTAAATAATTTCCCGTACAAGGAAACTCAAGATAACTCAATATAAACACAACTATTTCTAACAGCCTAGAGTTTCTACATCAACTGAGCCGTTAGGTTCTAAAATACAACTATATACTGATTTTTACATAAACAGGAAGGGGTCACGTGACATTCTGGAAGGTTTTCGAACCAGTCCAAGTTTACCAAGTCACGTATACTTTATCAGAATCAACCACGTGTCACCCCCAAGAACTAACAAATGAAAAGATTTCCATGCAATCAACCCATCATTTTAGAAGCTTGTTTATAACTCTAAAACCAGGTCAGAAATAAGGTCAACATCTGTTGTGTACCTGTAAAGAATAGATCAACCCATCTTTCAAGAAAATCTCTCCCAAGTAATGAATTTTCAATCCAAAATGTTAAATTTGAATCTGACAAAAATAAAGCTATGTTTTAAATCAAATATACGTAACACCTCCCCCCATAAAATAAAAAGAAAGGTTTATGTGATAAAACTGTTTTTTTTTAATCACAAACCAATTTACATCTGAGGTTAAAAGAACTCGTACAAATTACAGACTGTATATGATATAATAATTTGTTATACACGGGAAAGAGCATCTGCAATTAAATTATTTAGAAATAGCCTCAACCTTAGCATCTACTGGTTTGACTTGTCCATGTCCCACAATATGTCCTAAGAAAGTCACACAAGCACGGCAGAACTCACTTTTAGATAAGTTAATTCTCAAACATGCATCAGTGAGTCTGTCAAAGAATTTTAGAATTGTTCCTAGATGTTCTATCCAGGTGACGTTGCAGATGATGACGTCATCTATATGGACATCACAATTTTTTAGACCAGAGGTGATCATATTCATGAGACGTTGAAATGTACTTGGTGACCCTTTCATCCCGACTGGCATTACGTTATATTGGTAGAGTTCATCTGGGGTCACAAATTCCGAGATTTCCTTTGCTCATTCCGTTAGTGGAATCTGCCAAAATCCTTTCAAATGGTCAAATTTGGTGACATACTTGGCATTCCCGATTTTATCAATACAATCGTCAATTCTTGGTTATGGGAATGAATTTGTTTTTGTCACAATGTTCACCTTCCTATAATCAGTGCACATACGGAGAGATTTATCTGTTTTTGGAACAAGTATGCATGGTGAACTCCAATAACTTTTACTGGGCTCGATAAAATCATTCTCCAGCAAATATTGCATTTCCTTTCTTAATTATTCCAGTATGAGTAGATTAATCCTGTATGGATGTTGTTTAACCGGTTTGGAATTTACAATTTCAACGTCATGAAAAATTTTGTTTGTCCTTGTAGGACTATCTGGAAAAAAGTGCTCATATTTAATTAATAATTGTTTCAGTTCATTTCTTTCTTGCACTTGCAAATGTGAAAATTTCTGGTCTAGCTTTTTAATAATTTCTGAATTTCAAAGATTCTTCATTTCAATATCAGTCATCATTTCAATATTAGTAGAATCTGGTGATTTTTCTTCACTGAGTCGGACAGGTACAACTAAATTAATTAAATGTTTAACATGGCTATCTCTTTCAATACACTGGTACTCCTATAATTTATTTAGATCCCAGGAGCACTAATAATATAATTTAACTAATTCATTTTCTTATGAACTTTGTAAGCGCCGTAATATCTAAACTGAAGAAAAGTATGCAGAATCAGCAAGGTTCTAATCTTGACGAAGTAATCTAAAATGGCAGACGAAGTCACGCGATGCAGTTCTGATTTGATGGAAATCAATTAAGCACAAGTTTTTTTCAGATAAATAATACAATAAATTCCTCTTGATCCAAACGAATTGAAATAATTTCCAATATAAAGTAAAAACACAATAAATTCCTCTTGATTCAAACAAATTCAAATTATTTACCGTACAAGGAAACTCAAGATAACTCAAGATAAACACGAATGTTTCTCATTTATTGATAGATATATCTAAGGTTCTATTCCAATATGCTGACCATGTTTGACTACAAGACATGAGTGCACTTTTCAACCTGCAATCAGTTTGACATCCTTTGTTCAAAATACATTGAAGTATTTTATTTTATATAATAAAAGATACATATGTATGTTTCTGTTGAAATATGCAGACTACATATAATTACCAACTTAAAATGCATTTTTCCTATGGCCGCCCTGATTGACAACCATGGATAGAAGTTACAACATAATCGGATTATTCTTTTCAAAGAAGCATGTCTAAGACATGGAATATTGTATCGTTTGGAAACACAACACGTATGTCGTTATATATATATATATATATATATATATATATATATATATATATATATATATATATATATATAAAACAATGCTAATTAAGAAAGCTTACATTCAGAACACCTGGTTCCATTGTATCCTTCAGAACACCCAAAAGGACATGTCCCATTGATATGGTCACACGTTTTATTGGCGCAGTGACCACATATATTACTGCAATTTATACCGTACCAGCCTAATGGACAAGCTATAAGAAAGATGAATAATTTCTTTTTAAAAGAAGAACATAAAACAAAGTTAAAACAAATAATTTAGCACACACAAGAGAGAGAGAGAGAGAGAGAGAGAGAGAGAGAGAGAGAGAGAGAGAGAGAGAGAGAGAGAGAGAGAGAGAGAGAGAGAACAAACGGATAGAAAACACACAGACAGACAGAGGGAGATTGAGGAAGAGAAAAAGAGATAGAGAGATATTTCGTCGCACATATCCAACTATTACAAGAGGGGAAAAAAACTGCAAAAAATGTGAGAGCGAGAGAGAGAGAGATAGAGAGAGAGAGAGAGATTATCCTACACACCAAACAAAGAGGAAAGTGATATTCCTGGATTATATAGAAGATTGCTTGGTAATAGTAGGACGAATTAGTAGGACGAATTAATATCGTAATACAATTAATATTAGGTTTTCCCTGCTAGTATGCCTTTCAGTTCAGGTTTGAGTATATGTATTATTCTCTTTAATAAACTCTCTATATCTTGATTAGTTTCATATGAATCCGGAATGACTGTAGATTCACCAGAATTCATTATTGGATAGTCATTCGAGTCTGTCTGCTAAATATAATTCAGATTCTTCGAAATATATTATATTTTCGTATGCTAAATGAAAAGAATTCTCCATTCGCGATCGAGCTAATGAAAACGATGATATGCAATTTGCTTTTCTAATTACAAATATTCATTGTGTATTGGGTATCCACAACTAATATAATATTAACGCACTAAGACACGTATAAGAAAATAATAATAATAATAATAATAATAATAATAATAATAATAATAATAATGATGATGATGATGATGATGATGATGATACAAAATACTACTACTACTATTAATACTACTACTAATAATAATTAGAATAATAATAATAACCATGACATCGATGATGATATCGAGACTAGAATATCAAAGTTGTTTATAATATGCTACAAGTATTTAAATTGTATACAACAATGTATTCATTTTTATTTTCATTTTCAAATACGCAGACAACGTAAAAATCCCAACCAATGGTGCAATTTCTTTCATGCCATCCTGATAGGCAGCCATGGATACAAACTCCACTAGATCGATTACAAGATCTATCATCAGCACACTGTCCACATTGTTCTGTACAATTGATGCCAAAACGACCTGCTAAACATCCCGCACTACATATTCCATCGGAGGCACCACATCCTGTTCCATGTAGGCAGTTGGTGCAGTTATTGTCGCAGAAATGGCCCCATTTCCCCTGAGAACATCCCATACAATATCCGTCCCTTTGATTGCATGAATTGCCTTTGCAATCACTGTCACACGTATTGTTGCAGGAGTGTCCCCACCATCCTGTTTTACAACCTCTGGGACAGTTGGCATCTATTTTGTTCTGTTTTGCAATGGGTCCCTCGCAGTGGCAAAAAATGCCACATGTCCATCCGCACATATCATATTGACAATCTACAAACAGCATTTTAAAATATTTTAATTCACAGAATTAAAATGTGTCTATGAAAAAACGATTGAACATCAGCTTCAATTTAAAAATATTTATATATTAAGTGTTTTTAATGGTGACACTAAAACTGTACTGATCCGATTAATATATGAACCAACGATCATTTTCTAACATAACAATAAGTATGATTCTGATTTGAAGACTTATCAACACCTTTCAAAATGAGAGGCGTAGTGACACTATTTCATGTTTATTGGAGAATAGCGTCAAACTTCAAAGAAAATTTCAAGTAAGTAATATCATCATATTAAACGGTTGACAATCGTACTACCTGCTACACGTTGAAATGGATGATGAAATTATGGCGCTTCTAATGACTGAATACTGTTTTACAAAATACCTTACAAAAAGTTAAACAAGTTTCTGAAATGAATAAATAAATTATATAAAGTACAAATTGCTTCCGATATCTGATGATAAAATACATATTTTGGAACTATTTAAAACAAGAACCAGTGTTTTGTAAATTTTGTTTGGAATGAAATAGCTGTCCTCAAAGCTGAGGAAATCTCTCCATCTGTGGCATCGCTAATAGGTGGACCCCGAATGACCTCTTCATGAAAACAAAGTCTCTAATTTAAAGGAATACAATTTCTAATGTAGAATCTGAAAAGCTGTGAACTAATCACATTTCTTATATGTGGAGGCATATATCACTTCATAGCTGACATCAATTCTGCTATCATCACGTTTCACTACCTTAAATGTCTTCCATTCAACATGATTTGTCCTTGAGTACATATAAAATGTATGATTCATTTTACTGGGTGGGATACTATTTCTTCGTTTCCTCAGTAAGTAAGCTCGCCCCGAAAAGTATCCCTTTAATACAAGGGAGAAATTAGTCTCATAGCAACATATACAATAGAGGTAAAAACACCTCACAACACTAGCAATTTATTTTATGCTGATCTGCAATACCTGCCCGCCTTACAAAATCTTGACATGATCGCGTTTAACATGACACGTCATCATTAAGAGTATAATCAGGGCTATGGTATATTAGGCAAACGTTCATTTTATTTAGTACGTACAATTTGGACAAGTTCGGAAACAACAAAATCAATGCAAATCTCCAGCTATCGAGATATTTGTACTATTTTAAACATCTGGGACTTGACCATAATCTACATATTTCTCAGAATAATTCTCACCAATATGGGATATGGGGAGGTATGGGATTTTTATTTTACAAAACCCTTGTCTAATTTGTATATTTTCAGGTATGTCCATAAGCGTAATTGTATCGCATTCATTCCTTTTTTGTGTAGCAGACATATACTGGTTTCTGATTCAGTTAGCAGGACCATCCACTGCGAGTTGGTATTAAATCACTGAATCAGCAGCAGAGGGGGTGAATCCTACAACTTTTTTCGAAAAAATCGATAAACCCCTAAAAACGGCTAATAGAGCCTTCCTGCGAAATCTCATGTTTTAACCAAAAAAAAAAAATAAAGTCTCCATTTGGCAAATGGAGACTTAGCGATTTTTCAATCATCAGGGTCGCATCGATGTTGTCATCACCCCCTCTGCTGCTATGGGTTAATAATTCTTTTACGATGAAAATCACTACGATGAAAGTCCTTATGATTTCACAAACAGACTAATTTCTAAAACCTCACCTTGTAGATCAATTAGATTATTGGACTGGTCAATGAGTTTGAAATTAATTCTTTTTAGCGAATCATTATGACACCGCATATAGACTGGATTGACCGGAGACTCAATAATTAGAAATCCTGGAGGAGCTGTTGGTGCAAATGAATACAAAATATCCCTGCTGAGCTTGATTTGATCGTTCGAGATTTATTTGATAACTTTCCTCGATAACATCACATACTAAATTGAACGCTATCACCGATGAAATATTTACATTTTGAGGAGCGATATGCCTGCCGCCACCATTTGGGTCATTATTATGTTTGAGGATTTTTATTTCCGGTGATGTTGTTTTTTTCCATGCATCATGAATTATTTTAAAACCAACATCGATGGTGTCACTGAGAAGTTTTTTTACTTCTGGTACGTTATATCCTGGTAGTTTGAATGTTGGAATATCTTATATGCGGATATTAAATTTTATTGCAAATTCTGTTCTTGTTTTAGGATTATCGTCATCTAATATATCCTGAATAATTTTCAAATGAAATGTTTCCATATCGTTGATAATTAGGCTCCATATTTCTACGACGCTGATAAATTCATCTCGGGTGAGAGAGCCGGATTTAAGAGATATTAATAACAGTGAAAAATCATTATTCATCATTAAGAAATTTTTATTGATATTCTCTTCTTAAATTATGTAAAATATTGGGTTGTAGAAATTTATCACTCCAGTGAAAACTAACAATTCGTTGTAATTGCTATAACTTCTCAATGGATTATCAGATTTTATCCTGTCTGTGATATAATCAGATTTTTGTGGTTCCGGTAAATTAACGGTTTCCCCCCCCCCCCGGTGGTAATTCAGGCCATCCTAGTTCGGTTCTAATAGAACTCTGATAGATATCTACGACGTATCCCTCTGTATTTATTTCAATGGCAGATGATAGCGTCGGCTCATGAACCGTAATAGCTATTTTTGATTCTTCTCCAGTAATCGATTTTATTCTACGTTGCAATTCAGCATTGATTTGTTCAATTTGGTATGATCCGGTTGGTATCGAAACAACGTTCCAGTCTGGAGTTCCATCGGGTTTATTCTTATACGAGAACACCAGTGAATTATTGGGTTGTTGACCACCAAATGATTTTGATCTGATATTAGGCCAACTGTGATACACTCGTAGTTTTGCTAGCGCTATCTCTTTCACCGGAATCGCAGAAGGGAAATTCACACTGAATTCAGGATTCGTTGATGTTATTGATATCATGCTGGTTTTCACCGGGGTTGTGTTTTCCGCTATTCGTTGAAGTAATTCCTGCGGTGTTGTCATTGTTATTATACTCATGTTGTCGCTCTAATTTTGACATCGCAGAATCATAAATACTGACCATCGCTGAGAACTCACTGAGATAATTGTATCATCGAGCGACGACGATATCATCGAGGATAATTGCGAGTATGCGGTTGATACAACATGAAATTGAATTATGTAGTCTTGTAGTTTGCGTTGGCTGCATGATGATAATTTTTTAGTGATTGCATTTGCAACCCCAGCAATTGTTGTCACCGCGGGTATACAAATTGGAACAGCAATCGGAGCTATTATTTTCACAGAAGACAGTATAATACCAGCTCCGGCCATTACACCAGATACTGAGTACACTGTAACGTCAATGACTGTAATCCTCCTGCGATATTTTTTTTTCATTGCATACTCCTCAGCGAGTGTTTTGAGTTTCATTGAAAATTCTTTGACTGTATCATAGCGATATTGCGATGATGAAATCGTTGATGTCATCGTTATTGGAAATGTCATCGTTGAAATGCTAGCAATGAAACTCAAAGAGTTTCCGCCAAAATATATCTTCTACAGGCATATTTGTTATAAATTCTATCACATATGTTATTGGCGATCTAACTCGTTCAACTCCAATAGTCGATAACACAAAAATAGTCCAAGTGTAATTTGCATTAATTCGCTGTGTTATTGTATTTACAGCGGTTTGATCTTGACCCATACCGCCATAATTATCTCTAATATTAAAATTATCCCCGCCAAATGTAGTTAAAGTAAATCGATAGATGCCTTTTACAGTTGGAGTAAAATCTATTCGATTATTAGTGTCTTTGATCCAATTGAGAGTTCCGTACCGAACCACATACACGACACTACGGATATTTTCTGCGGAGTGTGGAATTTTTACCTTATCGAGTCGTTCGACCATTTTAGGAAAATCATCTTTGACGGCGTCGATTGTTGTTTTACTATCCTCGATAGATTTTTTAATTCCAGCGATTTCATTAAGTTTTTTGATTGTTTCCGAATATGTATTTGATACGTTTTCGGAGGATGTTGTTGTAAAAAATTTATTATTGAGGTCGTTGATGACATTTTGATCATCAATAAACGTTTTAATTTCAGCGATAGATGGTGTAACTACAATCGGGGATCCAAAGAACTTATGAACGACATTTCTACGAAAATTATTATAATTTTTCAAATGATCTTCAAATTCTTTATCGTATTCGGCAAGTTGATCTGTGATTGTAGACATAAGTGCACCCCGTTTGAGTTTACCCTGATCCGAAAATAACGCAACGGTGTTCCCGATCGCGTCTCGTTGTTTAACCAAAATATCATCCAGGGAAAGATTACTAGTTTTCAATTTAACCTGACGATCTTGAAATATGACTATTTCCCCGTGATCAACATTTACTAGGTTCAACGTCTCAGCTATTTCATCTTCGATTATTTTCTTTATATCATCGGTTGCAGACATTCCTGCAGTGCCAACGGCACCGGGTTTCTTCAGCGCTGATAGAGGTCTTTCCCAAATATCAATCATGTTATTGTAAAACTCTTTCTCTCTCTAAAATCGCTTCGATTTCCATCGATTACTAGTGTATTCATTTACGACAACATGAGGTGGTTTTCAAGATGTTGAAATAGCGTCAAGGACATTTAATACTTCGATGCCGCATATTGGTGGATCATTGTTGTGTTGGTAGCGTAGAGCACCAGTGAGGAGTTTTTAAGCGGTTTATATAGCGCATGAATTCCTGCGGCGGCGCTAATCCATTTGAATCGAAATAAACAATCCCACGTGGATCAATCGCGTATGCAACCCAGTGAGTTCCAGGTCCGGTGCTGTTATCGAGATTAATAATACCGGTTCAACGCTGTTGGGTTGAGCCGGCAATTGATCTTTCATAAAGACACCTCTGAAGTTTTGTATCGCTAGTAATTTAGCAGCATCGAGTAAATCAAAATTGGACATAGGAACCGTCGGTTCCTCAATCGAAGATTCCCGAGTTAGTAAACCGGTCCTAGTCTAAGACCCTTTCCGCTGTACCTTGAATACGGGGTTCCTGGTAGTCTTAGACCCTTTCCCTTTTTTTTATACCCTCGTCTTATCTTCGGTTCATATGATTCAGTAATGCCTTGTATCGCTTTTGCTCCCAAGCCTCCAGCTGCCCCCAATGCGACCAGTAGTAATATGGGGCACTATAGCGACAATGGAAAATCCAGTCAAAAAGTGCTTGGGGCACTATGGCGACAAGATTTATAGCGACAAGGGAAAATCCAGTCAAAAACAGCTTGGGGCACTATAGCGACAAAACAGCTTGGGGTATTATAGCGACAAGGGAAATTGAACATAGTGGGCCTGTATAGCGACAAGGGAAATTGAACAGGGTGGGCCTGTATAGCGTCAAGGGAAATGGAACATAGTGGGTCTATATAGCGTCAAGGGAAATTGAACATGGCGGGTCTGTATAGGGACAAGGGAAAAAAGGGTGGCAATGAAAGCTACTATCTTTTCGAGACCTATGAGTGGCCCTGAAAAGGGCCTTTGGATACTTCTTCTTCTTTTATTTTCTGCCATTGTTCCACCACCTTTTGATTTTACCAATGATTCCTGTTTTTTTCTTCTTTTCTTCTTCGGGAATCCAGTCAGGATGTCCCATAGCTCTAAACTTTTCCTGAACTCTCATCCATCTTAGATTGAGTAGATCAAAGTCCTCTTTCGTCTTTTTGTTCTTTTTTTCCTTTCTCTCCTTAGACCAGTTTTCTTTAATCTGGATCACCTGTTCTTCCATCACCATTCTCATCATTGCTTCTGCTTTCTTTAGCCTGTCTAGACCCCACTTCACATATTCCCACTCTATCAGATGTAATGTTTCTTCTAGAAAACACCTGACTTTGATGACATGATCAAGTGCTTGCTTCAAGTCCCCTATTCTTATATATTTTCTTTTAATACGTCTTCTTAATTTCTGGTCTTCCTCCTCTATCATACCTTCTAATAAATCTCTTGCTAATTTCAGTTGGCTTACAAAGCCATGGTTACTCTGAAATTCTTCCTCAAGTCTTTCCACTTGATATTCTGCATCAAGGATCCCAAACCAGCTGTCTCGGAGTTGGATAAACAATTCAAAATTCATCTTGATGTGTTCAAAATTGAATGGCTCCAAGGACCGACGATTGCGTATATATATCTTAAGCACGGACGTGAAAGTAAACACCTCTACATTCACTTGTCATATTAGATACTATTCACAAATCCTATTATATACTATCCAAAATCACACCCTATACTAACCACACACGGGGAAGCAGCCAAAACACACCATACTATATACTATCCAAAATCACACCCTATACTAACCACACACACGGGGAAGCAGCCAAAACACACCATACTATATACTATCCAAAATCACACCCTATACTAACCACACACACGGGGAAGCAGCCAAAAAAAACCATACTATATACTATCCAAAATCACACCCTATACTAACCACACACACGGGGTAGCAGCCAAAACAAACCATACTATATACTATCCAAAATCACACCCTATACTAACCACACACACGGGGAAGCAGCCAAAACACACCATACTATATACTATCCAAAATTACACCATATACCATCTAAATAGAGTCAGTTTTTTATAATCACACTACTCCTCTCTCATACCCATTGGCAATTGACATAGTATTTCTTTTCTTGTTATTTGGGTAGCCCTGAGAAGGGCTGTTTTTAAAACTTCAAATTACACCTGGCTAATGCTGACATCTCCCAGGTCTAGCCCCACACACACATCTCCTACTCCAATCATTCTCCCAATTCACTCTTGTGATTGGGAGCGCAGAGGGAGAATGAGTGGCTTCACTATCCCAATCTTCTGTTTGAGGGATAGTGAAAGTCTCTTCATTTCTGCCTCTATTCCGCAACCGTGGATGAGTCTGTGGTTGTTGCGGCTGAGGCAGTGGGGGCTGCGCCTGTAGTGAACGAACTGGTTCTGGTGAAGGTGTCCTCACTATAGGCTTGACTTCACTAGTTTGCCTCATCATGCGGTGAGGCAAAATTGACCTTTTCATTTCCTTCTCCTCTTCTTTCTTTTTCCTCTCCTCCTCTTCTTTAACTCTGATCTCTTCTTCTTCGGTCTCCATTGCCAGTTCGTCCAGGAGACGTCTAGCATTCTCCAGATGCATTTGAAGTTCTCTTAATTTCTGTACTCTATTCATCTTCTTTGATGCGCCAACGATAGGTAGCCAGACTGACGAGTGCTTTTTTTATATATAGCACAAGCGCGGACGTGATGGAAAACACCCCCTAGATCCAAAAACTTACATTATCCCCATCATTACCAAAAAAAACAAAACACGCGGATTTAAAAGAAAACACCCCACACTTTTATACTTGACTCCTATTAATTATAAATTGAACAAGTTATTTTGAAAAAAAAATACGCTGTGCTTATAGACGCACTTCAAAATAAAAGTAAAATGAGATAGTGATTATAGACTCACTTCTAATTTTTTTCTAACTTCCTCACATACCATAAGCAAATTGAATGATTAATTCTTTTCGAGAATATTGGGTAGCCCTGAAAAGGGCTGTTTTTTTGTGTTTGTGTGTACGAGGAAGGATGACAATCTTTTATCGTCTAAGATTGCGTCCTCGTTTGGCTACACGATAGGGTCTGCTTCTTCGGAAAGAGAAAGAGAACTCTTTCGTGTCCACACGACAGTCGACAAAACTTCTGTCTGGTTCCTGCTGATGTTGTTGCTGTTGCTGATGCTGTTCTCTCTGCTCTCTCTGCTGCTTTTGAAGTCGATACTTCTCAGTCCATTCTTCTTTCTCTTTTTGAATTTCCTCTCTGAAGAGTTCTTCTATGAGGTCTTCCGTTACTTGTAGCATTCTTACATTCTCAATCTCTTCAGGCTTTGGCATCAGATTGTGTCTGATACGATGCAGAGTGACATAAGCTTCGTTCAGCTTAGCTAGTCTTGAGCACATCTTCGTAGTAGGATGAGTCAAACAATGGATGGTCAGACTGGAGACTACCCCTGCTTTATATGGTTCAAGCGCGGACGTGATGGAAAACACCCCTCTGCGGTTTAGGGTTTTGAAACGTTTAGATAGTTTGATGTGAGGGATAGAAAGAAAAGTCAAAGAGCATTTATATGAGTACAAATGTAAAACAAACGACAGACGCATTGGTTTTCAAAACACAACATTTTTATTCAAATAACAAACATTATTTCAAAGAACAAACATTATTTCAAAGAACAAACATTTTTTCAAAGAACAAACATGTTTTTCTTCTATAACTCTAATACATTATCTTTGACATGGTTGACAACCTTGTGAATTAAATTGAGATTTCCACTGATGGAAATCATTGGGCCATTGATGTACACTACGTTTCCTAGCTAAAGACAACAGATAGCCATAATGGTCACAAAACCATCGATCTACTTTGTCATCGTTTCGAGACGAATGACGATCAAAATAAGTCACTAAATGTTCTAAAGAATATCCAAGACTGCGATGATGCAGATAATAGACACAATATTGTCCACACACCATAGAATCTGTGCTTTGTAATTTCACATTATTGAATCGTGTCGTCTGGGCATTTCTTCTCACAAAGTCAATGATATCATCTTCGAAAGGGGGTAATCCATACGAATCAAAATACTCCGCACATCCCTCTTGAGGAAAGTAGACAGCTACCCAGTGAGTTCCTGGAAGATGACTGTCATCTGTGTTGATGACATAAGCTTGATTCTCTTGAGGTTTGCGATGAGGTAGTTCATCTTTAGCACACACGACAGGATTCCAAGAAGCAGTGTACGAACTACGGTTCAAAAGATAATAAAGTTCCCAGGTATCCATTTTTTGTTGTGTAGCCTTATTTTTTTTTTCTCCTTTCTTCACAGGTGATGATAAGTCATCAATTCAATCCAGACTTTTTGTTTGAAACGGTCTGACAAGTAACTGATGGTTTGCTTCGTCTCTTTACTCTGGGCCAAGAGAGCTTCGATGCGATCAATTTCTCGAGCAAACAATGGAGGAGAGGAATGATCACGTAAGCCTTTATACCACTGAAGTAACACGGCTTCTTCTGAAATGAGACTCCAAGCTTCGTTCAGATAATCATCCAATTTTTCTTCTTGACTCATCATCATACATTTATCGTGTTGAATTTGACTGGGATGATCGATTTGACATCCATAACAATCTTTTTTAATCATGTCTCTCATTTTATCTTCCAAGTGTTGTGCAAAACAAGCCACTAACTGTTGTTCCTGTTCTGGCCATCTGGATTGCATGATCACTACTTCTTCTTTTTGGTCTTCGGGAACTGCTTTTTCTGTAACCTCCCATTCCATGGATTCTCCACTATTCAAAGAAGGACAAGGGTCTTCCATAGTGTCTAATAGTCTAGAATGACTTCTCTCAAACTGTTGATTTCTATGGTATTATCGAATTCAGCATACAGAATGACATTCACCGTTTCGGGAAGAGTCTCTGCAAACTGAAGTTCCACACGCAGTTGCCCAGATTTTATAGGGTGGAAATGTCCCTCGTCACTGCCTTGGTCTGGAGTGAAATCAAAAGCCCACAAAGCGTAACCTCCTGCATAATCGTCGTAGGAAATACCGTGACTGGTGTTGGTTCCTAACTGTCCTGTGGCTTCGTACAGCGACAAGTACGACCTCAAGTAATTCTTCGCGGCAAAGTTGGGTTCGAAAGGTCGGGTACACAAAGTTTTGCCATCGCGACTGACTTCGATTTTGGTTACTCTGCAGTGCTTAAACTCGAAAGGATTGATATTGTGGGCACCGTTGAAGGCTGCATTGCTGACGATACCGATGAATAAACGTTTGGGTAACTGTCCTTGGAACAGATGATCTTCGATCTTGGATCTAAGGTCCCTGGCAATGGTGAACGTTTTGACTTCCACGCGTCGTATCGGATACTTGGCTGTCGTTCTGCTCAAAGTGTGACTGATATCATTTCCCACTTTAGGTAACACTTCCACACGACGCACGTATAACCTGGCTTCTTGGATGATGGTTTTGTATGTGTTGGCATCAGCCATCAAATGGAAAGCAGCACTGCTACGATTCAGTCTCAAGCGAATATCTACTCCGTTCAGCAAATACTTCTCTTGAAACCACATGTCCAAATGCAAACGATCGAACAGTTCTAAACTACGTCCTCGCAGAATTTTCTTTCGACGCTCGTTAAAACCCACATTGTGAGGATTGGCAGGAATGGGAGGATTGTTGCCCTCAGCAGCTGCTGCTGCTACGGACAAGGCTGTGTCGTTAAATGTATTCTCACCTGCGGTGTCAGGTTTCCATACCACGCAAGCATCTAAATGAGTGTTCTTGGCTTCTTTTCCGTACGTCAAGAGATTTTCGAGGTACGCTCGGTAAGGGTAAGTATCCGTGCTACTGCTGACCAGTTTGTTATTCATGTACAAATCCACTTCGCTGAACAAGGAATGCATGAAATTGTTGACGGGAGCTACTTGGGCATCGGCTGCTGGATCGGTGTTGTCCGTTCTACTCACTTTCACTTTCAAATACAAGTAACTGTTGTTGAGATCGATGTAATCTTCGGGTTGTCCTTTGATTTCAAACTCGATGGGAGCTGAATCCGTCAAAGAGGAGACGGGATGAAATTCGACCCATTGGGCTTCTTGCATGGTCATCATCGTGGGTGGCATGGCAAAGAGATCTAGTTCCGACTTGGAACAGGCACAAGATTCTTGGTGCATCATTTTTTCTTTATGTTTTTTCTCTTCACTTTTAATAATCAAAAATGTCTAAGTCTCGAGCGGTTCTTTTTTTCTTCGTCTTTCTCACTTTAGAGGTACGGAGACTTTTGAAAGGGTGTCTTCGTCGTCGCTTTCTACCTTGTCCTTGCTGTGTCGTCAGGGAAGCAGAAATGTCAGACTCGGTACCGTTCAGGGCATTTATAGGACTTTCTCGTCGACCCAAAATCTCTTTACCCGTTTGAAGCAAGACATTTTTGCCTGCTCTCAAAAAAGCTTCTTTAGGGTTTTGTTTGTCAATGAGAACATTGTGGAGAAAATCTTTGCCGTGAGTCAATGCGGCATCTTTTAAGGCGTGCAATCCTCGTGTCACCATCGGTTTCAAAACAGGGACCACGGAACGAAAGGCTGATTTAAACATATCTCCTAAACCATGTCCTCGTTGTCGAGTGACTCCTCGGTACACAGGATACATCACTTTTTCAGTTGTTGGAGAATCGTTTTTGAAAATGGAGTTTCACTGTGACTTTTCCTTTGGTAAATGGAATATTTTGTCCTAGTTCTCCTTTTATAGAAATGTTGACACTGTCGAAATACGACTTACTGACGGGTAAATAATGAGGATGTACAAATTCACGGTGAACGTGATTGGTATTTCCACCTTCTTCTTTATCGGTAGTGTCAGAATCCACTTTGAAAGGAATGACACGCAGTAACGGTGCAGAGGTGTGTCCTACTACATTGTACTCCACCACATCGGAGTACACAAACATCAAGTTGAGACCTTGGTTCAATTCAATAGGGAATCGAAAATATTTTGCAAAATCCAAGTTACTGGATATGTCTTGTGTTTGCTTTTTGTTCGGGAGCATCTCGACGTCTCCACCTAAAATATCAAACAATTCAGGACAAAAAGTAATGGTCATCATTTTCTCCTCTGAAAATGTCATTATGAGTCGACGAGACACTGAATAGTACTCAATGGTCACACTTTTTGGGGTTTTTGTGGATGCAAGGGACTCCATGGCTTTACCAAACACAACATTGAACCTGGTTACAATCGTAGTCACTAAATGTTGACCACTAAAATAATAACCTGGAGGAATGACGAACTTATGAGTGGACAGGACATTAGTTTTGGATCCAACTGATTTCTTTTCGCCACCTTTACCTCGTGCGTCTAAGGCCTTTTGCAATTGCTCGTCAAGCACTTCTACTGTAAAAGTGTTTTGATTTTCGACGATGTTTTTGATTTGTGCCGGGTGTATTATTTCCACTAAAGCTACTTCCCAATGATCATCTTGATCCAAATGCATGGTTTGAGGTAATTTAGCCGTGTAACAGCACAACGTGTTCTTAGGAAACACCTCCATGGAACTGTCACTGGGTAACGTTAAGTAAAATTGGTTAATAGTGTTGTTCATAATTCCAATGTTGTTCTGTCCGAGGAGTCACTCGAGGTTAAAGGAGTATCTAAAAGAGGATTGTGATTGGAAGGGTGACTGCCAGGAGAAGGACTAACGTTGGACGCAAGGCTCCCAATAGTGTTATTGTTGTTCCCGTTGTAAGAGTATTTCAGGGAAGGATTGGGAAGAAGATATCCGATGCAACTGCTGAGTAAAATGGTCCACAATTGTTTGTCTCCTTGTTGCAAACTCAAATTAGCAATGGCTGCACCAATGACACAATATACCACAAAGATTTGACAGAAAAAAACGATTTGGGTTTTAGGGACACGTTCTCCACACCACACCCACAAGGGTTGCTTTTGTAAATCTTGCAGAGATGACGTGGGTGAAGGAGTAGTCACTGTGGTTGCTGAAGCTGTATTGAAGGGCATGATGGTCACTTCTTTTTATAGTCGATGACTTGGGCAGCGTCAATCCAAGAATCAAAACTAGGAGGATATCCTTTCCAACGTACTTTGACTTCTTTGACACGACGTTTTCCTACTTTACGGGTTCTTCGTTCGAGAATGCTTTCAATGTCGTACACGTCGTCTTCTTTTTTGGTGACACGTTGTAACTCAGGCAAGTAAAACGTTCCTTTTAATACTTCTCCGTTCATGTCTTCCAATTTATAGACGGCAGGATGACGGCCACGCACTCGTTCAGTAACACGAAACAATTCGGTGGTCCAATTGGGTAAGTAACCTTTGTCGAAAGTGCGTTTGGTTTTACCAATGCGTACCCAATCTCCCGGGGTTAACACTTCTCCACCTTTCTTGGGGACAGCCCTCGTTCGGGACGTACCAAACAGACGCTCAAAAACAGTCACTTCGTTGTCGGGTGTCACCTCTTGTGGGGCACGTCCAATGCTTCTATGGTAAGATTGATTGTAGGCTTGGACTAAGTGCGGTAAGACGTCGATGTACTTGAGAGTGTGTTGATGCGTAAAATATTTCCACATGCGTTCTTTCAAGGTACGTTGAAAACGTTCCACGATACTGGCTTTGGTTTCAGGATTTTCGGTGGTAAAAAAATGAATGTCACGTTTCTTTAATTCTCGTTGGAAAGCTTGGTTTAGAAATTCGGTGCCTTTGTCGGTTTGCCATCGAAGAGGGTGACGACCACTTTGTTTCAACACCAGTTGCAAAGCTCGTACTAACTCTCCGCTCGATTTGGATGTCAATGGTACGACCCAGGCAAATTTAGAAAAGACGTCGATGACACAAAACAAATATTTGTAGCCACGATTGTAGGTGGCTAAATGAGAGACATCGGCTAAATCGGCTTGCCATTGATGATCGATGCCTTCCACTTGAGTGCGACTTCTGTGAAATTTTCGTCGAATGGGTTTGTGTAAAGTGTACGTCGCTTGTTCTTGTAACCATCGTTGTACTGTAGGTAAACGGAGCTTTTTCAAGCGACTTTTGGCAGCACGATACAATTTCTGAATGCCTCCGTAACCTGCAGGGTGAGCTGGATCGTAATAAATGCTGGCTAAGACCTTCTCCATGGTTTAGGTTAATAAGTGACCCACTCTTCGAGGATATTGCTTTGGGTGGGACGAAATGCGGGTTGTTTGGAAACGGTTTTACGTGTCCGATGTGCCACAGGAGTTGACGTCGAGGGTGCTGGTGGTGGTGGTGGTGGTGGCGGAGGTAATGAGATAGCTTTGGTCTTCTTTTCTTTTCTCACCTCTGGTTTCCTTTCGTTCTTTTTCACTTCTGTTGAAGCAGGAGTAGCCATCATCTTTTTAACCCAAGTTTTGAGTTCTTCTCGTTGGGGCGTGGGAGAAGGGGTCAATAAGGAAGCGGCAATCTTACTCGGAATGGGAATAGCAGTGGGTGTTTGAAAGAGATCATGGGGTTCTTTTTCTTCCTTGGGTAATGGTGGGGTGACGTCTGTTTTGGCTACTGTAGAGGGTAAAGGCGACGGATTATTCATTAGTGCCTTCAAATCGGACAGTGTGGGTAGAGCTGTTTGTTCCACAGCTTTTCGATGAAAGAGTTGTAGTCGTTGCAGAAGTTGACCGTACTTTTGCGATTTTTCGGTTTCGGACAAATCGTGGCGATGCAGCAAGGATTGCAATTCGTGTTGTAATTGGGACATCTCGTTCAAATCAGGATTGGGTGGTAAATGGGGGGTACGTTGTTCTTGCCAACGATGGTATTCCATCCATCGTTTGTAAGGAACTAAAGTCAGTTTTCGTCCTTCCATGGGCTTCCAAAGGTTACGTCTGAGATCGTGGTGCTTCATGGATCCCTTTTATCTTCTGGAAGGATCATACATATTGCTACCCATACCTTGGGGCCATCCCTTGGTGCATCCCCGGGGCCATCCCTTGGTGCATCCCTGGAGACATCCCTTGTGTCATCCCTTGTAAAAAACCTGGTAATATGCTGGATAGGATACCGGATTTCGCTAATCCTCCCAACACAGGAAGAAGAAAAGGTAAAAATCCTCCGCGTTGCACCAACATTTTTTTCTTTTGACGGACGGGTATTTTCTTTTGGACCATTTGACGAAGAACGTGTCGATGTTTGGCTAAGCATTTTTTCTGGTGTGAAGACAAAGGTATCGTGCCTTTCAAGACATTCAAACAACATTCGCACACGGTATCGATGACATCTTTGGAAGCCGTTTTAATGATTTGTTTTCGCATGGGTGGAGAGGCTTTGGACAGGACAGACAACACGTCTCCGTGTTTGACCAAACGAGGAGGTAGTCCTTTCTTTTTCTTTCCTTTGTGAGGTGTAGAAAAATATTTTCTGCGAGGTGACATCTTTGCTTGTTCGTTCCACAATGCCACTGACGTCCATGACTTGAAACACACCCTCTTTTATCTTTTTTTTTGTTGTGCCATCACTTGATTTATAAGTGGTATCACTTTTTCTGGAAAGAGATCATGGGGTAGGAAAAATCCTCCGCGTTGCACCAGCATCTTTTTCTTTTGACGGACGGATATTTTCTTTTGGGTCTTTGGACGATGAACGTGTCGATGTTTGGCTAAACGTCCTTTCCTTTTCTTTCCTTTGTGGGGTGAAGAAGAATGTTTTCTGCGAGGTGACATCTTTGCTTGTTCGTTTCACAATATTACTAGTGTCAATGACTTGGTAGACACTCTCTTTTATCTACTTTTTGGGGAACTACCGCTTCGTCAAAAAGGTAACAATGTCTTTCACAAAATTACCAAAGGATCCTCCTTTTTGGTGACTCTTCTTTTTCTTTAAAAGACTACGTCTTTGGAGGAAAGGACGTTGATGTTTGGTTTTAAAGCTTTTGGTACGATGACGAGATTGTCTTGTTCCTTTTCCTTTTTGGGCAGCAGAACGACGAGGGTGGTGGTGGTGGTGGTGGTGTGCACGTTTTTGAGGAAGCATCCTGGAGTGATCAGCAGTGGTACAGAAAAAATACTGATTGACGTCGTGGTCTTCAAGTCATATTTTTATACTGGAATGCGACGCCACTGATTATCTTTGCGTCGTATCAACTTCATGGCAGGTAACACACGTCGTGAAGGAGTTCGCAATGGACTCAATCGGGACAGTTCTTGTTTGGACAAATCTAGTAAACTCTTTAACATGCCAGATCTTTCTTGGACTTTCACTTTCGGGGTAGGTACTTTGTGAGCAGCTGCTACTGCCGCTAAGGTGGACGAGGGTGTCTCCGGTGGAGGAGACGTTTTGGGAGACGCAGATTTCCAATGTTTCATCAAATTAGGAAAAACGGGTGTCAAATTGGGTTTGGCTGGCATCACCCGCAACGGAGAAGTGGCAGCCCCTGAGGCTACTGGCAACGTAGTCCCTGCCAAACGTCCTTGTAGATCTTTTCTTACAGGTCGTGGTTGACGAAGGTAAGGTTGTGTCCTGGCCGAAGTGCCTTTCTTGCGGGTGACCGCTTTTTTCTGTGGACTTTTCTTTTTCTGTGCTTTGATCTTAGTACCCTTGTTCTTTTTCTTTGGGGTTTGTTTGGCTTTTTTTGTTTTCTTCTTGGGGTGAACTTTGGGAGTATTGGGATCCCATTTTAAAAGGGAACGAATGATGACACCTCCTAGAGAACCACTACCTCCAGGTTTCAATATGATTTGCTTTTTGGTGTGAGTGTCAATGCGAGGATTGGCCAGTTGCGTCAAGGCTACTTTGTTTCTGTCAAAAAAGTGTTTGGTTTGATGTGGAATGTGAATGATGCCTTGCAGTATTTGACGTGCTGTCACCGTAAACCATCGTAAGACTTCTTTGAGACTGGCTTCTAAGACGTGAGCACGTCTTTGTGGATTTTTTTCGCGACTGATGCCGTACAAGGCACGAATCAATTTGATCGGAAGATGAGACTGAAGGGACGTCATGTTGACGATGTATGAGACCAGGTTAAAGTAACCCAAGGTTTTTATAGATTTTTTTAGTGCTTCATAGTGTTATGTCAACGAGGAGGACGTGTACACGACAGGTCCTCCGTCTTGACACCAGTCGTGAAACAAATCGGTACGAAATCGCAAATAATCAGGGGTAGTGGGTTTTAAATCCACGAGTAAATAGGCGTGTGGCGTTTGAGTGGCATCATCGTACGCATGAGTTAGCCAAGGTGTTCCTAACTGTTTGGCTAAAACTTGCACTTGTGATTTATCTCGAGGACTTTTAAACAAGACCACGTAATGAGCATTAAGACTAATGGTACGATGGGCTTTACTTTGTTGAAATAAATTTTGTGTAATGTAAATGACACTGGCATTACGATGATGCCCTTTACGTGTAAACCACAGTTTAATTTCTTCTTCGTCTTCTCCTAACATGTCGTCAAAAATAACCCAATGAGTTTGACTAGGGTCAGACACGATCCCCTCGTCTTCTTTAGGAATGCCTGCTACAAACACAATGGAATCACCTTGACTTTCTTGCAAGAGGCTGTATGCCGATTGCCACTCTTTGTAACACCACACGATGCGTTGAGGTGGACGATCGATCAAATGATGTTTATGTTCGATCAAACGTTTGACAAATTCGGTTTTGCCTGAACCGCTCGGTCCAGCAATTAACATGTTAAAAGGATGACGAAGATACAAGGCTTTCCAACTAGCCTGATCTAAGTGTTCGTCAATGACTTTGAATGTGGAGGAGGAAGGAGTAGTAGAAAGAGTAGAGTGAGCCATAGTCGTGTAGTGGTATGTCAGTATTGACACAAAAACAGACAAGACAAGAGGTTTTTATACTTTTTTCAAGACACGTTTATTTGAATGCAACACGAAAGACAAAAATACATAAAAGCCAAATGGATAAATACAAGAATAAAAGACATAGGCAAACGATCAAAGTGGAATATAAACAAGTCACTGTACAACGTGGTTTGGGTAACGAAGGTGTCCTAGAGGTAGTATGTAATGTTCTTATAGTCTCCTCTACAGGGGGTACAGTCACATAGGTGTCTTCTCGAAAGGGTCTTTGTGGGGGAATGTCCATGACAGTTTTGTCTTGAACAGAAGGATTGTCTTGGGTGATAGATTCTTTTTCTTTTTCTTCTTCTGGTACTGTTACTAACACAGGATTAAAAGTGACTTTTTTCACACGACGATGAATTTTAGGAACACAACGCTTGGGCATAATGGGATACTTCGTTTGTCCAAGCCTCAAAATCCCAACTTTTCCAGTCACGTACATCTGTCCAATGAGGGTGTAATTCACAAGCTACACACACATCTTCGTACACTGCTTCCGTACGTAAAAGTTGACGAATCTTTTTTTCTTGGAAAGGTCGAGACGTATCCAGATGAAAACGTAAGGCTTTGAACAGAATAAGTCTCTCGTGGACATTTAAAGGAGTCACCATACTGTCTTATTTTTTTGATAGGTAGTGTTCGTAAAGTGTCCACAAGGAATCGACAGGTAAACGAAATCCTAGAAAGCAAGTCACTAAAACACACACGACACGTCGACCCCAATTCATAGGGTACAGTTCTTGCAATAAGTGTTCGTAATCTTTCACCGTGTGAATCTTCTCATTGATATCCTTCCACGGAATCTGTTGGATCACCAATGATAAAGGTTGTGGCATGGTCGTTCTCTTTTATACTTCTTTTTTAGGTCGAAGACTATCAGTGTAGATTCAACCCAGAATTAAACACAGAATTAAATTTGCACAAAAAGCAAAAGTGATTAATATAACGTGTAATTTCGTCCCACTGCCATTCAGGGTAACGGTCAAGAAGGATCAAAGCATCTTCAGAGGTAAACGTACTAAATTGGAAACAGAGCAAAAAAATACCTTTGATCCAGAGAAATCTGACACGTTGGTTAATTTTTGTCACTTGCCTCTTGTGAATTTCACGACACAAAAGTTCTACAGTCACCCATTGCGATTTTTCTTTAGCAAGACCCTGCCAAACGTCCTTGTAGATCTTCTCTTGCAATTCGTGTGGTAATCCTTGAATATAATGTTTTAGAGAGGGTTTATATACTGGTCTAGGTGTGTTACACGACATGGAGCAGTAGTGTCACTTCCAATCACTAGGTCCTACTAAAGGTAGGTATTGACAATTCGGAGACCATCGAGCATGTTCCAAGTAAGCGGAATCTTTCTCTTCCCACTCGTAAATGGATACACCACAACTGAAACACTTGACTTTATCTCCTTCGCCCAAGTAGAAAAATCCAGCTCTGGCTAATTCTTCAGGAGTTGGTCCAGGCAGATATTTTGGCCATTTATCTTTGAAGGTTTGGAATCGACTTTTAAAGTGACAGTATTCAGGCAAACTCGTCGGGAACGAATATTCGACTCTCCTCACTTCTGTTCGATGCAGGTACGGTGAAATTCCTAGGAGTCCACGATAACGTGTCGCACCGCTTTCGCATCCCTCAGGTTTGACACGCACAGCATCACTTTCCAGGGTAGATATAGGGGTAGTAGTCATAGCAAAGTTCCCACGATATCCTGCTGAATCGCTAATGTCACAGCGCCTGGCATCACTACAATCGTAAGGTTTAGCATCGCACTCCACTTGAGAATTCCCAAATTTGAATGATGTCTGTTTAAATGGATTCATCTTCTTTTCGCTTGGCTGTGTTAGTCACAATGAACTATTGGTCTTGGACAATGTCCCTTTTTATATGCTGCCCAATTTCGACGTGACCGTACGGTAGAGTGAAGTGATTGGGAAGTCGTACTCTCTTTTGGTACACGATTTGGTAGACTTTTTCCAAAGGTCGGCTAACAATTTGGTGTGTGGGTAAACGGACAATCTTGTGCGGTTCGTGGGTAGTCACTTGAAACGTTTCATCCTGTCCCGACTGCAAGGCTTCTTGTAGCACGTCAAAGTTCACCACTTGACTGGTGCGATAATTAAGAGTCAATCCTTTCACTTTACATTCAGTGTGCATTTTTCCTTGTGGGTCTCGGTATTCGTAGCCGTAATTTTTAGGACCGCCACTTGCAAAACATAGAATCTTGTCGTCGGGATGTTCATCGGTCCAGGCTCCTAAACGGTCTCCTTCGATGGTAGGGTTACACTGGTTCGGTCGGTGAATGTAAATGCAACTGTCCGTGTCAAAATACAACACACGATCTCCTAACAGTTCTAACACTTCGTACAATTTTAAGCGAGCGTGGGCTGTCACGTAAGCCGCAATGATGACATTTCCAAATGTGTCGGCTTCTACAAAGTCTAGTTCTTCTTCGTAATTGACTAAGATCAAGTCCTCACGAATGACGTCCACGTGTTTGATGACTTTGGTTGGGTTGTGAATCATCTGGAAGTAGCGAGACGGTTCGGACAAATACTCCGTCTTGGGTAAAGACGGACGTTGTGCCATTTTACCCCACAAACAATTGAGCATCACTTTGGCAAACGATCGCCTTCCTTCATTTTTCTCGATGTGGTCTAAAGTGATACATTCTTGCTCCCAATATTTTGCTTTGAATATCTTTTGGTCTTCGGGAGTGTGACACCAGGAAGGATAGCCACTAGCTTCTTGTTTTAGTTTTAAAAAAGCATCCACGTAGTCTGCAAAAATACCTTTCTGTCTCTCGTCGCCCTTGCAGTATTGTTGTGTTTTGGGAAAGTGGTAAATTTCGTACACTTCTAACAGTTGATATTCCAGGTCCAGAGCTTTAAACAATTCCACGCTCACCCACGTTCCTGTCAAGGCACGTTCTTCCTGAGTGTGATGACAAGGTTGGTCTTGGTTGCACGTTTCGGCACATGTGCGACACAAAGGAAACATCAGTTTTCCTTGGCAATGGTGAGGTAATACGGGATGGTACAAGTCTGTGGGTGGTAAGACTTTACACTTGATCAATCCTTCGTACTGTCGAATGTGGTCCAAGTCAATGTGTTCTGTCATCAATTCTGGATGCCCTACGGGAAAGTGACAATATTTGCACACGTAAGGATACAACGAACACACGTCCAAGTATTTGATTTCTTCTCCCTTCTCCTCGTCCGCTTGGTACAGCAAACAAGTAGCATTCGTTCGTCCTCCGTATAAACTATCCCGAGGGTTCAGGGGGTCCACCCACTTGTAACTTTCTACGATGCGTTTAAACTCGGGATCAGTTTTCAAACGCTGATCGTACTCGTGTTCCCACATTTCCACCACCTGGTATCCTTGCTGTTCTAACTTCAAACGTCGCTGACACGTGGTCTGGTACAAGTCTTCCATGGTTCGTTGTAAAAACTGATTTTTGGTGTCTCGTTGAGGGTAGCATAGGGGACATCCGTGAAATAAACATCCGTTAAACTCGTACACAATCTGAGGGTTTTCTAAGTCCCAACCATCTACCGAATACGTTCCGATGGTCTTTTCGCCTCCTCCGTTGCGAGCGTGTTGGATCCATTTGTCTTCCTTGTCGCACAAGTAATGGAGCCAGCGTAAGGCTTTGACCGAGTATTGACGTTTGACAAAATTTGTCGTTTGAGGACTGATGACCGCTAGAGTATTTTCAGGCATAAAGCGTTTTCGGTACACTAAGGAACACGCTTTGGCGATGGTACAAGCTTCTTTCAAAGGATCGATCCCTCCGTATTCCATGAACAATTCTCGAAATTTTCCACAGCAACGTCGTAAAATGTCCACGTCAGATCGACAGTACTTTAACATTTCTTCTTGAAAGTCAAAAGGGTCTGAGGCGTGAGTCTGGTACCAAGCATAGAAAGCTTCTCGTTGTTCGGTGCGCATGTTGTCGGGGTCGTAGTCGTCAGCCTCCGGCAAATGGGGTAGAACGGCATGTTGATTGGCTTTGGTATTAAAAAAGTGTGGAAAATAACCTTTAGCCATTTCTGTCATTCCAAACGTTTTAGGCATGCGACTTAATGGCATGGCCAAGTAACACATCGAATCTTTAAACTGTACTTGTCCTACTTGCATAGAAATGATTTTGACTCCGTTTAAAGTCACTTGAGGCCGTTCGGTACTTTGTTCCGCATAGTATCTGAGCAGAAATTGCCCATCGTATCCCGAGAAATTGTGAGCCATGACCGTGGCATGGCGATGACACTCTCCGTAACGTTCGATGTCTTCTGGACTCCACGTTTCGTCGATGGGATTTAGGATCCATTGGGCAAAATCGGCTAGCGTATTTGACCCTCGAAAGATTTTTTCACGTCCTCCAGGAATCTTGCTGCAGTAAGGGCAATGACTAAAGATAGGTTCTTGGATGCACTGCTCGCACGCACGGTGAGCCACGCAGAAATTGGGAATGTGAATACCGGTCTCTTGCATGCATTCGAAATCAAAAAAGATAAAATTCCCTTTCTTCTGGGTATCTTTTGGTTGGGGTTGATATTTTTGAATGAAGCATTCGTGCTCCAAGTGCACAATTTGGCGACAAATGTGACATCGTTTCTTCCCTCGACAAACGTGAAACTTGGCATTACTAGTACGTATGCCTTGTCCACAAGTAGGGCACAATCTCAGCAGTTGACAAGCACTTTTCTGCTGTGAACCTTGCATCTTCAAATGTTGTTGGTAACAGGTAAGACTGACAAAAGTGCGCTGACACACAAGGCAATGCACTCTTTCTTGTCCTTGGTCCAGACAAGGTTGAGAGGCCAAACATCCCTCACATTTCGATCCACAATGCTTGTGTTGTTCTCGATTGTTATAACCATAGTCACATTTTTCACAGTAGTAACTGAATTTCAGAAATCCAGTGATACTGGTAATGGTATCAAAATGACCATCGTGATGATAGACGTGAATGTATTTTCCGTCTTTGAAATCGTGGCCTCGAAACAAAAGAGGTCCACGCACTTCTTGAGGGTGTACTTTCAAAGTGTAATGTGGAGACAAGACGTCTTGCAATTTTTGCATTTCTGGAATGCCGCTAAGGGTGTCTTTGGATATCCCCGCTTGCTGTAACAGAAGTTCTGCTTCACTTCGTTGTTTGGCTCGGTCCGATCGTTGAATAGTTTTCCAGGCTCTTTTCCATTCTGTCGTGTCGTTCTTGTTGACATACGTTCGTCCCACGACGACAGCACGGGCTAAACACATCTGGTCTTGAGGATTGTTAATTTGGACGAGGCTTCGCTTCATGCTGCGAAGGTTGTCGACCAATAATACTTTTTTGCGTCCTGTCCCCTGGGGAAGAGACACGTGGGTCATAAACAGTGTGGCTTTTCCATCGTCAATGTGAAACTTGTCGTTGGATTGTTGCACATGTTGAATTTTGTCGATGACTTTGGAAGGTGTTAATTCTGATGGGCTAGTAAACTCGATCCAAACGGGAGACTTTAAATTATCGTGATGAATAGAAAGTCTCAAGCGATCGTCTTCTTTGGCTTGACATTGCTGTTTCAATGCAGTTAATACAGAATCCCACACCTCAGTAATGAACCCTTCTGTATTCTCCAAAGGTACATTGGCCTTGAAATCTTTAAACTTTACGGCATACGTGTAAGCCGTTGTTCTAAATTTTCGAGAGGAACGCTTTTCTGTCTCTCGAATGTGATAGTAATTTTTAGGGTTTACTAAGGGTGGTGCACTTTGCTTGGACGTGGATTGTCTGGGTGTGGATTCGGGCTCACTCATGTCATCTTCAAAATCACTGGCATGAATTTGAGCCAAGACTTCAGCTACTGTGCTAGGCGATACATTACGTTTCTGTCTCTTACTGTTTTCTCTTTTCTCCACAACATGATGTGGCCTTTTCATCTTGTCTGCAAAAAGTCAAATGACTACCTTTTAAAGACCATAACCCCTATATATTCATGTTCGATCCGTGCATATATATATAAAGGGTTAGTGTCTAACGGTTCAGTATTCCTTTCACTCTCACATTGACCAGAACGATGGAAGAACCTACACAAGTGGAACTTCTCATTAGAGCTTTACGTGGGGTCATACGAAAGTTTTCGTCAGACCAGCCGACGGCCTACTCTCCTTCCTATCGAGATAAAAGTCAAGATACTTGCTATATCTGTAAGAAGAAAGGACATTGGGCTACAGAATGTTCAGATCGTGACAAAAATAAAAAAGGCTACAATAGAGACAAAAGTCAAGATACCTGTTATTATTGTAAAGAGAAAGGACATTGGTCTCCAAACTGCCCTAAGAAACAACAGGAACAGGAGGAGGAGAAGGAGGAGGAGGAGGAAAGAAATTCTGAACAGGAGGAAGAAGAGGTACCCTCCCCCAAGGAAGAACCCCGGCACGTTCACAAGAAAAGAAGACGAAACGAAAGTGAAGAGGAAGAAAAAAAAGCTGTGACAGTAAAGAAAATGAAAAAACAGAAAGAGTGAAACAGAAGAAAACCTATGAACTTTTTTAAAGTGGTCTTGTGTTATGTTATGTTGTGATTTTGAATTGTGACGTTTGTACTAGAATAAACTAAAGAGAAAAAACGTAAGTGTCTCTTGGTTTTGATTTGATAGTATAATTACCTACACTCACACATTCATTCACTCACACGTACATCATGGGTTTTTAAAAAAATAAAGGACTTTTGAGTTTTCATTGAAATAGGCAATTGACATAGTATTTCTTTTCGAAATAATTGGAGTGGTCCTGAAAAGGACCGTTGGTGTTTTGTGTGTTTAAAACAAAACTCAGAAACGGGATGAAATCCTCTTGAGCTGTCTTAAGCCTTTGCCACGGCCAAGGCCTACTTCGGGACTGGTGGTTCCTGTCAATGATTTGGTAGAAATCACTAACGGTGGTAAGGTAGACGTAGTCACAGAGAGATCAGGTTGTTTCGCTCGAGAAGGTCTTTTTCTCTTCGGTCGTGATAAAGAAGTCTGATACATTTGTTTCAGACTCCTTAACTCACCTAAAATATCTAAAAGTACCGTCGTAACCGTTTGATTTTCACTATTTTCTTTCTGTCCTTGGTCTTCATTCTTCTTCTCCGTTGCTGCTGCTGCTGCTACTGTTTCTTCCTGGTGTTTTCTTCTTGCTTCTTCTTCTTCCTGCTGTTGCATAAGAAAAGCTTGTTCTTCTACTTTCTGTTGTTGTAAAAATCGCTCCAATGCTTCTTTTTGTCTTTGTTTAAAATCATCGACGTGTCCATAAGAAGATACAGAAGGCAACGAAGGTTCCGGAATAAATTCTTGCGATGTTAAAAAATCCACAATATCCCAGTTAAAATCAACTTCTTCTGGATGTAGATTTGTCATGACTTTAGTAGTCACTGTTGGTCCATGACTTGCTGTCTCTACTCCTGTCTCACTCCAATTCATTGTCTTCTTACTGTCCGCCATGATTGACAACTCTCTTGAATCGATTGACTGCGCACAGGCGCTAGTACCTCTATATAGAAAAGGTGACGTCACAGACTGCTCTCTTCCGATTGGATGGCTGTGTCTGACTTTTGTAACGCACGTTTGGATTGGTGGATACACTCAATCCGTTTCAATCCGCTCTTCCCCTATAAATAACCGCAGTACACGGCATTCGATTCACCTGTTCTCATCAGAAGATGTGGACTAATGTTGAATCGTCAACCCTTGTGTCAAGTATGCTGTTTAGGACTGACATACCCATGTATGTCAGATCATCATGGAGTGTCATTCATAGGACGGAGACAGCCTATTGGAAGAGAAGAGTCTATGTGGAAAGACAAGGTTGCTTGAAGAGAGTTCTCTTCTATGGACCCACAGTAAGGAGAAGTTTAAGGAAGAGAAGAAGATCTGTGAGATGTCCTCTGTGTTAACAAGACAACGTTAACATTACACATAACGGCCCTTTTCAGGGCCACTCATAGGTCTCGAAAAGATAGTAGCTTTCATTGCCACCCTTTTTTCCCTTGTCCCTATACAGACCCGCCATGTTCAATTTCCCTTGACGCTATATAGACCCACTATGTTCCATTTCCCTTGACGCTATACAGGCCCACCCTGTTCAATTTCCCTTGTCGCTATACAGGCCCACTATGTTCAATTTCCCTTGTCGCTATAATACCCCAAGCTGTTTTGTCGCTATAGTGCCCCAAGCTGTTTTTGACTGGATTTTCCCTTGTCGCTATAAATCTTGTCGCCATAGTGCCCCAAGCACTTTTTGACTGGATTTTCCATTGTCGCTATAGTGCCCCATATTACTACTGCGACCGCTTTTGCAACTGCTGGCGCGGCCGCTGCAATTAATCCTGGTAACGCAGCAAATAACGGAAATATACCGCCGGTTTTAATCATATTTTTGATAGTAGCCGCAGAGAGAGTGATCTGAACGCCTTTTTTTTATCCTTGAAAGCACCATTGAAGTGTTTTATTTGACGAGTTGTCAGCAACAACTTATTCGCCCCGCCAGTCATTTGATTGGGCTTCAGCGTGATAGTGGTTCCACATTTTTTAGCTGATTCCGATTGCAATTTTTTTACTTGATCAAGAGTTAACGCAACACTAATAACACTGTATGGTATTATACAATAACAGATTGATTCTCATGGAAAAATCCGAAGGATTTCTATTACATGTTTTTGGAAAACACTACATATTTTCCACTGGTGCATCAATAAGTCTCATTCGTCCGCCAACTCCTTCTAACAACATCGATTTATCACTGAGATTTACAGCAACCGCTCTATAATCAACACCACCAGGAGCTATATGAGCCCTAAAATGTATGTCAACAACGGATTGCCTTGTTAATTCAAGATGTTCCAGCGAAAAGTAATAAATCGGATAGAGGTTTTAAAATCAAGTTGCGATATTTGTAAACCAGTATCAACATTTTGATCACGGCCCATATATGACAGCATTCTATGATACACACGTGCTATGTGGTTAGTGTCGTAATCAAGCTGTATATCCTCAGATTGTTTCTTGTTGTCCGTTTATTCTCAGTGAAACCTCCTTGACTAATAATCGATCAAATATCATATGACTGTTTTCTTGGGAGCCTAATTGATTCCGATTCTGCAGCGCTATAAATATATTATGTGGGGCTGAAACGCCTTGTTTTGATGCCAGGTGCCATGTAAATGTATCAGCAACATTATCCTCTTTGGCATCAGTTGTTGTTAGCCAACTTATCAATGATTTGCCACCTGTGTCCATAAATGAAAGTAGCCGCTCTTCCGTGGTAATTGATGGGGTCATTACTGGCATCCACAATACTTTTTTACTCAAAACAACTTTACCATCAGCGGCACCAGTACGCCAAATTGCATCATTGTCATTGCCTTTTCGCACTAACGCGATTGTGTGTTTGGCTCCATAGATGACTTTTCTGACATTTCTGCAGAATCCAAATATGTGATGGAGTGGAATCGCACATGAAAAACATCGCTGTTGTCCTTGCAATGCTACTTTTCGTGCTGCAAATCCTAAATTGAAATTACCATTAACGCCTCCGAGAATATCAAACGCAGCTCCTGGTCTAGCTCGACGTTCTTGATTAGCTGCTTCTTGTTGATCGGCTTCTGCATTATCTCTTGCTGTTAACACTTTAATGTATTGAAGGTGGTCAGCGTTATCAGAGGTATCCTTTGCAAACATCATAGATGGACCAGCCGACCTTGTATAATCATCAGAATATCTTGCTAGCCCGATTATTATTGTTGCAACATCAACTTCACGGTATATTGATTCAATTTCTTTTCCGTCAATGAGATATCTCGCACTTTCAAATAACACCATTATGCCATTATTAACAAAATCAACTCGGACATTTGCGTTATCTGCATATGGGGTAGCAGCTGCAACATTTGTTACGAGTTTTCCCTCGATTTCAATAAATGCTTCACATGGCAAAAAGTATTTACTGGTCTCTTGAACTTGAAGTTCAATTCGCGATCTTAGGTTGGGTTGCATAGCATGATAGGAATAGTATTGATAATCGCGGACAGAATCATCTTTGCGCACTGGGGCATCTAAATCAAACGCAGGATCAGCTGTTTTTTGAACATTATTATTATTCACATTAGTGTTTTCAATTGTGAAACTCTTTGTAATCATCATCGTTGTTGAAAATTTTTCGAATTTCTTTTTGGTTTCAAACCACTTCTTGTTATCGCGTTCATGATAGCGCTATTTTGTACATCAAGTGATGGAGTCACCGGTGTAGCCACTAATGATGCTAATTTTTCTTCCACTGCGCTATTTATTGCTTTGCTGACACTTGCAGGCATTTCCGCTGTTGATGGCAGTGGTCCCGGTTTCTTTCTCCGCCGAACTAACGCTGTTATTTTATCCTTCGCGGCTGAAAACGCTTTTCCGGCAAGATCTCCAACAGCACTAATACCCTTATCACGAATAACATCAATTGCTTTCATTCCTAGTTGTTTAGCTAACGGCATCACTTTTGGGGCCATTCTTGTAAATAACCCTGCAATTGTATCACCGAAACCATCTCCGTAGTACGCGCTAAAAACAGGCAATCATGAGTTTACCACATAGACGTTGGTTGGTTTGTCATGGTTGTAGTGTATGATCATCTTATTGTAAAAACACTAGTGTTTTCTAATTACTAGTAATTCAAATGATATTTATCTACGGATTTTCATTGCTAGCAATTTCCAATCTAAAGAATTTTCGACTTAGTCGCTGTAATAATCAGTATGATTTTCCGCTAACTCGTTAATGAAATCTCGATATGTTGCAATATCCATGATACCACCTTGAAATAACCGCCTGCAGATATCAGCTGCTTCATTAATTATTTATGGAGAGTTATTTCCAGCTCGTTTTCCTCCAATGAGAACTTCTAATCGTGTTATATCGCTGAGAATGTTACCAGGACATGAAACGCTAGCGTTTCCAACTAGACGATTTTCCCCTGAAATTCCACTCCCCAGTCTCTCTCTGGGAAAAATCCTTCTCATCGTGTGGGTCTTGTTTTTGCTGTCTTATTTGGAGTTTAAATGTTCTCTTGAAGTCTCAGTATTCCTTCATCCTTTTATCTAAATTCCCAGTATTTATTTCATACACTATATCAGCCTATTCATTATGTGACATTCTATAATTCGTATAATTGTTCGTGAAAAACTTCTCTTGTGAATCATAGCTGTTAGCAGCAAATTCACCAAAATGGTCTATATCCTCGTTGAGAATTCGTTTTTTTAGCGCTATCGGTAAATATAATTGATTTAGGTGGTCCACTAGCTAGTCGTTGTCGTTCTGAAGCGGTTGATATATCCTGAGGAAGTGATTGTAAGGATTTTTTTGTTTGTTTAGTTCTTTTTGCTTTTTTTTCTAACACAGGGAGAAAAGTCTCTTTTTGTTTTTTTCCTTCTTCAGAGATTGTTGACACTATCTGTTTCGTTGTTGTAGTTATAGGGGAAAAAAGTTATTCAGAGCACTTGTAAAATCAGTCTGAAGGAGCTGTCGTTGTTGTAATTTTTCACGGACACGATCACGAACTGGGATGATTTTTTTTAAGCGCGGCTAATCTCTCTTTCGCGTTTCGAGTAGTTAAGGATTGTCTTATCATATTGAAAGAGTATCAGTATTGTTAAATTGCAAAGCAATTTCAATTGCAGATGAAAAAAAATTGTTTTACAATTTTCAATGAATTCTTGAATTACCATTTTGGTCAAAAAAAATATTCCACCAACTGTGAAAAAATAAATAAATACTCATGGTATAGAAACTTACCTAGACCGCATTAGGAATTCTCAGCTTGCTCAATTAGATTTTTTATCTGTTTCACCTTGGAATTAATTAGTTTTTTTTTTTGTTCATATTCAACCCCTAATTGTTTTCTAACAGCTTCTACGACTGTACATAATGGTACAAACATACTAACGTCTTTATGATAAACTAAACTCTCACGGATAGAGTTCTGTATCCGCTTTGTCAGAGAATATTTTTTCGAAAGTGTATATTTATTATTTATTTGTGCAAAATTTATGTTTTCAAAGTCTGACAAAATTTGATCAGAATCCAAACCCTCCGATAATTGAATATTTTGATTTTTTTAATTTATTTATTTCATTTAAAATACGGTTGATATTTTTAGAATTCATTTTTTATATAATTATTATACCTTTAATTGTAATTACAATTATAAAAATAAATATATTTGAAAAATAAATGAGCGGTTAATATTCTGTATATAAATATATTTTTCAAAAATAAATGCAGATTTCATTCTGTATATAAAATAAATATGCTTTTCAAAATATACTATAATATTTTCAGAATTCATTCTATATATACATATATTTTTCAAAAATATTTTCAAAATTCATTCTGTATATAAATATATTTTTCAAAAATAAATTCAGAATTTATTCTGTATATAAATATATTTGAAAAATAAATGAGCGGTTAATATTTGGTATATAAATATATTTTTCAAAAATAAATGCAGAATTCATTCTGTATATAAATATATTTGAAAAATAAATGAGCGGTTAATATTCTGTATATAAATATAGTTTTCAAAAATAAATGCAGAATTCATTCTGTATATAATTATATTTGAAAAAAAAAATGAGCGGTTAATATTCTGTATATAAATATATTTTTCAAAAATAATTGTAGAATTCATTCTTTATATAAATATATCTTTCAAAAATAAATTCAGAATTCATTCCGTATATAAATATAAATATATTTTTTAAAAAAATGCAGAATTCATTCTGTATATAGATATAAAATATATTTTTCAAAAATAAATGCAGAATTCATTCTGTATATAAATATATTTGAAAAATAAATGAGCGGTTAATATTCTGTATATAAATATAGTTTTCAAAAATAAATGCAGAATTCATTCTGTATATAATTATATTTGAAAAAAAATGAGCGGTTAATATTCTGTATATAAATATATTTTTCAAAAATAATTTCAGAATTCATTCTGTATATAAATAATCTTTCAAAAATAAATGCAGAATTCATTCCGTATATAAATATAAATATATTTTTTAAAAAAAATGCAGAATTCATTCTGTATATAGATATAAATATATTTTTCAAAAATAAAGACAGAATTCATTCTGTATATAAATATAAATATATTTTTCAAAAATAAATGAGCGGTTAATATTTTCAGTATTCGTTCTGTATATAAATATACTTTTCAAAAATAAATGAGCCGTTAATATATTCAGAATTCATTCTGTATATAAATATAAATATATTTTTCAAAATATACTATAATGTTTTCAGAATTCATTCTGTATATAAATATAAATCAAAAATATTTTCAAAATTCATTCTGTATATAAATATAAATCAAAAATAAATGCATAATTCATTCTGTATATAAATATAAATCAAAAATAATTGCAGAGTTCATTCTGTATATAAATATAAATTAAAAAAATGCAGAATTCATTCTGTATATAAATATAAATGTAAATCAAAATTGAATGCATAATTCATTCAGTATATAAATATAAATATAAATCAAAAATAAATGCAGAATTCATTCTGTGTCTAAATATATTTTTTTAAAATAAATGCAGATTTCAACCTGTATGTAAATATCTTTTTCAAAAAAAAAAGCAGAATTCATTCTGTATATAAATATAAATCAAAAATAATTGCAGAATTCATTTTGTATATAAATATAAATATATTTTTCAAAAATAAATGCAGAATTCATTCTGCATATAAATATAAATATATTTTTCAAAAATAAATGAGCGGTTAATATTTTCAGAATTCATTCTGTATATAAATATAAATATATAATATTTTCAGAATATATTCTGTATATAAATATAAATATATTTTTAAAAATAAATAACAACCATGATGAGCGGTTGTCAGTCATTTGGCCCCCTTGATATAGGCTGCTGTGGTTCATTAAAAATCTTCGATTTTTAATCTTTGAAAATCTTCGATTTTTACTCTTCGATTTCGATTTGAACCTTTTGGCCGGTAATTCATTTTGAAAACCATACGGGTCTACCCAAATGTGACGGAGAGCTAATTACATCCATGGTTGTTATTTATTTTAAGGCATATATGTTTACATTCACATCAACATGCAAACCGTGAAATCAAATTCATGGTTGCGTAAGTTGTAAAAACGACAACCCACGCTACCGTAAACTTGATAGCATGGATTACATATTAATGTGAATGCACACAGAGGGGGCGCCCTCCCACCCCTCAATTAAATATAAAAGACATCTATCGTTTCACCATCAGACAATTTGTCTGCTATGGGGCGCGAACATGTGATGTACAAATTGTCTGGGTGCACAAGCCAAACACGATACCGTTAGACCACTGTTCGTGTCTATAATAATGATAGTTTTTAACATATATATGTTGTAAATATTCACCTGAAATTAAAAATCGAAGATTCAACGTACGTACGTATGGGTAATAAATAGAAAAAATTGAGTATTTTACACAACAGTGGCTGTACTATTTATTAATTCATTATCAGTGCCTTTATTAACGTTTACATGCCATTCGAAACCGCCTTAACCACAACAAAGTCTGGTCCACTGTAAATTGTACATGAAAGTGAAATATTTTCCTCGCATTTACAAACCGCACATGATATTGCTCTATCAGACGTACCGGTTGAACAAAATACCAATGAGAGAGTTTTAATAAATCACAAGACGGGTTTATGGTATCTAACAGATCGGCCAACAGTCACGCGTGTGCCACGTGTCAATGAAATACGATCACGCGTTCCAAATCTAGGTCAGCTATATACATTGTCTGGTGTAGTTCACTCAATGTTAAAGACTGCATTTATTTTTGAAAAATATATTTATATACAGAATGAATTTTGCATTTATTTTAAAAAATATATTAATATACAGAATGAATTCTGAAAATATTATAGTATGTTTTGAAAATTATATTATTTTTATAAACAGAATGAATTCTGAAAATATTAACCGCTCATTTATCTTTGAAAAGTATATTTATATACAAAATGAATTCTGAAAACATTAACCTCTCATTTATTTTTGAAAAATGGAACAATAGAGTATTATCAGTGAGTTTATAGACTAGTGGTGGCCATCAGTGAGTTTATTTTGATTTGTTTACAAACCGTGAGAAAAAACCAGTACAATCACGTGATAACATAACTTCGTACTCGCCGATATACCTAAACGAATTATCTCCCTTAATCCACGATAAATTGCCTCTGCTCGTACATCTACCGACCTCATAATACTATTTTTCTAATTTAATTATAAGTCTCTGTATATAATCTTGAGGGGTCTTTATGATTTTGTCATCGTAGGGGTCAATGAAGGTAATTTTTATTCGTTTGTCGTAATAGCGTTTTAGTTCCCTGTATCGTTTGCCGCCACAACTGAGACATAATTGTGATTTTCCCCTTACCCCCATCCCATATCGGTGGCATGTAAGGGGGCCAAGGGAACCGTTGCGAACGCTCTGTAAATGATACCCACAGAATTCGCTTCTGCATGATTTGGTACACGGGGTTGTTGATCCAATCATAAGCCATTTGCAGTGATTCATTATATATAAATTTCTTATTTAAATACTTGTTTTAATTATATGACTGAGGAATTCGAGAGATTATCATCAATTAATCCCTACAAAAATATTAAATTCAATCTCGATAGAACCCTCAAAGATGTGCCAAAACGGGCAATAAATGATAACAGCTTGATAAAAAAAATTCGTGACTGTGTTGTTGAATTTAAGCGTGATGGAACATCTCATAGCTGGTCAACATTTCGAATTGATGGTGTTGTTGATGCCACAATGAACGATGAAAACGCAGCTACGATAATATCACAACTTGACAACAAAAAGTATTTTTTTAGAGTGAAATTCATTATTCGTGTAGAATCATCCGGTTGGATTATACGAGACAAATTTGAACCAATTCTCAAAGACAAGAGAACAGTCGTTGTTAGCCGTGATTCTAAGCCGGGTCTGTTAACTGGAATTGACAAACCATACTATGAACGAGCATACACTGAAACAGCAGTTGCTTATGGGGTATATCCGTTAAATGAAAAACCTGGTATAGGAAAACTAAAACCAATGAAATACTCGTTGTCAGTGGCTTTGCCACTCAATTGTGTAGCAGAACGAACAATAGAACATTCCACAAATGCGTTGCGTGGAAATAAATTGACCGATCTAAGACGCAAAAAAATCAATGACTGGGAATTAACAGTTAGGAAGAACGGGGCAACTATTAGCGACATAGCGAAATTAGAAACACCACTGAGATTTCCAATAACCGTTACAACGATAACCGGAAAAGTATTATATGAATCAAAATATAATAAAAATGGAGCCCCAATTAAAATTATTGATCATAACGAACACGCATGGACGTCCGCGGTCACAATATTTCCACGGAACAGAACAATAAAGTATATACCCGAGGAATTCTTGGGAGAAGAATTTTCCAGGGATGGTTTTCTCGTTGAAGAGAAACTATTCGATACTATTGCACATTTGAGTAAAAACGACTCTGTGTCAGTGTGGTTACTTCGCAGCGCTAAAAATCAAACGGATATTTTTGAACAGTTTGTAAGACCAAATGGTGAATTATACCGCACTGAAGCGTTTCACAACAAGATGAAAAAAACAGCTAGTGGGTTTTTAACAATAGGGGAAGCCACCGATGAACAATTATTGACAAACTGTTTTACAATTCCATCGGTTGCAGCTCATTTTGCAAGAAAGAAAAACACATGGAAACCAACACGAACTGAATTCTTGCCAGATATTGAGGCTAGTTGCCTCGAATTTAATCATGGCGGTTTATACAATAACAAATACGACCGTGAAAGTATCATTTCAGTTGATATGGTTACTTGTTATGCAGCGAGTTTTCTTGGTTATGGAGAGTGTATTGAGTATTTTAAACGATCTGGACAACCCACCCATGAAATTACTCGTGTTGCGATTAATGGACCACTGCCTGATTTTGATTTAACCGGTTTCGCTCGTGTAGTATCATTTGAATTCGCAACAGGACTTCATCGCGCTTGTTATATTTGGATTGGTAGAAACATGTCTGAAAAGAAGTGGCTGCCAATAGCGTTATTATGGTTCATGATTGATACAAAAATGTTAATTTCGTTGACAGTCAGTGAAGCAATTATATCATATCGGAAACAAACTAATGTCAGGTTACCAGAACCAGAAAGTCTTGATAGTATAATTGACGAATCAAGAAAACATATTCAGGCAGATGAAAAATATATCATTGAATGGTCCAAACGTGTATTTAATCAACGAAACAACGAAGCAAAAGATCTCGGCAGAAGAATAATTGGAAAATTCACTCAAGGTGGCAAATGTGACTATAAAAGATGTTCTTCACGATTAATTATAGATAAAACCGAATATGACTTTGTAATTGCAGATGCAGTATCTAAAAACATATATGTGGATCGCAAGGATGCTTTGTTGTCCAATGGAACAAAATAGGGTACAATTGTTACTTACAGCGATGGTTACAGTTCTCAGTATACACATTTGAGGTCGTCTATGCTGGGTTATGCTTGTATCAATTTATTTTCAATGATAAATAGATTTCATGACACAGCGGTTAGAGTTGCAGTTGATTCATTTTATATTGACAAAAAGTACATCAACGAGGTGACTAAATTTACTAGCAGTAGCAACGAGCACTGGGGTACATGAAGAATTAAAAAGGAAACACTGCGTGATTATTCTGAATCAGCAGATGTTGAGATTAAAAACAGTTACTTACAAGGAGATAATTTATCAGAACGGTCTAATGCACCACCGATATCAGATCCGATTGGTAGATATAAAACAGTTTATTTAAACGGCTGTGGCGGGTCGGGAAAGACGACTCGGGCAATTGAATCATATCGAGGGAAAAATCCTACGGATTTCACAAATATGATTGTGCTGACACCAACACATAGATTAGCGCGAGAAAAAAAACAACGAAAACGTCTACGCTTGCACTTATCATAGCTTTTTTCGATACAAGGGTGATGAATGGACCCCTGAAAGAATGGGTGAGAAATTTATCCCTAGGGTTATTATTTGGGATGAGATATGTACGGTTTCGGTAGATGTATTAAAAATGTTTTTTGATTGGTTACTGTGCGCGAATACGAAAGTAATAATGTGTGGCGCTCATGGCCAACCACCACTATTTGTCGGTTTATCCCCGCATGATTGGTTGAAAGGGTTTGTTGACTATTATGAAGAAATTGATACTGATTATAGAGCAATTGATGAACAATTGCGTGAGGTCAAGAAATTAATTAGATTACAACCGGATAGAATCCAATGTGAAATAATCAGAGAAATAATCCCTGAAACTCCCATGGAGGAATTTTGGGAAGCATGGAGACCAAATGATTTTGTATTGGCAAGTAGAAAGATAGTCAGAGACACACTTCAGAGAAAGTTATTGGAATTACACAAAGAAAAATTTCCAACGCGCCCAGTGTCGCTGTGTTATAGACCCTGTGATACACGAAAACAAAATATCGAAGTTGATATTCCAGGACAAAGTGAAAAGCAAATTCTCGTATTAAATGATATTGTGCTGGTTGATATCAGTGTTGTCGAAGACGCATTGCGTGCTGATAAATCGCCATGGACACTGGGTTATGTAACAACAATACATTCCTCACAGGGATTAACCATCACGGATACAATTGTTTGGATAGTCGATAATCGCATTGAGTGGTCAAATTTAGTCTATCCTGCAGTGTCTAGAGTACTTCGAATAAATCAACTTCGAAGAATTGTTTTCGATGATAATGACACAACAATGGGTGATATTGATGTTAAAATTATTGATAAAAAACTCTCCGGTTACAAACAACAAGACAAAAAACAACGAGAATTTGACATTGATGCTCAATTAATAATCACTTTGAAGAAACAAAAGAATAATCACTGCGCAAGTTGCAATTGTATAATGCGTTGGCAGTATTACGATAAAGATCCTTGCCAATTTACCGTAGACAGAAAAAATAACAATCTCGGTCATGTCAGAAACAATGTGATGTTGACTTGTCTTAAGTGCAATAGACGCAACGGCGCTAGTTAAGACCGCGCGGTGGCAATTGAGTATCGTCAGGAATCATTTGTAATTGTTCGCGTGTAAAACCCCGCTGAGGGGCAGTTGAATCCAATTTATGGATTGGTGGTCTACCAGTTGATCGTGTTATAGTAGATATTTTATGCGTAGTGACACTCCAAATAGGATCAGTAGCCCTTTTTTTACCACCTTCAAGCTCTCCTGGTTCATATAAATATCTCACGGTGACATTGCTGCGAATTGGCTGAGAAACGCTATCCCGCTGTGGTTGTGGTATACGCTTTTTTTATTGCGTTGTTAGGTTTCATATTGATTGCTCTGGGAATCTCGTTATTTAGCGCTGCAACTACCCCTGGTAACCTTTTGACCCATTCACGAGATCTTTTTTCTTGGATGAATTCTTTTGCGTATTGATATCCAAATAACCGCTCAGCAAGAGTCCGATTGAATCGTTCAACAATTGCCTGATCGCGATGTAGTGCAGTATGTCCTCGTCGTATTGTGACATTGTGATGTTTCATTGTAGATAAAACAGCGCCTTGAAACTCCTTGCCAGGATCAACTTGTAATAGATTTGGCCAGTGCAGAGGGCCTCGTCGATAAATCTTTTCAAATGCAGAAGCAACTTCAGGTGATGATTTTGTTTTTAGCGGTTCTGCTTGTTTGTATCGACTCGCAACGTCAACTACGGTTAGTGCGTATTTGTAACCGTTGTCATGTGGTAAAGACAATAAATCAGCTTGATGAACTTCATTGGGTCTGGTTACATCAAAATGCGAGAAATTGATTTGTTTAGGACGCAGTAGATAAATTTGCCATATAGCCTGTTTGGATAACTAATTAGCCGCAGTGGCCTTTTTCACTTTTGCGGCGTTGGCGAGTTTATTGATTGCAGCGTTACCCCTCCAGTATCCTTTCGGAGAATAATAAATAGATTCCATGTTGTTATTAATTACCGACACCTAACATCAATTTGCCTTTCATAGCCGATTTTACCAACCACGAAGTCAATTTTTCTTTGAAAGATTTATCAGGAAAAACATTTAATGCATGAATTAATTTCACATCAGCTAGATGCCTGTGTTGCAAATTGCTGCTTTTATATGCAACATCATGAGCATGACACGCCTTATTAATAGCATTTATCGGATACTCGCCGGGTCGGGGCTGATTTTGATCATCAAGTAAGATATCTAATCGTGTTCAGGGACCACAGTATCTATATCCTGGAAGGTGCTTTTCTCCGGGGTACTTTGCCCATGGGGTTCCAGGGAGTTTTGAACATTTGGCTGCGATATCACCTCCTCGTTTTTTTTTAAAAACATTTCCGGATTTCAGAGAAACAATTCTAAACTTTTTTATACCACATGTTGCACAGCTACCAGTAAGTGCTGATCTGTTATTTTTAGTTGTAATCGTCGTCACATCATTTGTGCCAGTACGCTTTTTACACTTCACACAATATAGATCCATAATTTATGTATAGAGATATGAATATAATTGATTTTTCAGCGACTAAAACGAAAGAACCAGTTAAGCATCATGCAGCGCTACCAAACTCTATGCGCGCAATTATAATCGGGCCATCTGGATCCGGCAAGACTCAATTGTTGCTCAATTTAATAATGAGATGGATGAAGTGGGATGCGTTGTACTTAGTTGCTCCTAGCGTAGATGATCAACGATGCTATGAAGTGCTAAAAGATTTTAATGAAAACGCTTCAGAGATTGCCGGCGAGTGTATTATTGAATTTATAACCGATATTGACTAGGCACCATCAGTAGAAGACCTCGATGGAAGTATCAACAATGTAGTTGTATACGATGATGTAATGTGAGATAAACAAAAATAAACAGCTAGGATCTTTTCCAGAGGTAGGCACAAAAACACTAACGTGATATATGTAACTCAACGCTACACTCAAATGCCAAAAGTGATCAGAGATAACTGTAATATTCTTGCCGTATTCAACGGCGTTGATACACATACGCTACGAAATATTTGGCAGACATGGTGCTCTGATATGGACTTCAATCAATTTCGAAATTTCTTTAGTCATGCTCAGTCGACCCCACACGGATTTATAACAATAAATTTGCATGACCCTCGAACACGATATCGTATCGGACTTGATCAAATATTCGGTTGAAATCGTAAAAGAATTATTAACCCATAGCAGCAGAGGGGGTGAGTGACAACATCGCTGCAACCCTGATGATTGAAAAATCGCTAAGTCTCCATTTGCCAAATGGAGACTTTATTTTTTTTTGGTTAAAACATGAGATTTCGCAGGAAGGCTCTATTTGCCGTTTTGAGGGGTTTATCGATTTTTTCGAAAAAAGTTGTAGGATTCACCCCCTCTGCTGCTGAATCGAAAATCAAGACGCTTGTAAAATATATGGCGCTTTTATTCATAAATATTTCTTGTTGTACTGCATATTTATTTACTATACGTGCATAAAATGTTTGTTTGTGTTTTCCTGACTTTCCTGGTGATACATTCTTATAATTAATAGGTTTCCTTCATCATTATTACCTTACGAACTGGGTAAACAAAAGGATCATGCGGTGCAAACTCCATAGAATTTACAAGTTTAAACTCAAGTGGAATTCGGAGTTAGCACAAAGCACTCTACAAAATACGCATGTAAAACAGAATCATATTTAGAAAGATAAACGCGTGTCTATCAAATCTATTAATTTCCTTTCCGCTTTACAATGTTTTATTGTACACAAATAGCTCATCTTTATTAACACTAACTTACAATGTATGTCAAAGGATTATTATCAAAGCTTGATTAACTGCCTAATTCAAAGTATCAAAGTATTAAAATGTTACGTATACTCTGTAAAACATATATATATATATATATATATATATATATATATATATATATATATATATATATATATATATATATATATATAAATATATATAAATGTAATGGTAAGACAATGAGTCATATAAAAGATTAATGTAAAAAAAGTTGTAAATTGTAGGTAAATTCAATTCTTGGAAACATTAATCTGCGCGTTAGGACATGCTGTTTTTTTTTAATTTAAACTATAATGATTCCATTACACTTACCTCCGAAGACGAAAACTTCACATAGGGTTAATGCTACTTTATTTGTATTATTTAAACTGATCTCGACCTGCTGGGCATAATCCTCGTATAATTGTTTGACTTCCGTTTCTAACGGTGGCGTTTCCTTTGGATGACTAAACACCAGGTTAAAAGAACTGTTTGTTGCAAATGACACAGAGAACCCAGACAACCGTTCTGCAATGACAATAATTTATATTTTTAATCATTATTTGAAACCATTCAATCAACACAAGCCACTACCTATATTGCCGTACACGTTGTATATGCTGTAATCAGCAGGACCGTTTGGTATTGGTAATAATATATGATTTACATTTATGAATTATATTTTTATATTTATTTTTGCTTTTAATACAACGCCTTACACAATAGTAATATAATGCGATCTAAAGAATTAAGATAACTTCGTTGAAAAAAATAAGCTACCATGAACTTCATCAGGCCGCCACAGGAAATCAGCACTTGTCGGCAGCTGATTGAGATGGCGCCTAGTGTTTATGTTTTCATCTTTTTATTTATTTATTTTTTTTATTTTTTTATTTTTATTGTTTATTTTTTATTTATGATACACTTCTTTGTGAAATATAGAGATTTATTGGCTGACTAATTTTTATATTTTTCGTGCAATTATCTTCAAATTCTAAAAATATTTTAGTACATTTTTACATGTTAAAATATTCTTTATATATAAGATTTCCCATCAATGCCACGTGATACTTGATTGTGTGAGCCTACAAATGTTATACATTTATTTCAGACAAGGAAAGGATTCTTTCATAACGAAACTTGACCAGACACCGTTCGCGTCTATCCAAAGTTGGTTTCTAATTCTATCTTGAAAACAACGATACACTCGCTTTGATGCAATGCTCAATTAGACTTTTTTTTGTTTTTAGAGAGTGGTTAATAGTTTACAAAATAACAAAATGTAACTTATTGAGACTAGATCAATCACATTTTATCGCGCTTTAAAGTCACGTGCATTTATATGATCACGCTAAGAAAGTCAGTTGAACTTACTGGAAGGGGTTAAGAGCGTGTTGTGCCAAAGAATGAATTTAATCATCTAAACTTCGATTCTTACTATATGACAAGATTAATCCTTTTCCCTATCTTAATAACTCATATATTTCATCTTGTGGTACACAAAACTATATATCGGATATATGTCATCTTGTGGTACCAAAAACTATATTTTGTTCCTTTAAATATCATAATTGTTTGTACTATCCAAATAATTAGTTTCAATATTACTGCAGTAATATATATATATATATATATATATATATATATATATATATATATATATATATATATATATATATATATATATATATATTGTATGTATTTCGATCAGCCGAGTTTAATCACAAAACATTGATGTAGTAGAGTTTTTTTTTTCTTAAATGAAATTACCTACACAAACATACAAAGATGGCAGTCATATATTTGGGTACGTTTGTCATCACGTATCATATCTTATAATATTATGTAAGTTTAGAGGCATTAAGCACGGAGCTGTGTATGTGTTAGAGTCGTGATGTCACGTTCCATCCACATGGCCGATTTGGTTTGGCTGAATGATTGCAATGCGCAACAATCTATTCATTGTTTACCAGAAAGCATACACGTGAAATACTTGTATATAAATTGTTGTTCCAAGTATGGGACTGACAGCAGTAAAAGTTAGATAGGTCGGACCTTGTAAAGAAGTAGCAGGGAGGGAGTACACTACAGCCTTGTTTTGATATTTAGTTTTTATAATCACGGCTTCTACTTATATTTGTCCGCTATTGTGGTACTCGACTGGGCCTACCCATGTATATAGACTGTTTGTTTATTGAACAAGATACAGCCATTCCTTCATCCGCCCTCCATGTTGCTATGGGGAACACAAATCATCCAACAGTGCGTGAAATCGAAATGGTTTGTACGGCCAGCTAGCAGCACGATTACCTTCTGTTTCCGAGCCCTGAGTCAGTATAAGTAAAAGATTTCGTGCTAAAGGATGACAGACCGTGGGAACCAGTTTGTTAAGTGTAGTCATGCGTTTGTTACTGTATATGTCTTTTAAGGGAGGTACATAAACTCTTCCGGCCTTACATTTATATATTGGTTGTTATAGATCTTGCAGTGAGTGCACGGAAGATACCAAAATGTGGGTTGCTGTCTCAAACAAGCATTATGTCGAGACCAGTTCGATATCTCGATCTGGCGTTATTTACATTTATTGTGAGAAATCCTTGCATGATCCCCCTGAACGTATCAGAAAATGTTTATATTTGTCTATACCATGTCATCGGAGCACCAAGTCAGATTAATATGTTAATATTTTGCAGCTTGTGCGTTTGCGACCCCATACTGCCAGAAGATTGCTGTAGGTATTTGTGTATATCTCTGAGTAGCACACACACACATATATATATATATATATATATATATATATATATATATATATATATCTATATATATATATATATATATATATATATATATATATATATATATATATATATATGTATATATATATATATATATGTATATATATATATATATATATATATATATATATATATATATATATATATATATGTATATATATATATATATATATGTATATATATATATATATATATATATATATATATATATATATATATATATATATATATATATATATATATATATATATATATATATATATATAGATAGATATATACCCTCAGTGTTTGTATGTCTGTATGGATGAAAAATTTGAGCTGGATTATTTTTTGTTTTAGAAGCGTCGTCGTATATAACGAGATTGTTGATATCCACATCAAGATCATCGACCGACGGCCTGACGGACATCGGTGTTAAAGTCAATAATAGCATCCCTTCCGATTTATTACCAGCAATATCCTTTGCACTAAAATTAAAATCACTCAAGACACTGAAGCATCGTTGGTCATCTGATGACGATGGCAGAAAATCTAACATTTCCCACTAAAGATATCAGATTGTCATGCTGAGTAATAATGAAGTATTCCCAGACCCAGATGGCTATAACATAATCGATTTATATAGAGTTTTCCATTGCTGGATGGTGTTTGATGGCTTATTTTGCTTGTGTTAATACTAAGTTGTTGACATCAATATTAATAACAACTTAAGGGCAAGTAAATGTGGTACAAACATAAGACAAGTTTAACGATTATCGTGATAATTTGGGAGGTAATATCGCTGTTTCACTTGAAAATTACTAGTTTCTGCAAGGGCTAAGTATCCTGGCGAACACGTTTTCCTGGATATAATTTTTGCGCCACTGGAACTTGATGAGCGAAGTCAATTCTAATTAGAAGAGCATCACTTGATTAGTTGTGTCATGTTTATGATGTGGCGTATAAAATTCTAGATTTACAACAAAAATATATCGCAGACTTGAAGTTCAGACACACGCTAAGGTCAGTAGAAAATAAAAATCTGCAAGAATCACTAGCTAGTTTGATTGGTAATATCTACAATAAAAAGCAAATAGATGTAAAGGCTGGTTAATTAATCGCTTTATTATTATTATTATTTATATTATTATTATTATTATTATCATTATTATTATTATTATTATTATTCAATCAATTTATTATAGCAAATGGGAATACTGGAGGGATACGGCAGCTATTAGTACACGTGCGGATACTGTAAGGGTTACACGTGCTGAAGATTGGTTAGGACTACCGGCATTATGGCAACTTTATCTACGAATCCTTAAACACGTTCAATAAGGTCATTTTGATGTATGTACCAAAACACGGTCAATATGGGCATTTTGATGTATGTACCTAAAAACATTCCGTATGGGCATTTTGATGTATGTACCTAAACACATTCAATATGGGCATTTTGATGTATGTACCTGCAAAGAAGCTCTTCAGGCCAATATTTTGTTTTTACCGCATGATACTATTAAAACACGGCGGCATCGAGCATTCATATACAAATATTTATCAACTGTTGCTGACGTTGTAAGTATATACAAATAAATACAACATCTGTCCCCAGCAGCAGATATATTATCGTTACTCACTGCTAAATAAATTAAATTTGACTGCTCGATACTGTAATCGATAATCCAAACTGAAATATCAGCAATAGCTAATCCCTGGAATGGATGAACAGTCATAGCAACTCCTAAGGTCCAGGACGATCCTGCAGCAGGTAAAGCTTCCTCAACCACATCCATATAGAGAACAACAATATCTTTCAATACAATATTTTTTTCTCAAAAGTTACAGGAATCGATACATCATTATTTTGTTTACGTGTAACAGCCGAGTGATAACACTATGGGACACGTAGACCTGGATAGTTCTATCTATGAATCAGAAATAATCGCAGTGAATCACGAACACAATTCAAACTGATCAAATCTTCGTTGCTTATTATCGCTCAGAAAAAACACACAGACACTGGAACGGTTTCCTTTCCCCGATCTCACCAATATATTCAAACATAGTCCCCCTTCAGTGCTGTAAGCAGCGAGAATGTTTATAAGTCGTTTATTTCCTATGAATATTATTATACTTGATGTCCAAGTGATATGGTCAATTATTGTGATCGGAGCTACATTATTCAAGCAATTAGTGGTGTACAAAACATCGTCGGTTATTGCTTTAACCCTTATGGGAAATGTTAAGGTCTATTTTAACTCAGAGATACGCTACATGCGGACCGACGTGATCGCAATCTAGCCTCTCAATTATTTTATTTGATCACGTCGTAACGCTATCAAACCCTTCTATCGTAACGCATTCTAAAGGTTTTATGTGATTCTCTGGGCCACATCATCTATACTGCCACATCCCTTCGCATGTTTGTCCAGGTTCGCTATCGACCGACGCATTGGGTAGTGCTCACATCACAGACCCTGTGTCAAGTCTGTGATCCAGTGCCACAGTATTGCTTGATTGTTTGTTATTTTTCTTCTTGATACATTATCATTTAGACAGTTGACTATTATATACAAATAGAGCAAGAAAAACAATGACGTTAAAGTGTTAAGCTGAAAATCAACCGTTCCATTTACATTATGTTATCAGCAGTTATAAAGCATCGCGCGAGTGTGTCATCTAAAATTGTCGAATAAAAAAAACTTGTCGTGGGTGTTAGTAGTACAGCCTATTTCATGTTCGCTGATACGGGAGGAAAATCCTATATATTTATATGTTTATTTATAAATGTTATAATGGCATGATCGCAGTCACCTTCATGGTGGGTCATATTGATTTGAATCCGAGAACTATTTGTTTGGGAAATCTTCTGGCAAGCGCGAGAATTATAAGAAAGGTAAGGATGAGTGCGCAAATCAACAACGTCAAATAGCGTATGTAAATCGCAAAGAAACGATACAATAATAATCCTATAATAAGAGTAGCCGCCAAATATGTCGGTACTGTCCAAACCCAATACAGAATGTGGTAGAGGTAATTATAAATTTAACCATGTCAGATTCATAACGTCAGCGAATACATTTTCATTTTCCAACGTCAATAACTAAGAACAACCCAATAGCAATGCACTAAACTCCATAAAACAAGCTCAGCTCCTGATGTCTCTATTTTGTTTGTTTTATAATGTGATGTTTCAGAAACATATATTTAGTATTATAAGGAAAAACTTAAAGATGAATACTATTGTTTCTGAGATTGAGCGATTAAGTAATAATCCGTCGTCTTCCAAACGTGGAAGTGGATGCGGCGGAGAGAGTATTACATAAAAAGGGAATGAAAAACTTAATCTCCCAAATTATCATGAATGCATTCAAAACAATCCAAGAACGAAACTCCGAGGGAAAATATACACGCATAGGGGAATAAAAGCTGATTATATTAATCCAACACTCGATGGTATTATGTCTTGCAGATATAGAGGATTCACACATTTATTTGTTCTCCCCACTTGTTACATTGATTGAGAAAATCTGGTCACAGTTTTCTGCTGATTACTAAGTCAGAAAAACAGTGATTTTAAATTAAGACAATTAAATAAATGTATGCTTAGTCGTGAAATAAGCCGCGTCCATGTACTGTAACAACAAATTCATTAAATATCTAGAGTAGAAAAGTTGTGACACATAAAACCTGGGATTGGAATACAGCGTGTGTAGTAGTAGTAAGACCGTGGGATAGTTGTGACACATAAAACCTGAGATTGGAATACAGCGAGTGTAGTAGTAGTAAGACAGTGGGAAAGTTGTGGACCTCATAGTAGGATTAAAATATTTTGTGTGACCTACAGATCGGCGGCTAAACAAGCCATTGAGTGCATCTTGGTAGTCGCATTGTTAACTGGCTGATCGATGAGCTAACTTCTTGGGGCGATAACTAAACAAAACAACAACATTGATTAACATTTTTGTCCCCTTTTCGTGTCCATGGAAGGAAGAAAAAAAAAGCTTTATATAACAAATAGATTGAGAGTACTTAATTCTCGTGTCCAAAAGAGAATTATATGGGTATGTGAGGCGAAAGAGTACACAGGCCAACGAGGTGTTATCTGTTCACAAGTACACTGAATTGACGGAAACAATATTAATCAGGTCATCGTCCGATACGCTAAATATGATATGATCCATATACTCCCATGTATTGCTCGTACTACTTACTGTATGTGACCCTAACCCCGGTAATTCCAGGGATGTTTTGTGATCGAATTACCATTGCAAGGCCGTTTCTCAATTTTGTTCGGTATGCAAACTTGTCATGGGTTGGTGCTAGTGTGCCACTTCCTAACACAGTTCGAATCTATGATTGATAGATATTCATGGCATAATTGATCTGGATATTTCCAACGCAGCACTTGACTCACGTACCCTTAGTGCAATTTTATATTCTCGCCCTGTGATGGATTTTATTCGACATTGAAATTTATGATTCAGTTGTTCGATTTTATAACTGCCTGTAGAGATTCCAGAGATTAGCTGTTTGCTAGTCAGGGGTACCTTCCAATGTATTTTTAGCCACAAATATTAGTAGATTATCAGATGGATAATCCAACAAATAATTAGGAGGTTAGGTAAACTAATATACACTCGTCATTGTGCCAGTGCTATTTTCCGGGACAAACCGTTTGTGCTCGAAACGGTGTAGGTAAACTAATATCGAATTCTGGCTGTGTTGATACTGCAGATGTCGTTGTAGACGGTGATGTAGTCCTGATGCTACTGAGCATACAATGCTTTATGGGCAGAGTCGTATAGTGAACACTAGTTGTTCTTTTGTTTTACCATGTTAATGTTTAATGTTAGTCGGTAGTGGATTTAAAAAACAACTCAACGGTGGCTCAATCTAAGTTTTCTACTAAACGCTGTAAACGCGGTCGCATGAGTAATATAAGCTGATCTAAAATCTAAAATCATCTAATAGCATTAGCCTTTAGCCAAGTGGTCTTTATCAATTTTTTCAATGTTGTCGACGTATAGGTTTGGTGCAGCGTAGTTGTTTTAATATGGTTCTCTTACAATAACAAATGTATTCCCATTAATGTCGAGTTCTCAGGCTATCGTGTCAGCTGATTGTACATACTTTACAACATTTTTTAAATTTCAGTTACGATTGCTGAGAGTGATACACTAGAGTCTCGGATCTTTCATTCATTAGTGAATACTGGAAGATATCAGATGTGGCCCCAAGAGCTCGTCGGATAATATCAACAAGTTTAACATTATTTGTCATTAACCTGCCGTGCTGCTCCTGAAATAAAAACAACTTAATCTCGTTCAAACTAACCGAAACTAGTTATGTCAGAAAGTTCATCGTCAGTGACATATTTTGACGAACCCCTGAGTAGTAATATGGGGCACTATGGGGACAATGGAAAATCCAGTCAAAAATAGCTTGGGGCACTATGGGGACAATGGAAAATCCAGTCAAAAACAGCTTGGGGCACTATGGGGACAAACCAGCTTAGGGCACTATAGGGACAAGGGAAATTTAACATGGTGGGCCCACAGGGGCTCGTATCGTTGCTTACAATCGACCGGTCCTACATATACTATATAATAACTACAAGGGAGGACACTTCTCTCCTTTCTCGCACGACCCATTTAAGAATAAACGCTGTTATTTCAAGCCACATTTCGCCTAGAGTAATAAATTGGGTATAGATATTTAGCTCAGACATTTGACTATGTATCCCTGTCAGCAGTTTGACTAAATATCATACCTTTAAGGAATGCAAAATCATTTTCCCACGGTACCGCTCGACACGTACCTGATCGCGCCCGCTTAATATTCAAGAACAACGCGCTGAATGGAATACTGCACTCTCATTGGCCAACCGAAAATTACGTACGCGTCTATTTATAAGTTAGTCCGGGAAATTTAAATTGCTCGATTGTCCAAAAGAAGCAGACGAAATAAGAATAAAATATGACGGAATCACACATTGTTTCATGGTAAGAATTATCAAAATGTGAAGACCATCTTTTGTTTTAAATTTATTAAACAATAAAGATCACAACTGTTTGCAAATCTATATACTCCTTAAAATGGTATATGATTATATGATTGTTGTCATTACTATGTGTCAATAATAGAAAATGTAAATAAAAGAGATCCTCTCCATTTCTGAAAAATCTCTGCAGCTTGCATAAAGCACCATTTCAGATTTAAGATTTAAAGTATGCATTGTTACATGTATCAATGTATATGACAATTCATCTCAAGAATACCCTTCCTTTCCTCTTATATTTTCAATTTAGTCATAATTATTTCTAATATAAATTATGTGAATCTTTTCTGCATTTGTTTGCAGAATGCAACAAAAATATCCGTAAATGCTGAAACACATACTTCAGTGTGGGGCTTCAGTATAGTATTAAATAACTATATTTACAACATGTATTTTACAGATTTCTAAGGTTGTAATTATTTGGTACCAAATGAAGGGTGGTTCATCTGTTTGAGAAATTTCACATTTCCTATTGGTATTCCAGCTATATTGGGGCAGTGTTAGAAGTGCTATCCATCTAACTGCATTTTTAAACTTTAAGATTTTAAGCATAATATCTTTATAAAGTATTCCTTTAGTACACTAGATTACCAAAGTTTAGTTGTCATTGAGTCATTTCATCAGGGTCTTGGATCACATCTCAATCTCTATTTTGATGAGAATATTTTATTATAGTATTTTTTAAAAAAGATTACACAGGTGATGCTGTCACAGCCTATGTACCATTCTATCAATCCATAATTATATTAATAAATGTACAGAATCTCCTTTAACACTGCTGAATATAATGACATGACATTATGGAATATGATTGATGTTCATCAGAAATACAAGTTTTAGAATTTTATATTATCTCTTATGTGGAGAAAAGTGGATAAGACACTGTTTTTCAGAATCTTCAAATTTGTATGTATCATAATTGAGAGCCATGATATTACCTTTATAATGGAATTTAGGATAAATGTATAAATAATGTATACACAAATTTTGCATGTTGCAAGTTTTTACTAACTCCATATTATAATATACTGAATGCATGTAGGTCATAAATATAACACTGATCCAAACACTGTAGACACATATTTCCATAGCATGAAGTTGCTCCCATTGACATAGCTGGGAAGCACAGGGATTTGCAATTATGAGAAAAAAATGAAAATTCTAATGCACTTACTGGTAGTACTTGAACTAATAAATAATGACATTGCCGATATTATTCCTTTATGATGTCACCCGAAAATCTATAGTCTGGACATATCCATTCCTCCTCCTGAAGTTCATGTTCATCTCCGAGCAAACCAATGCACTCATAATGATGCCATGTATCACACATGTCACAACAAACACTATCAACTACACAGTCCTCCTGACATCTTCCACATGGCCACTTAGTTGTCTTTGATCGTGTCCCTTTTCCCTTTCCTGTCTTTTTCTTTACTGCTTTTCTTTTTACTAATTTATTCAGGCTTCCTTGCTTTACGGAGGTGGAAGAATAATCTGATCTGTCTTTCCTCAACTGACTTTGCTTAGAACTAGAGCTTACTTGTGCTTCGGAAGAAGATTTTACTTTACTGTCTCTTCTCATTTGAATTTGCTTCCTGTGTGCTTCTTCTTTCCTAGCCTTAACTTTTAGCTTGAATTCTCGTCTAAACTGCAGATGACATTAACAAATACTTACTCACTACCTCCTCTTTTAACTTCTGAACATGTAGAGAGAAATATTCATCATCTTCAGTGTTAAAGATCTGTGACCACTGTTGGTTCAGTGTCTCATTTAGAAGAACCCTTGATGTTACAAAGTCATAAAAGCTTTTGCCATATAAATTTACATTTTCCACAGTTTCAAGTTTTCTGATGACCTTGTCTAACTCTTGGAAGAAATGAAAGGCTTTATCACATACACAGCACAGACCACTCCTTACATTTTGCATCTCTGTATCTCAGTCATGGAAACCTTATCTTCTGATGTTTCCATTAGGTCACTTTCATATTGGATGAGTGTATCAACATTATTGCTTGGTAATACAGTTTGTTCACAGAATCCCTGGAATTATTGCTGTACAAGTTTTTTCTTACAGCACTTCTTTTTCTGTGTCTAAGTGTTGCAACACACCAACCGGCTATATATCTCAATTTTGCTCTTCCACTGCTTGTATCTTCAAAGACAGTTCTATTGCGTTTGCTTTTAATGGGTCAGAGATATCAACCACAAGTTTTGCTCTCAGCTTCATTAATATCCCAAATGCATCTATATAATGGTTCGGTTTGAGATCTGTGCACACAAAAAGCTGCGTTACATAATTTCTGTACTCTTCTGTACTGATAAACTTTGTGACTGCAGCATAAAATAAAGTCAATGTTTTGTTCCTGATGTTTCATTCTGAGAATGTACCCCTTAAGTCAATTTCATTCACATGCATACATTTTTTTCTCAATGATCAGTCATTTTATATATGGTAATAGTGTGAATCTCAATAGTTTATAAGTTCTGACAAAAGGGATATGACCCTTGCGTACAGACACTGACCTATGTGGACAAGTCATCTGCATGATTTTATTTGTCTCTAAATGGCCATTAATTCTATAAATGGTTATATGATGTGGATTTTATTGTTATAATGAGGTTTGCATAATAAGCATTATATATAATACCTCTTATGCAAATCTGTACTAACCCATTTTGATCATATCTGTAACCAACTATACATAAATCATAATATGTGTGAATGTTTATGCATATATATTACTTTGCATCCATCCCATCTCTCTGTCTCTCTCACACTCACACACATGTACTCCTTTGAACTGAGTCCAAGTTGTTGTGGATAACATAGTGTAAGACACTGAATTGCAGGTGTGAAAATCAGAGAAAGTAAAAATATGGTATGAAATGAAGATGAAATTACTGATTGAAACATATGTTGTCTATTTCAAGTATCCTTAAACAGGAGTGTGTATATAATTTTTGTAATAGTTTATTGTTAACAACGAGTTCAAAGAAAAATGATATTGTCACTGGTGATAAACTGATAATATCATTCCTATGGATGGTATCTCAGATAAAAACTGAGTGATCATTGCTATTCATTGATGCAAAATGTTACAAATTTAGGAATTTCAGGACTACATGTATTACTGTCTGAGAACTTAGTATATATGTGTGTGTGTGTGTGTGTGTGTGTGTTGAAGTTTTTACACATATACATCCAAATATTGGTGAAAATGATAAACAGAACAGGAAAAAAAATTCAAAGAGAAGGAAGATTTTTTAAATTGTGTTTTATCTTTTCCTCTTTTATCACACGAGGTCTGTTATTAAAATACAATGTTCAAATTACCTTCTGTTCATCTATGTACTTCTGACAAAACATAATGATGTGGAATCAGGCTGTGAATCTTCTCATAACTGATAAAGATTTCTAATCTGTCATGGTACACATCATTTGGCACAGGCTTCAGTTGAAAGAAATCACCATAAACAATGATCTGAATGCCACCAAATGGGAAATTGCTTTCCTTTACTGTTCTGAGCACCTTCTCTATTTGCAGAAATAATTTCAGAGATAGCATGGAAATTTCATCGATAAAAAGAGTGTCTACATTCATAATCCTTCTTTTAATATCTATCATATCATCATTATTTTTATTCTTATCTATCAAAATATCATCGGGGAAACGACCGTCCTGAATGCCCGAAAACTTGTGTATTGTCATTCAGTGCAACTGAGAAGCAGCTATACCTGTACTGGCTGTTAAGTAAACTGTTTTCCCTATTTCTTTCAGTCTTTTGCTTAAATTCTTAACTAGGAAGCTTTTACCATACTAGCCTGCCCTAATATCATGATATTGTGACCTGACATTGCGGCGTGTACGATATCCTCCATCATGCAAACACGTGCCAGCATCAGCAACACTTCGATCCAAGTGAAAACACCCGCCATATGTCAATGTATTTCAGCCAATCAAAAAATTACGATTAAAACTCTAAGCCAACATGCGTAATTTTTGGTTGGCGAATGAGAGTGCAGTATTCCAGTCAGCGCGTTGTTCTTGAATATTAAGCGGGCGCGATCAGGTACGTGTCAAGCGGTACCGTGGGAAAATGATTTGGCATTCCTTAAAGGTATGATATTTAGTCAAACTGCTGACAGGGATACATAGTCAAATGTCTTAGCTAAATATCGGTACCCAATTTATTACTCTAGGCGAAATGTGGCTTGAAATAACAGCGTTTATTCTTAAATAGGTCGTGCGAGAAAGGAGAGAAGTGTCCTCCCTTGTAGTTATTATATAGTATATGTAGGACCGGTCGATTGTAAGCAACGATACGAGCCCCTGTAAATAGTATATGTAGGACCGGTCGATTGTAAGCAGCGATACGAGCCCCTGTGGGTGGGCCTGTATAGGGACAAGGGAAATTTAACATGGTGGGCCTGTATAGGGACAAGGGAAATTTAACATGGTGGGACTGTATAGGGACAAGGGAAACTGAACATGGTGGGACTGTATAGCGACAAGGGGAAAATGGAGGAAAAGAAAGCTAATATCTTTTCGAGGCATATGAGTGGCCTTGAAAACAAACCACACAATCTCCTATCAAAACAGAAGGGAAGGAAATTAAAATCACACAATCTCCTATAGGACGGAAAGGAAAACAAAACAAGGATAATTAAGAACATTATACATTCTATGTGAAATATGTTCATTGCTTTCATTCATTCATCAATTTAATAAAAAGGTAGTATGATATTTATTGTCGACTGACTTCTTAACATATCTCAAATTTATGGGATGTCCTGTGTTTTTAGCACCCGATACAAACAATGTTGTCAAGTTGTAACAAATCTAAGTCGAAGGGGAAAAAAAGCAGCAGCAAAATATCCTTTGTTCTATCGACAGTCTAAAATGTGTGTTTTGATTTGAAATTCAAAGTTAGCCATAGGCAGGGTCATAAAGTGCAATGTTACTCGCGTCAATCATTGTTACATTGTTACAATTCTTCCGAACGTGTGTTTTGGTTGTGGTATTTTTATTTCAAAGTTACAGTGCAAGATCACTCGCGTCATTCTTGAAATAGTTTTGTATTTGTTCTAAAAAACGGTAGATCTCATGCTTAAAAAAATTTCCGTGACACATTGGAGTTCCAAAAATAAAGATAAAGCTCTGATAACTGAATTGTACAAATTTGTTAACTCAATATTTTATTTCATCCAACGATTTACTGATTGACTATTTGTAAGGGTGTAGCGTTTGAAAAACAAATTACATAACAAACAAAAATTATGGTGCCTAATGATTAAAATTTTGGAGAGGGATCTTCAAACGGGAACATCTACCATTAGGATTTCAATCAAACGTATTACAACGGAGAGAGAGAGAGAGAGAGAGAGAGAGAGAGAGAGAGAGAGAGAGAGAGAGAGAGAGAGAGAGAGAGAGAGAGAGAGAGTACGTTATACATACTTTTAAAAAAAATCAGGACACGTACGCTTGCTTTTGTGGTATATTTTCCCTTAGAAAAATTCAAATAAACACACATCCCACTTAGAAAATCAATTCCATAGGAAAGGTCCACGATTTTAAAATATCACCAGCGTGAACCGATGACAAATACGACTAAAATGTTCTCACAAAATAGTACATCCAAACATGTTATGGTGTATTTCGCAATAAGACTGACATTTCCACGATGGTGTGATTATTTGTGCATAAGTTTTATTGTTTGGAAAGTGACTAGTGGACAGGTACAGAAATACACGCCTTATCTTCTCGCTGTGAGAATAACAACTGAAGCCGATTTGAAGCGAAGGCGGTGGAAAATATCGGTTTGCCAATGAAATCACTAGTCTGGTTCCCTGACCCTTCGTTATGTTCGTTATGAGGCTGCTTCCCGTGTGTGGATGATAGATGGTGTGATATTGGATAGTACATGATATGGCTTGTTTTGGCTTCTTGACCGTGTGTGTGTGTGTGTGTGTGTGTGGATGGTAGATGGTGTGAGTTTGGATAGTAAATTATATTGTTTATTTTGGCTGCTTCCCGTGTGTGGATGATAGATGGTGTGATATTGGATAGTAAATGGTATGTTTTGTTTGGCTGCTTCCCCGTGTGTGTGGATAGTAAATTATATGTTTTATTTTGGCTGCTTCCCGTGTGTGAATGATAGATGGTGTGATATTGGATAGTACATGATATGGTTTGTTTTGGCTTCTTGACCGTGTGTGTGTGTGTGTGTGTGTGTGTGTGTGTGTGTGTGGATGGTAGATGGTGTGAGTTTGGATAGTAGATTATATTGTTTATTTTGGCTGCTTCCCGTGTGTGGATGATAGATGGTGTGATATTAGATAGTAAATGGTATGTTTTGTTTGGCTGCTTCCCCGTGTGTCTGGATAGTAAATTATATGTTTTATTTTGGCTGCTTCCCGTGTGTGAATAGGAAATTGTTTGTTTGATGTTGGCTGCTTCACGTGTGTGGATGATAGATGGTGTGATAGTGGATAGTAGATGATATGGTTTCTTTTGGCTTCTTGACCGTGTGTGTGTGATGTTTGTGGATGGTAGATGGTGTGAGTTTGGATAGTAGATTATATTGTTTATTTTGGCTGCTTCCCGTGTGTGGATGATAGATGGTGTGATATTGGATAGTAAATAGTATGTTTTGTTTGGCTGCTTCCCCGTGTGTGTGAATAGTAAATGGTGTGATATTGGATAGTAAATCGTGTAGTTTGTTTGGCTGCTTCCTCGTGTGTGTGGATAGTAAATTGTATGTTTTATTTTGGCTGCTTTCCGTGTGTGGATAGTAAATTGTACGTTTTATTTTGGCTGCTTCCCGTGTGTGGATGATAGATGGTGTGATATTGGATAGTAGATGATGTGGTTTGTTTTTGGCTGCATCCCGTGTGTGTGTGTGTGTGTGTGTGTGTGTGTGTGTGTGTGTGTGTGTGTGTGTGTTTGTGTGTGTGTGTGGATAGTAAATGGTATATTTTGTTTTGGCTGCTTCTCTGTGTGTGTATGGTAGATGGTGTAATATTTGATAGTAAATGGTATGGTTTGTTTTGGCTGTTTCCCTCTGTATGTGTGTGTGTGTGTGTGTGTGTATGTGTGTGTGTGTGGTAGATGGTGTGATATTGGATAGTAGATGAAGTGGTTTGTTTTGCCTGCTTACCGGTGTGTGGATAGAAAATTGTATGTTTTATTTTGGCTGCTTCCCGTGTGTGGATGATAGATGGTGTGATATTGGATAGTAGATGATATAGTTTGTTTTGGCTGCATCCCGTGTGTGTATGTGTGGTTAGTAAATTGTGTGATTTTGAATAGTAAATAATACGGTTTGTTTTGGCTGCTTCCCGTATGTGTGTGGTTAGTAAATGGTGTGATTTTGGATAGTAAATGGTGTGATTTTGGATAGTAAATGATATGGTTTGTTTTGGCTGCTTCCCTGTGTGTGTGTGTGTGTGTGTGTGTGTGTGTGTGTGTGTGATTGCGTGTGTGTGTGTGTGTGTGTGTGTGTGTGTGTGTGTGTGTGTATGGTGGATGGTGTGATATTGGATTGTAGATGAAGTGGTTTGTTTTGCCTGCTTACCGGTGTGTGGATAGTAAATTGTATGTTTTATTTTGGCTGCTTCCCGTGTGTGGATGATAGATGGTGTGACATTGGATAGTAGATGATATAGTTTATTTTGGCTGCTTCGCGCGCGCGCGTGTGTGTGTGTGTGTGTGTGTGTGTGTGTGTGTGTGTGGTTAGTAAATTGTGTGATTTTGGATAGTAAATGATATGGTTTGCTTTGGCTGCTTCCCGTATGTGTGTGGTTAGTAAATGGTGTGATTTTGGATAGTAAATGATATGGTTTGTTTTGATGTGTATTTTCCTTGAATAGTGTTTAGGTGTGTTCGCAAAAAGTAAACAGAAGGAACAAATCTGAAAACGTCAGTTTGAATTGAGGTTTCTCTTTGCGTATACCGTTTTTCAAACTGTTAGTACATGGCAGATTACATCCGCATACAATATCAATGTGAAAGGCCTATATATCAATGTCATTGCCTTTCTTTAATTCGGTTTTATTGCTTAGCCATCGTTAATCTTTAATTATTTTTTTTAAACGCATTTCTTTTTTTAATAGACGTATTTCGGGCTTTCTATTGTTATAACGGTATTTGTGTTGTTTAGTTTGTTGCTGAAATTATCTATACGATAGGCAGGCAGACTGAAGTGTGAACTTACAATCCCTTTGTTGCACATTGTACCATTTCTTCATTACACATCAACCACTTAACTGTGCAATTATTGTTCGAGTTTTAAAACTGACCAAAAAAAATACTTTCTCACTTTGACACTTTGACATAAAAACATTCGTCTAGGTAGAGAGAAATAATATAGTAGTAAGTGGTAACTTTTGTCAAACTAGTGAATTTACGGTTTGTAATAAAGTAAATAAAATAAGGTACAGTGAACCTCAAGGATTATAACCCAATCTGTCTGTCTATTGATGTGAATCTTTACAGCAAAAACAATATGTCCTGCAAAACACAAAGATATACGGCAAGCATGATTAAAATGAACACAACAACACCTAACTGTAGTAACAAAGAGATGTTTTTCTTCACGTCCGCGTAACTTAGAGTTTCAATCCTCTTGCAAGACAAACTTGGTATCCTTTTGTGAGCGTGAAATTAAAATACTAAAGAAACTTAAGCGCTTTGCTATAGACTATAGTATAGATAATTTCAGCAACAAACTAAACAACATAAATACCGTTACAACAATAGAAAGCCCGAAATCGTCTATTAAAAAAAGAAATGCGTTTAAAAAAAATAATTAAAGATTAACGATGGCTAAGCAATAAAACCGAATTAAAGAAAGGCAATGACATTAATATATAGTCCTTTCACTTTGAGATTGTATGCGGATGTAATCTGCCATGTATTAACAGTTTGAAAAAAGGTATACGCAAAAAGAAACCTCAATTCAAACTGACTTTTTCAGATTTGTTCCTTCTGTTTACTTTTTGCGAACACACCTAAACACTATTCAAGGAAAATACACATCAAAACAAACCATATCATTTACTATCCAAAATCACACCATTTACTAACCACACACATACGGGAAGCAGCCAAAGCAAACCATATCATTTACTATCCAAAATCACACAATTTACTAACCACACACACACACACACACACACATGGGAAGCAGCCAAAAGAAACTATATCATCTACTATCCAATGTCACACCATCTATCATCCACACACGGGAAGCAGCCAAAATAAAACATACAATTTACTATCCACACACCGGTAAGCAGGCAAAACAAACCACTTCATCTACTATCCAATATCACACCATCCACCATACACACACACACACACACACACACACACACACACACACACACAATCACACACACACACACACACACACACACACACACACACACACACAGGGAAGCAGCCAAAACAAACCATATCATTTACTATCCAAAATCACACCATTTACTAACCACACACATACGGGAAGCAGCCAAAACAAACCGTATAATTTACTATTCAAAATCACACAATTTACTAACCACACATACACACACGGGATGCAGCCAAAACAAACTATATCATCTACTATCCAATATCACACCATCTATCATCCACACACGGGAAGCAGCCAAAATAAAACATACACTTTTCTATCCACACACCGGTAAGCAGGCAAAACAAACCACTTCATCTGCTATCCAATATCACACCATCTACCACACACACACATACACACACACACACACACACACACACAGAGGGAAACAGCCAAAACAAACCATGCCATTTACTATCCAATATCACACCATCTACCATACACACACACAGAGAAGCAGCCAAAACAAAACATACCATTTACTATCCACACACACATACACACATACACACACACACACACACACACACACACGGGAAGCAGCCAAAAACAAACCAAATCATCTACTATCCAATATCACACCATCTATCATCCACACACGGGAAGCAGCCAAAATAAAACATACAATTTACTATCCACACACGGAAAGCAGCCAAAATAAAACATACAATTTACTATCCAATATCACACCATTTACTATCAACACACACGGGGAAGCAGCCAAACAAAACATACTATTTACTATCCAATATCACACCATCTATCATCCACACACGGGAAGCAGCCAAAATAAACAATATAATCTACTATCCAAACTCACACCATCTACCATCCACAAACATCACACACACACGGTCAAGAAGCCAAAAGAAACCATATCATCTACTATCCACTATCACATCATCTATCATCCACACACGGAAAGCAGCCAAAATAAACAATATAATCTACTATCCAAACTCACACCATCTACCATCCACACACACACACACACACACACACACACGGTCAAGAAGCCAAAACAAACCATATCATGTACTATCCAATATCACACCATCTATCATCCACACACGGGAAGCAGCCTCATAACGAACATAACGAAGGGTCAGGGAACCAGACTAGTGATTTCATTGGCAAACCGATATTTTCCACCGCCTTCGCTTCAAATCGGCTTCAGTTGTTATTCTCACAGCGAGAAGATAAGGCGTGTATTTCTGTACCTGTCCACTAGTCACTTTCCAAACAATAAAACTTATGCACAAATAATCACACCATCGTGGAAATGTCAGTCTTATTGCGAAATACACCATAACATGTTTGGATGTACTATTTTGTGAGAACATTTTAGTCGTATTTGTCATCGGTTCACTCTGGTGATATTTTAAAATCGTGGACCTTTTGTATGGAATTGATTTTCTAAGTGGGATGTGTGTTTATTTGAATTTTTCTAAGGGAAAATATACCACAAAAGCAAGCGTACGTGTCCTGATTTTTTTTTAAAAAGTTTGTATAACATACTCTCTCTCTCTCTCTCTCTCTCTCTCTTCTCTCTCTCTCTCTCTCTCTCTCTCTCTCTCTCTCTCTCTCTCTCTCTCTCTCTCTCTCTCTCTCTCTCTCTCTCTCCGTTGTAATACGTTTGATTGAAATCCTAATGGTAGATGTTCCCGTTTGAAGATCCCTCTCCAAAAGTTTAATCAGTAGGCACCATAATTTTCGTTTGTCATGTAATTTGTTTTTCAAACGATACACCCTTAGAAATAGTCAATCAGTAAATCGTTGGATGAAATAAAATATTGAGTTAACAAATTTGTACAATTCAGTTATCAGAGCTTTATCTTTATTTTTGGAACTCCAATGTGTCACGGAAATTTTTTTAAGCATGAGATCTACCGTTTTTTAGAACAAATACAAAACTATTTCAAGAATGACGCGAGTGATCTTGCACTGTAACTTTGAAATAAAAATACCACAACCAAAACACACGTTCGGAAGAATTGTAACAATGTAACAATGATTGACGCGAGTAACATTGCACTTTATGACCCTGCCTATGGCTAACTTTGAATTTCAAATCAAAACACACATCTCTTGGGTGTTCCAAAATGGCGGCTCTAGGTAAAGGCTAGCAAAGTTGCTCTGTAGATTTTGGCAGTTTATAGTGATTCTTCCTATAGTGAAATGATTCATAATTGTTGGGTTTATATGTGAATCCTCAAGGAATGCAGAGCATATAACATTACTGGTGGATCACACACACTTTTGAAGAAAAAGTGTTTTTTTTTTTTTCATTGAAAGTTTGATGATGATGGAGTAAAGATAGAGTTTTAATGGTGCAGTTTGGAGAATTTGAGGGTGTTCCAAAATGGCGGCTCTAGGTAGAGGCTAGCAAAGTAGCTCTGTAGATTTTGGCAGTTTATAGTGATTCTTCCTATAGTGAAATGATTCATAATTGTTGGGTTTATATGTGAATACTCAAGGAATGCAGAGCATATAACATTACTGGTGGATCATACACACTTTTGGAGAAAAAGTGTTTTTTTTTCCATTGAAAGTTTGATGATGATGGAGTAAAGATAGAGTTTTAATGGTGCATTTTGGAGAATTTGAGATATTCCCCTGCCTGCTTTGTTTTGAGTTGTTTATTTATTCCAGAGTAATTACCTGTCCATCAGTTGCCTTCAATTGTATAAGTTGTTTGACACATGGTGAGTAATAATCAGTATTATAAATGAGTAATGAGAAAAGATTAGTCCAAACAAGATTATCTACAAGCATGAGTGGAAAGAAAGATCATGGCAAGCAACAAATAAAAACCAGATTACAGAGTGAGGCCCTAATGGAGATTTCTGACATAAGTTTGAGTGAATCAGGTTTGAGCACAATTCAGATGGACTTAGATGAAATAAAACAATATCTCAAAAGGAGCATTTCAAAAGCAGATTTCACATCTGCTATAGCTGATTTGGTGAAAAAAAGATGACCTAACAGTAATTGTTTCAACTATTGTGGAGAAATTGTTAGAGAATGTGAAGGAAGATCTGAGAAAAGAGATAGTTGCAGAAAGTGAAAGGGTAGCAAAGGAGAGGACAGGGGAGTTGATGGATAGGATGGACTCACTGGAATTCGAAAACCACCAACTGCAAGAAAAATTACAAGAGGCAAAGAAGGAAAATGACAAAATGAGGAGTGACATGAATATTTCTGACAGGAGATCGAAGCTTGCAAGTGCGGCTTCCAACCAAACAGAACAATATTCAAGAAAGTTGAATATTAAAGTTTTAGGGCTGGAGGAGAAGGAAAATGAATGTCTGAGAGAGAGAATTCCAAACTTAGTGAAGGAAGTCACAAAGATTAATCTGGACAACAGGGACATAGTAGCGGTGCATAGGATCCCAGGCCGACAGGGACAACCAAGGCCAGTGATTGTCAAATTCTGGAGTCTGGATTGTAAACTACCAATTATAAAAAAACGAAAGGATTTCAAACATAACAAAGGAATTAGACTGGTAGAGGATGTGACCAAGATGAATACTGAACTCATCAATAAATTATCCAGGCATCAAGAAATTGACAGTGCATGGTACTTTAATGGATCTGTGTATGGTAAAACAAAATGAGGAAAAAGGATAAAATTTGACATCTGTGATGAAATTGATGAGAAAATTAGAAAATAAGTGTAAATAGGCAACTCTATGAACTCTTGCAATTGTTCATATAGGTATGTGAACTTTTGTTTTGATACTCCTTTTTCTACTTGGATCTGTTTTAAGATTTTGTGTTGGTTACTTCCTTCTTATACCAGTGTTGTTTCTAATTAATAGATTGAGTTGTTCTTTTGTACATCCATTGTGTCATATCTCTATATAATTCAATTCAATTAGTTCAAATATCATCTTTCACTCATATACATACTCATCTACTCAGTCGTGTATTGGCCTTATTCAACACTGCTCTTCAACGTTAATGTTATGTTCAGTCTCCCATTCGTGTTCAATCACCCACCACTTTCATGTATGCTCTCAATTGAACACTATGTTTTTCAATCATTAATTTGTAATTTATGCTCCTATTAATCTGTGTCTATTGGTTTGCAAAGCTGTTGTCTATCGTATACTGTATCAAATACTAACTGCTGCCAAATCTACAGCTTGTACTTTAACACCATGGAGGATTTTATTATGGATGATTGTTTTCTGTGTGAGAGCGAGTGTGAAAGGCATGCATATGATAAACTTAAGGTGATAATTAATTCATACATTCCTGTACAAGAACATGTATATGTAAACGTTATACTGTTGTTATGGATAATAACATAAAAATTATATCTATAAATGTTAGAGGCCTGCAAGGTTCAGTCTTTAAACGAAGGGGCATTTTCCACTGGGTAAAACAAAAGAATGTATCTATAGTATGCTTGCAAGAAACTCATAGTACAAAGAATGATGAATCTTATTGGGCAGCGGAATGGGGATACAAATGTATATTTAGTCATTGTTCTAACAATAGTGCTGGGGTAGCAATATTTTTTAGAAATACGTTTGAATTCATAATTCATAGATAAAGATGTGACGGTCAAGGTAGGTTTATTATTTTAGATATTACAATTAATGGTAACAGACTAACCCTTGTAAATTTGTATGGTTATAATGATGATAATCCTAGCTTGTTTAGAGAGTTAAAAGAGGAGATCTTATTTTTTGAGAACTCATCAATTATTATGTGTGGAGACTGGAACACTGTTCAAGACCTAGATTTGGATACTTATAACATTTTACATGACAAACATCAACAGTCCAGGGCAGCGATTCAAGACCTCAAAAACGAATTGGAATTAATTGACCCCTGGCGAAATTGCAATCAAAACTTAAAGATGTATACCTGGAGGCAAAAGTCTCCCTTGAAACAAAGTAGATTAGATTACTTTCTTGTATCAGATGACATTCACATGAATACAGTTGATGTGCGTATATTACCAGGGTATAAGACTGATCATTCAGCTGTTGTGTTAAGTGTGGCATTCTCAACGAGTCCAAGAGGAAAAGGATATTGGAAATTTAACGCCCAACTGTTGAAGAACATTGAGTATACTGATTTAGTTAAAAAGTGTATAACTGACTTGGTAAATGAATATTATGTAAGGGGAAATAAAGATGACTATCTCCATGTTTATCTATCCTGTAATGATCAAATGTTCTTTGAAATTTTAAAAATGAAAATAAGATCTGAAACTATATGTTATTCTATTAAGAAAACAAAAGAAAAACAGAAAAAATTATAGAAAATTGAACAGGAAATAATAGAAATTCAGGGGGGACTGGGGAATAACATAGAAGGGAAAGCTCTAGAAAATTTAGAAAGAAAAAAGTTAGAATCAGAGGAAGCTAGGAAAACTTACATAGAAGGTGTTATATTAAGATCTAAAGCTAGATGGTACGAATCTGGGGAAAAAAGCACAAAGTATTTTTTAAGTCTTGAAAAAAGAAATTACGTCAATAAAACAATAAAGGAAATTATTTTAGATGATGAGACAATTATATCTGACCAAATTGATATATTAGAAGCACAAAAACAGTTTTATATGGAATTGTATAAAAGTAGAACTGCTCAGCTTAATGACGAGGCTACTCGAGAAACTCTAAATAGATTTCTTAATCACAATATTAAGCTTAGCCATGAAGAAAGAGAATCATGTGAAGGTCTGGTTACAATTAATGAAGTCGGTATGTCTCTAAAACATGGAAAATGGAAAATGTCCTGGCTCAGATGGATTCACTGTAGAGTTCTATAAATTCTTTTGGAAGTATCTTGGGGGATTTATATGCAGATCAATAAATTACGGATATACTGTAGGTAAACTTTCAGATTTTCAGACTCAAGGAGTTATCACATGCCTACCAAAGGAAGAAAAAGATAGAAGATTATTTAAAAAACTGGAGACCGATATCACTTTTAAATATTGACTATAAAATTGCTTCGGGAGCCATTGCAGCCAGGATTAAAAAGGTTCTTCCATCAATAATCAGTGATACTCAAAAAGGATTTATGAAAGGTAGATTCATTGGAGAAAATACCAAGTTATTATATGATAACATGGACCAACTTGAGAATGAAAATAGATATGGTTTACTATTGTTAATAGACTTTGAAAAAGCATTTGACTCAATTGACTGGACCTTTGTGGAAGAAACTTTAAAATCTTTTAATTTTGGTGAATCTGTTTGTGAGTGGTTTAAACTATTTTGTAATGACTCTAAAAGTTGTGTTATAAATAATGGGCATATGTCATCATTTTTTAGACTAGAAAGAGGATGTCGTTAAGGAGATCCCCTTGCTCCTTATTTGTTTATCATTGGGGTTGAGATTTTAGCTATAACGTTAAAGCAAAATGTAGATGTACGGGGATTGATCTTTGACGGCACTGAATATAAATTGGGTCAGTATGCTGATGACGCTTTTATTCTTCTTTATGGATCTCAACTTTCTCTTAAAACAACTATGAATATCTTGCAGAGTTTTTATCTATTATCTGGACTTAAATGTAATATAACAACAACAAAAGCTATCTGGATTGAAAACAGGAAATTCTCCAATGAAAGAATATGTCTAGAAATGGGCCTAACTTGGTCCTATTCTAATTTTACACCACTTGGTATAGAATTTTCTCTAGATTTACAACAAATGGTGGAAATTAATTATATGAAGAAACTGACAAAAGCTAAACGAACACTGGCAAGCTGGAGTCAAAGACATATGTCGTTAGTTGGTAAGGTAATTGTGGTAAAAACTCTTGTTCTGCCGATATTCATACATCTTTTTTCAGCACTTCCAAATCCATCAGCAAAAGTTGAAGCGGAACTAAATCGCGCACTATTTAAATTTGTATGGGGTGGAAAAGTAGAGAGAATAAAACGCGATATACTAGTATCTCCAGAAAACGAGGGAGGACTAAATATTATACACATGTTTTCATTCATTAGATATATTAAGATAAGATGGGTAAAACGATTGCTGGAAGGGGAGAATGGAGTGTGGCAAACCTTAGTCAATTCAACTGTATTCAGAAATAGAAAGAATATTTGGATTTTGGGGAGAAGGAAATTAGAAGAACTTAGTAAGCTCATTAAAAATATTTTTTGGAGAGATGTAATTTTGGCAATAGCCAATTGGAAAGAGGAACCGCAGGGTCAAAATGAGTATCTATCTATGAATATTTTAAATTTTGTCCCTACTAAATTGTTCCATCAATACAATTCATGGAGAGAGGCGGGTTTTGAAAATCTGAAGGATCTGATAGATGATAATGGCAATTTAATATTTTTTGAAATAATAAAACAAAAAACTAGAAGTGATGATTTCCTAAAATACTTCTCCTTAATATCCAAAACTTCAAAAGCATGGAAAGATGCCATAAAAAAACATTTAGTACAAAATAACTTTGAAAAGCAGGAGGATAAAATAATGAACTTACGAAAGCAAATATCACTGAAGTTTGTTTACAAAGATCTTTTTAAAAAAATATAAAAGGCAACACACTGCTAAACATGAAACTTGGATACAAGTATTTAATAAAAGTATAAGTAGTGAAGAATGGTCTAAGATATATATCCGAGCGAAATCATGTACAAAGGATACCAAATTGATCGCTTTTAACTTTAAATTAATCCATAGAATAATAGCTACTAATGATTTTCTGAAAAGAATTAATATATTAGAAGACAACAAATGTACTTTCTGTAAGAGTGAAAATGAAAGCATTGAGCATCTCTTCTATGATTGCAATATTACTTCACAGTTTTGGTACCGTTTTATTGAATATTTTGCAACTTTTTACCCAAATATTGCACATTTATCCAAGAAAGAAATATTAGTAGGAAGTGAAAAACTGGACTGTTTGTATAATTTCTTACTTATTTTGGCAAAGTATTATATTTATACTTGCCTATTCAATATGAAAAATCCTTCTATGTAAGCTTTTAAGCAAATAGTTGCAATGCATAAGAACATAGAAAAATACACTGCTATAGTAAATAAAAAAGAAGACCAATTTCTTCAAAAGTGGACCTCTATAATCAATATGTAATAGGTTTCTCATTTTACGCTAAACAGGAACATAATACTGCTATATCATCTTGATCATATGCACGTGTGTGTGTGTGTGTGTGTGTTTTTTTTTTCATTTGCTGTAGATTATATTTATTATCCTTAGATTATTATAAATGTTACATTGTAAGGTGACCTTGGGATGGTTCCCCGACCCAGTGGTCTACCTATTACGGGGATAATAAACTTAAAAAAATAAAAAATAAAAAAAAAAGATAAAGGACGCCAACCGGAAACAAAAAACAAAAAAAAAACATTTTAGACTGTCGATAGAACAAAGCATATTTTGCTGCTGCTTTTTTCCCCTTCGACTTAGATTTGTTACAACTTGGCAACATTGTTTGTATCGTGGGCTGAAAACACAGGACATCCCTTAAATTTGAGATATGTTAAGAAGTCAGTCGACAATAAATATCATACGACCTTTTATTAAATTGATGAATGAATGAAAACAATGAACATATTTCACATAGAATGTATAATGTTCTTAATTATCCTTGTTTTGTTTTCCTTTCCGTCCTATAGGAGATTGTTGGATTTTAATTTCCTTCCCTTCTGTTTTGATAGGAGATTGTGTGGTTTGTTTTCAAGGCCACTCATATGCCTCGAAAAGATATTAGCTTTCTTTTCCTCCATTTTCCCCTTGTCGCTATACAGTCCCACCATGTTCAGTTTCCCTTGTCCCTATACAGTCCCACCATGTTAAATTTCCCTTGTCCCTATACAGGTCCGCCATGTTAAATTTCCCTTGTCCCTATACAGGCCCACCATGTTAAATTTCCCTTGTCCCTATAGTGCCCTAAGCTGTTTTGTCCCCATAGTGCCCCAAGCTGTTTTTGACTGGATTTTCCATTGTCCCCATAAATCTTGTCCCCATAGTGCCCCAAGCTATTTTTGACTGGATTTTCCATTGTCCCCATAGTGCCCCATATTACTACTCCCCTGTCATAAAACTAAGGATTTTAACCATCCCACTTCTAGTGTTAAAAGATTTCCCGTACATATCTACGATAATTTAAATGTTTAACCTAATTAAAACGACCACTTGAATACTAGTGCATGGTGTTATCAGAGCAAAATGAATGATCTTGATACATCATCGAGTACAGCAAGTATTTCTTGAACACATTCATGCGCATTCGCTATTTTTTGAGTTTGCCTACTGGAATACCAGATCGCCGAGACGCTCTGCATTCTACTGGAATACCAGATCGCCGAGACGCTCTGCATTCTACTGGAATACCAGATCGCCGAGACGCTCTGCATTCTACTGCGATAATTGAAATGTTCTAGTAGCGGACGGAGCCATTACGAATCGAAATAAACAATAAAACGTGGATTAGTAGCATAGACAACCAACTGAGTGACCGGACCGGACTACGAGTCCACATTATTTAAACTAGTTTAAACAAGATTTGGTTTGACAGTTAATTGATCGCGTACACAGACTCCTCGAACGTTTTTAATCTTTAATCGACAAGAAGCATCGAGTGAATCTTTACTTGCTGCTGTTTCATGTTTCTTGCAACTTTCTTCCCCGACCGTACCAAAACGTTTAGATAGATACTCGACATATTTTATCGTCTTGAATTTCAGCGAGTTTTTGTCGGAGGACTATATAACCGCTTTAATTTGCTCTGGTAATGCTCCGATAACCTGATATGCTGCCGTTGTCGCCTCAGCAAGATCTTAGCTGATTCGACAGTTGGTTTAAAGATAATTATGTTGTATCTTCTGCAGACTACACTCGATCCTCCAGATGCTTTTGTAGTTGTTGTATGGCAGAATCACGGATTGGGAGATATATTTTAATTGCCTCCAGTTGTTGTCGACCTAATTAAGCTGCACACATGGTATGCTATTTAATTTGGTCGTCATATCGCGCCCCTATTAAGGAACTATCGACATGAATGTAGGACCTGGGTGAGTGGGAATGGATCAAACACGCACTCAACCCTATCAACCAATAGGAAGGAGTGTACTAGAGGTGCAATGGCACCAAATAATGACTGGTGAAAAATGGTTTTCACGCCTCGTCATTTTGAGGGTTTTTGGTCGCGAGAAAGGAGGAAAAGGTCCGATAAGCCAGCCAATGTATGTCGACAGCCATGAAACACCCTAGCCATACTTATTTCAAATCAGGTCCAGTTTCACTAATGGACGGAAAATATACCAATAATGTGTAAGCCACCTGAGTAGTTAAATTAATTTTTGTGTAGTTGAAGCTTTTTCTAACTCCTAACATACCAATGTTTCTCGTACCCAGTGTACGTATTGTAAGTCCCTAACAATTTCAATTCTAGAATGTCTGTGCGACATATGTAAGATGGTCACTGTTAGGTTATATGGATTGTGAACTTTGATTGGCGGTGTTCGAAATTGATCAAGTTAGGTTTCTCAAAATAAGCTTGTCAACTTAAGATTTCGTACCAAATGAGAGCTCTATAATGGCTAAATGGCAGTAGCCCTTAGAAGGGCTTTTTGACGGAGGGTTACGGTATGGTAACCAGTCTTCCCTCATTCTGGTTTGTTTGCTCCGGTGTCCTCCTGTCCTCACTTGATCCTTGGGCCTCCCTTAATCTTGATTGTCAGCACCGACATCCTCCTCTCTTCTGGGTATCTAGATCTAAAATTGTCCCTATCAATTTGGAAATGCTCTGTGCTGTTGTTACAAAAGTGTCGACAGTCCCATGTGACAACCTATTAATGCGGATGTACTAGTCCCGCATTCCTGACGGTTCGAGGTTCGATACCACCTTGTATTTCTGGTTTAGTGTTTAGGAGAATACTGACTAATTGGTATTTGGATGCAGCATTGTGCCGCTGGGTCTGATGGTCTAGGTGTTTTATGTATATGGAAAACAGTTTGACATAGATAGAGGGGAGTGTTGATTCCTAGATGACAGTATCCATAGTCCACCCTTTTGTTTTTGTACCTGATGTTATTTTCTTAAATGCTTTGATGTTTATTTCTATATCTTTTGTTATCCCTGATGCTTCATCTAATTATATTTGGTTGTTTCAAGTGTGTAGCCCGTCAAATGATTGGGCAATGAACTCATGTGACCTCATTGTGGGGCTACAATTTACTTCTTAAGGTTGTTTTAAATTCCAGAATTAGTTTGTTATTTAGGTGTTTTAGTAGCCAGTCGAATGATTGGTCAATGAACCCATGTGACCTCATTGTGGGGCTACATATTTCTCCTTAAGGTTGTTATACATGTTAAAATTTTCAATTTATTTAGGTTAATAGGCGATGTTTCTATATTTTTTCAATTAACCCAGTTGTTTTAAGCAGTTCAATTATATTTTTAATGTTCCTTGAGGATTGGTGTTAGTTAATTGGATTACTTCTGGATATGTACTTGGTGCGGCTATGTTTAGTTGTTTGGATCTAAATTAGTCCCTTTCCTTTTTGGTTTTTTTACAATTGTTGAAGATATGGTGTAAATCATCTGGGGTGTTACAATTGTGGCAATTAATGTTATATGGGAAGGGTCCTATGTATTTTCCAAAGCTGCTTGACAGTTTGGTTTTTCCTATTATTATTCTCTTTATTTTAGATTGTTGATAACCTGTGCATCTGGGTGGTTCTATTACTCTACTAACTTCCTTAATGATGTTGTGTAATATTCTCCCTTGTTCATTTATGTCCCGATCGGTTTGCCATTTTTGATTCATCATTGTGTTAACTAAACTATATAGTTCAGTTTGGCTATATTTAAGTGGATTGTAATTCGGTTAGTCGAGTTCTTTTTAGCAAGTTGGTCTGCTAACTCATTACCTTTGATGTCAATGTGAGATGGAATCCACATAAATTCTACTACTAGTTTATTTGAATTTAGGGTTTTCAGTATTAGGTTAATTTGTTTTAAGAAATTTTCTCTAGCTTTTGGGGTGTTATTTTGGATTGAGGTTTGGACGCTCAGCGAGTCGCTAACAATCACAATCATTTTTGGTTTATGTTCCTCAATCCACTTCAGTGCTTCTAGGATGTCCCAGAGTGCAGCTGTATAAATGGAATAGTGGTCGGGTAAACGTCTGCCCATTTTAATATTATATTATGGTATGACCATTGCAGCAGCTTTTCTCTGTATTGTATTTAGTTTGTTTAAGTGACGTTTGGGTGCCGTTGTGTACACGTGGCACCCATAGTCAAGTTTAGATCTTATGAATGCGTTATACAGTGTTAAAATAGTTTCTTGGTTGGCATCCCACTGAGTATCTTTGAGGCTTCTTAATAGATTTAAGTCCTGGTTGCATCATTTTACTAGTTCATCTATATGATGCGCCCATGTTAGGTGTTCATCAAAGTACATACCCAGAAATTTAGCTACTTTTATGACTGTTATTTCTTTATTTTGTATTGTTAATTTTGGATATTGTTTGAATTTCTTACGTTGAGTGAAAAGTACAGCTACCGTTTTTTGGTACGATAGTTTGAAGCCCCATTTATCAGCCCATTTTCCTGTTATTTAAGCTGGTTTGAAGTTCAGCCAAATGTTGGTAGTCGGAGGGGCTGCCTGCTATCCATAGGCCATTATCATCAGCAAATTGTGATAATTCAACTTTAGGTGATGCCAAATTTGTGTCAAGGTCATTTATCATTAGATTAAAAATGTGTGGCTGAGTACATTCCCTTGTGGAGTTCCATTTTCAAGGGTGTGTTCCTCAGAGTAAGTTGCCTCTACCCTAGTTATAATTTTGCGGTCGGTCAGGAAATTTTCTATAAAGTTGAACATACGACCCGTAATGCCATAATGATTTAATTTGGCTATGCGGTCTTTGGTCCATACAAGGTCGAATGCTTTTTCCTGATCTATAAATACCGCAATTAAGTTTCTATCCGCTTTTCTTACAGAGTTGAATACCAGTTTTATAGCGGTTTCTAATCTTATTAAATGATCCGTAGCGGATCTTTTATTTCAAAAACCCACATTGATTTTCAGAAATCAAGTTGTTACTTTCAAGGAGGCGTTTAAGTCTATTAGTAATAATTGTTTCCATTTTTTTGCATATGTTGTTAGTAAGAGAGATGGGTCTGTACGAATTGATATCGTTTATATCTTTATTTGGCTTGAGTATGGATATTACTATCGTTGTTTTCCACTTTTTTGGTAGCCTTCCCGTGTGCCGTATGTTGTTTAGCATTTTTATTATTGAGTTAACCAAGTTAATGGGTAAGTTTTTGTATATTGCATATCCTATTTGATCTTTCCCAGGTGAAATTTCTTTTTTGGTTATAAGTGCCTGTTCCCATTCATATAGTGTTATGTCTGTATTTAGATGTGATAGTTTGGGTCTCAGGTCTTTAAATAGTTCCTTACATTTAATTTCAGTTTTAGCCCTGTGAGTTTGAAATTCCTTGGTGTGGTTATTATTACTGCTCATGTTTTTGAAGTGTTGGGCTACAGAGTCAGCTTTTTCCTTTTTGTTAGCAGTGTTGTTTATTTTTGGGGGTGCTATTGGTGTGCTTCCCCTTGATAGTTCTAATTTTATCCCACACCTGTTTGGACTTAGTTCCACAATTTATACTACTGCAGTATTTTTGCCAAGTTTTTTGTGACTGCGTAATAAAGTATTTGAGCTTGTTATCATAATTTGTATATTCTAAGAAGTGAGTAGTGTTATTAGTTCTTTTAAATTTATTTAAAGCTCTAATTTTTTGGTTAATTTAATTTCCTCATTCCACCATGGTACACTTGGCTTTCTTGTTTTGCCGCTAGTTTTGGGTATACTGCTGGTGGCTGCCCTAGTTATGATCCTAATTATGTTATCATTGTCGATATCTAGGTCATCTGATTATATATCTTGCATATTTTTAATTAATTATTATTTCTTGAGAATATTCCCAATCAGCTTTAGTATAATTCCACCTGGGGATTTTGTTATTTGATTCGAATTGTACTGCCATTTGCAGGGTGGTGATTATGGAGAAGTGATCACTCCCCATGGGGTCAGATCGATCCACTACCCACTCCGCCACCTGTGCCAATCTGGGTGTGCACAAGGTGAGGTCAATTGCGGATAGGGTGCCGTCAACCAAATTGAGTCTGGTTTTGGCACCATCATTGAGTATAGTTAGGGTGGATTCAGTGGCCCATGTCTCCAGCCACTTACCCCTTCCATCCGTCACTTCACCTCCCCCCACCCCAAGCTCAGTTCGGATTTAATGCATTTGATTAACTGTTTTAGTGCTAATTGATCGTATTATTTAGTATTTCTTCCTTGGTCATAAACATTGAAGATTTGCAATTCACTTTCTCCGGTGCTAACTAATAGAGATTGTATTTGTATTAGTGAATTGCTGATATCCCTAGATGTTATGGGTATTACAGTTGCAGATGGTAAGATGTTATTTATAAATATGGGTAATCCACTACCCCGGCTTTCCGTTCTAAGCTGGAAATAACCTGGGGAGTAGCCTTGTATTGATGGCAATGTTTTCGAGTTTGTAGAAAGTTTAATTTCTTGAATGCAGAGTGTGTCAGGTTTGTGCAGTGTATTTTTTAATTTGAGCCCTAATTCATTGATGTTTCCTGACAGATTCCTTGCATTCCATTGCCATATAGTAACGTTCCCTTGTGGGGTATTATCCATTTTCATTGGGTTCGTTTACTGTAATTAGGTTTCCTAGCTGAGATTTAACATTTGTTATTGATAGCTGGATATTTATTTTAATATTTGGGTCTTTTAGTTCCAGCTTGTCAATTAGTCTGTCCATTTTAGTGAAGACTTCACTCAGTTCTAGAATTATGTCAGCCTGACTGGTTTTGTCGTTATTGTTCTTGCTGTTTGTCCTACTTTTCCCTTGTGGGGCTCTTTTATTAATTGATTGAACTTTAATGGGTTTTTGGCCGTTTTGCATTTGTTTTTTGCAGTGCAGTGTAGCTGTTTTGTAATCTAGATGTAACGAGTTCATGATCCCTACTCTACTATGATGTGCTCCCTCGCTGAAGCCGGGCAATCTGGGAATTGGGGTAAGTGGGGGCCCCTGTAGTGTGTGCATTTTGGGTTTTGTCTATTGTATTTCCCCCTATGTTCTCCCCCAAACTTATTGCATTTAGCTGGAAATTTGCATTTAGATTTGTAATGACCCCAGTGTTGACACTTTGTGCAGAATCTAGGTTCGTATATGTACTGTTCAATTCGGCACCTAGTTCCTGATTTCCCTAGCTCGATTAGTGTTGGTTGGGGAGGGGGTCGAGGTTTCCAATATGGTGACGTTGGTTACCTTTTAGCTCTGTTTTATATTTGATAGTTTTTATTTATACTGTTTCCTCCCTCTTTTAATTGATTGTTATTTCGTCATTGGTGAGTTGGCCTAGTTGTCCCGTTAGTTTGAGTACCGCTTTGTACTTAATGGGATGCAGTATTATGGTGGTTGTTGTGGTTGTATGGTCATTATTTGTGGTAATTAGTTTAGGGTGGGTGGGTGTAGTCCTGGTCTTATGATGTTGTTCAGCTTTGACTGGCATCTCGCACAGTTTTTCGCTTTCCATATACTTAGCTGCTTGGCTGCTAGTACTACGATGTATTATTATGTAATTCTTTTTGGGTCTAATTATGTTACTTTGGCCCGGGTGGATTTTAGTTAGGGCTCTTGCAATACTATTGGTAGATAGACTGATGAGTTGAGTTTATTTGATTTTAATATACAACGTCAATTCTACCCTGTTGTATTTGTGGGCCTTGATTTTCCTCTTTGTTATTGGGTCTGCATTATCGTTATTTGGCTTTATTTGTGGGGTGAGTGCAATAGTTGTTTTCATAGTAGTGATTGCCTCTGTGTGTGTGTGTGTGTGTGTGTGTGTGTGTGTGTGTGTGTGTGAGAGAGAGAGAGAGAGAGAGAGAGAGAGATGTCTATTGATGTGGGGCGAAGTGTCCATGGGCCGAGATGTCCATGAACCATGTGGGGCGAAATGTCCATTAAAGTGGGGCGAAATGTCCACTGAAGTGGGGCGAAATGTCTTGGGCCGAAAAGTCCATTGGGCGAAGCGTCCAGGTACCGCTTGGTTATTTCCTTTTTTCTTTTTCTGAACATTGTGTTGGTTTGTGCCTTGTTTTATTTGTTTCATTGTTTTTTCCCCTTTCCTTAACAATCCCATGAGTTCTGGTTTTTAGACGGTGGAGGTGCTGGGGTAACGATAGATTGGTTCGGATATATTAAATCCGCCTCAGGTAATTGTTCGGATGTGCTCAGTGTTTGGCTATTATGGATCTTTATCCCGTTTGATTTTGCTTTGCTATATTTGTTATTGACCTCCGGCGTTTTGACTATTTCCTGTGGAGCCTTTGTTATCACCGTGCAGATATGGCTCGCTCTAATGCTTGCGGCCTGTGTGCAACTGGGCTTGCTATATACGTTAATCCCTACCAGGTTCTTAATTGGCGAGGCGGCCATTATTTGCTAATTGGGGGTGGGGGAATTTATTATACTGGATTCTCCTTGTATTAGTGTGGCGTCCAGTGTTTCCTCTACCATACTGTGGTCAAATAGATTGAACTCAATGGGATATAGCGGGTTGAGTTGTTCCGCTGATTTCCTAATGAAATTATGATCTAAGGTTGCATGTACATTGAGCTTTGTCTGCTATACCCCCTTTGTTGTTTGACAATTGTTTGTAATTATTTGTCGTATCTTAATTTCGTTTGCGGCTTCCTTTCTCAAAGTTGAGTTGAGTTTTTCAGCCTGTTTCCTATTATGATTGCCATTCCAGCTAAGGCGGTTTCTAACATGGAAATGTTTTTTTTAGTGATTTGGAATCTATTTTGTTTGGTACAATTTTGAATAAAGGAATATTGGATATTTCCTTAGCTATGAAATTGAGTATTTATGTGCAAAATGATTATCTAGAGGTAACGGTTATTATAATTTGCTAAATTTCTGAAAACAAGATATGAATTGAGTTATGTTATTAGAGATAGTTAATTTGCTTAAATTATTAATACACGATTGCAGGCTTCGATTCAGAGGTCGTATGGAATACAACGTGTTTCAAAGGCAACCCAAGAGTTTGCTAGTGTGAGTCCTAGTCTTGTGAAGTACAATAATTGGCAAATTATGTTTTTAGTACAGAGCGGTAGTAGTTATAGAAAAAGTGGTGGATCTAAGAAATATGTTATAACAGCACAGAGTTGTAATTCCCGACGGTTTAACAATGGTACCTGATTTACTTAAAAGTTTATAGATGAAGGCTTTTGGCTAGGCGGGCTGCTGAAGAGAAGAGTAGATTTGAGCTGATGGTGATGGCTGGATCAATGGCTGGCTGGATAAGCAGGCTGTATTGAAGTGCGGCTTGGCGGATCCTAAAATAGGAATCAGGTTACTGTTACAAGTGGTTGAGGTCCTGAGCGGTCCTATACGTCTTATCTTCGTGATAGTCAGGCTGAGAATGATCGATACTTTACTAATAAACATCAATATCTATAGCAAGACCTGTAAATAATCACTTACGAATTTCTGCTGCCCCATTCATAATATCAGTGGAATTATTACTAACCCTTCGCCAACCAATTTATAATTCTAGCCGATCAATGTCCTTAATGATTTTAATGTCGTACGGGATAGCAAAACCACTTCTCCTGGAATTAATCTTACCAGGCATGGAAAAACCATTTCCAGTGGCACTAGTATGAAGATCAATTGTATTTAGTAATTCTAGCGATGTTGGTGATGGTTTGTCTCTTTTGTCAAAATCACTCGGTCTTGTGAGACTGGGAAATTGGTATATCAGCACCCTTTTTGATTTTATTATGTTACTCAACAAAATCGTTTCCTTGTTTTCATTTGAGTTTTGAAATATAATTTATCTTTAAAAACACCCTAATATTCACCTCATTCTGGAATGTTACACAAAACTGTTTTAAGAAGTAACGAATATCCCCACGCATTAATAGCAAATATATTAACTATTACTTGTAGATATCCTTGCGGAGTAAAATAACTCGCTTATAATTCTGGTTTAGATATATCCTCGAGAATATGTTGATCGGCTTGAAGTGCAGCACGTGTTTTGTCGGCGTTCTTGATTGCCGCTTTAATTTGTTCTGGTAATTCTCCAATAACCTGCTCTGCTGCCGTTGTTGCCTCAGCAATCTCTTTAAATGATTCGATGATTGGTTTATAAAAATTCTTCTGTACCTTCTTCAAAATCCACCCGATCATCCAGAAGCTGTCTCGTAGGTGTTGTGTGGTACAATCTCAACCTAATTTTTCTGTACGAGAGTATATAATTAGTGCAGAATCAATCGGATTGATATTGATATAATAATTATTTAATTACAGACCATTGCCCTCACTTTGTTGTATCCTCCACTCACTCACTACAATAACCACAACAACCAAACAATTATTTTGAGGCATTCCTTGACACAGATAAATAATAACAAATTCTGGAGACTGCACTCACTTAACAGGCTGTCCAGGTCGGTAAAGCAATGGATTCACTCGGCACGAACGAAGTATGTTAATTTTATTACATAATCGGTACATTTTTTCCACATCGAGTGCAATTTCATATTTTTGATGTTATACATGGGAAGATATCACTTCATATGATTGTGAATGGTCCAAAAAAGACAGTGAAATTATTGTGAAGTAGTCTCTTTACAGATTGGCTGCAATCGTGGAAGAACTATTTAACCCCGCTATCATGAACTTTTTGTTTTTATTGAACATTTCTTGCCGCCAAGTTATGATTCAACTCACGAAAGTGAATTGGGAAATAATGGTCCCGATAATGCCAACTTGCTTCCATAGAGATTTGTTTTGTTTGTCATATATAACATATCGATACATGAACATTGGCAAAATCCCCAATACAAGAAAAAAAAAACAATTAAAGCTACCGGAACTGTTTAAGTGATAACTATGGTGGGATGACAAATTTGGAAATAAGAATTCGAAACATACCTTTTCCTTACCAGATGCATATTTACACGTAAATATCTGGTAGAACATTTGATTTTGAAACGAACATTTCTTTTTTAAAATAACATATGTCCACATGTAGACTTGTTGTTAACAAACATTCTGGGTCCTAGGACTTTTTCAAAATATTTAAATACTCGAGAAACACCCACTTGCAAAATACAGTCATACTAGAATCGATAGGGTGAAGTTTCTAATCCAACAAACAAAAAAAGTCTTGGGAGGCTACCACATTTGTTTCATCGGTCAATTCACTGTACTCCAATCGCCTCGCCACTAAAAAAACAACTTGTATTGTCGAGACGTAAATATAAAAGGAGACCAAAACAGTTTACTACATTTAGTTTGTATAGATGGAATTGTTTTTACTTTATATATATATATATATATATATATATATATATATATATATATATATATATATATATATATATATATATATATATATATATATATATATATATATATATGCTGGATAACGGCACATAATCCTGGACTTTGTTTTAATTTGTATCTGATCTGATTCTTCGCATCATTATGGTACTAAAGTACACTTAACCGTTCATATGCTATCGTTATTTTCCGATGCGACCACGGATTTTTGTATTGAAAACCATGCACGGAAGTTAAGATTTCAAAGTCACCAAAATATCTTTCAATAGCATTAATAAGAGTTTTACGGCAGTAATCAGCCTCTAGGTGTTTGTAAACTGTTTTAATGATAGTTTCCTCGCGCCTTGTTTTTGTAAGAATGAATTGAATGCAGAGATAGTATAGTTTCCGATTTTATCCATTGCTTGGAGGGACATATTTTGACTATGATTACAATTACGGTGATGTTACCAAATTAATTTTGTCCTTTTTGTATCATCTCAATAGGAAAATTGCTACAAGGTAGACACTCATATGTATTCTTCATATTCGTTTAAGATATTTTATTTAGCAATATAAATGTATACTTTCTTTATTTGAACAGTGAATACTAATGAGATTATTTATTCCTTATATATGTATATATATATATATATATATATATATATATATATATATATATATATATATATATATATATATATGAAATAAATAACCTCCTAATTATATATATATATATATATATATATATATATATATATATATAGAGAGAGAGAGAGAGAGAGAGAGAGAGAGAGAGAGAGAGAGAAAAACTGTCAACTGAAAGTAAAATATAGCATGTCGCATTCTCTCTGCGAAACATGGCCCAACAATTATCAGGCATATAAGTATTCAAATTATAATTTGAATTGTACATACCGGTACAGCAGTCACTTCTGCCGTATAGTACTATTCTCGCGATATTATAAACTACTGCCAGGTTAACTGTCCACCATGGTGACATTTCATCATTGGTATGAGTGCACGACGATGAATGGAAGCTTGTATCAGTGTTACCATCTAATGCACGTGATGCAGGAGCATAACCGTGGATGTTATCAAGAGTCGTGCTTTGAATGCCATTTTGTCCGTACGCCAAGTTTCTACCTTAAGACGTAACGGAAACACAAAACTATTTAGGGTGATAATATATGAATATAAACATTTTAGAACATTTTCATCAAAAGCATTTTATAAAGAAAGATTTCAAAGTTCGACACCGAATCATTTATTAATTTTAACAATATTTTCTTGTCCTTATAAATAGAATACAGTGAAAAATTCAAGGCCAAAAACAGTTTTTTATACTCCAATAAATTAATCCAGAATTAAACATTTTATCCGAAATTAAATTTATAATATATATTATAATTTCTAGTCAAATCTAAGGAATATTTATAACGAGTCCTTATCCTTTCTTTGGTTTGAATTTTTTTAAAGCATATTTTGTAAAGATCTATACAATGAGCAATATGAACGCGGTCTCATTTTACTGAATTATCTACCTCATGTTCAGTGTGCGAAGTGTTTTTCGAACGACAAATAAATTAGCAATGTGCACCTAATACCATTTATCTGACTCACCTCCATACACTTTGACATCACATAAAGTCATTGTGGTGGCATTATCTGGAGTTCTAATTAGTAGGTACCGTCCGACAATGTCGGTTGTACACACAACATCGGTTGATGTATCCAACTGATGGGTAATAGTTTGATTGAAGCAAGTATCAACAATGTCTGAAGACGGATTAGAAGAATAATTTTTCACTCCAACTTCATAACCGGTTAAACTCACTGAAATTTAAATTTATCATGTAACGTCTAAAATAATAAAATAAAGTTGCGATACAAATTTATTGTACAATATTTAATTTTCAAAGAAAAATTTCATGTCAGTATTTATACACATATGCAAGTGAAACTGTCAATCCAAACTACATTTTAAGTTTTAACAAATCAACAAAGGTAAATTACATGACGAGAGTACGCACACACGTTTTTTCCAGTAATACTTGCTTAACAAATAATCAAATGCTAGTTATATTTAGTTTTTTACCCATCAATCATTCTGTTATTACTTGTTATTGTTTGAACTATTTATCCCTCTAATCAGTAACGCATGATCATAATCATTTGGTTAGAATTTTGATATGTTTACGTAAGGTATGCACGTATGGAATCAATACAATTAAAAAAAATAGAACGCGTGTATATCTTTTTCCTAAGCATTATAGCTTACGAAATACAGCAGTTAAATACAGAGCATCAGAACTTCAGTAAGCTTATGTGTAACCTTGCCCATTGTCGAGCTCATTCTACAATAAAAGATCTTAACTTGTATGTTTTAGTTGCATTGTTAATGGTGTCAACGTTATAAGGGATTAATATTAATATCGTTAATATCTTATTTCTAATTAACAAGTCCGTGTATATGAAAAACATAAATTTGCTCATGAGATTCTACAGATATATTCGTGTAAAATTTAACGTAAACGATCCAGTTAGGCCACATTTTAATCTTGGTCTACAACAGCAGCATGAGTGTTTTTGTATTGCCTCCAGTCAGTGATATCTCCTAAAGTAAGCAATTTATTGCTTTAAATGTGACTTTAGTGAACATTCCAAAAATGATATTATGCACTGAATGAAAATCGTTTGTTTTAACAGTCCATTAAGAATTAATGAAACTTTTTATGCCATAATGACAATATCGTAATAACAAAAGAAGTAGTAGTCATAGCTGAATTACTTGTATTGCTTGAATTCATGACGAGTCCCGAAATTCTGTAGGTGGCATTTAGATCTATTTCCACCCATGTTGCTGGTCCAACACAGGTTGTTGGAAGTCCATCAGTTGCATTACTTCCGTTGATGACCACATTGCTACCATACAATAATTGCCTGACGTTTTTCTTGTACGCAATATCCCCTGTTATAACACAAATTAACACTAAAAACAATCATAATATACAGATAGAATATATGCATCTAACGTTTTATAAGTTCTCGTTTTAAGATAATTCTTCACACGGCAAACATTATTCACAAGTTATAATTTGATTATAATTTTATACTCTGATAGACTGTACATTCAACAAAGGGAGATAACATGTGATTCATATTCGTTTAACGTATTTAACTTCTACTACAATAGTGCAAATGAAACCTATTTTCATGCGATTCGCAATAAGAAAGAATAGAGTGAACCTAAATTACATGTGAATTTATGATTTCTATATCAGTGAGGAAACTCTCAGTTGTTTTATTGTGAATATATACGGCTAAGAAAAGTTATTTTGGAGTAAAATGTACCTTAATAGTATGAATATTTAAGCGCTTAGAGCTTCTAAAGATTAGGCGCTATACAAAGTCCTCATCATTATTATAGAGAAACAGTGTTTATATTATCTATTTTTGTTCGTGAATAAACGTTATTTAATGCCATGATAGTTTCTTCCGAAAATAGCATGCATGCTGAAGTCATATTCAGTTGCGTGTGAAATAATTTCCAGATTCAATACAAATGGTTAATATGTATCATTATCAAACGCTTATATATGCATATATCATGTCATTCAAAGGATTTCTTCAACTCGCTGTCGATTATGATTAAAATTAGACAAAGGTGTCAAAATCTGAAAGAGGAAACATAACGATGACTATTGAAATGCGGCATTTCTATGTATGTTACAGTGTGAATAATTTGTCATCTCATTTACTCATCATGCAATAAATGTGAATTCGTTTTAGAGGCCGTAATCACGAATTCATATATTCCCAAAAGTACTGAGGAAAATTTGGGGAAACAATTCATCAATGAATCATACCATACTGGCAGCCGGGTCCCATCCAACGTGCTGCACATCCTCTGGAACAATTGCCGGTAATATAGTCACACTGTTCATCGTCCACACAGTGACATCTGTACAAACATCCGGGTCCAAACTGGGGCTGGCTATTTTTGAACCCACCTAAAGGGCATGATGAATCTGAAAAAGGCCCAGAATAAAAATGATGAATGTATTACATAAAACTTATTCCAGTGTTTGTAATACCTGTATGTGGCTCTAACTGATATATGTGGCTGTAATTTGTGTATATTGTTTTTCCCATATCATCATAAATGCCATCAGCTGTATTTAGAGTTGTGTCTGTTTTCCCCATTCTGACTGCATTGCATGAACTTGGTAATTGATTTGTTTTATAGAAAAAAAGAAACAATAGATGTGAAAATAGAGCATAAGCATACAAATGGTAAATAACATATTATACACTAGTACAAAAAGGGGAATGGATGATATATATATATATATATATATATATATATATATATATATATATATATATATATATATATATCAAATAGTAGCACTATGAATAGATTATCCATCCACCTGCTCTATAAAATGATATAGTATTTGCCTTTCATAAACCATGAGAAGATATTTTATTTTTCTACGTTAGTACCATAGTCATTTTATTGTCTGGTACAGAAGCTTGATATTTTAACGAGTGGCGAATGTTTCGAGTATGGTTCCACAATGTTAATATATCCAGCATGTACGGAAGAAAATAAACATTTCGCCTTATTATAGAACAAACGTATTCCAAAAATGGAGTTCACAAATTTCTCTCTCTCATTTTTTGGCAGTTTATTTACCTCTTGTAATAGTTGGATATGTGCGACGAAATAATCTCTCTATTTCTCTCTTTCTCTCTCTCAATCTCCCTCTGTCTGTCTGTTTTCTATCCGTTTGTTCTCTCTCTCTCTCTCTCTCTCTCCCTCTCTCTCTCTCTCTCTCTCTCTCTCTCTCTCTCTCTCTCTCTCTCTCTCTCTCTCTCTCTCCGGCGCAAAACAACACCGTTCTATTCCAACATGTCCCCCACTCTGATAGGCCTATCATATAAATTGCATTCACATAAACACGTGGTAGGACTGAGATTACCTAATCTGTCGCAGGTATTCATATTTTATGCACTATTTCATTATATCTAGCCGTAAAGCAAGTGAGATTCACCACTGCATCAGAGCATGTTTAATGATGTCGATGAACGAAGGGTAAATAGTTTTATGGAGACAAGAAAGGCGTTGAGACAAATTTCGCCAGCAAAAAAATATTTCAATATTTGAAACGTAATACAATTTATATTTATTTAATCTTGCTCGCATACTGCTTGTTTTTCTTGATGAATACGCGCCATCAACGTAAAATGCATGAAATACAATCTAAACTACAATTTGATAAGCAAGCTCGATAAATGTACGTTCAGTTTGTAAGAGTAGCTCTCTGTATGAGATGTGCTCAAGGAAAATATTTCATAAATAACTATATATGCCTTAATTACTTGGTGTTACATTATACAAATATTTTGTAAAAACTGCTGAAAAATATAAACTGAAGTATAGTATTGGTCGTTTTATACAAGTAGTGCAATGATGTCATATGCTTTAGCTAGATAAATATAATCCAAAATATTTCCTCATTTTTATTGCATAATTCATTCGTATAAATATGTAACACAAATCAAGAGAGAACAAAAGCGTAAAGGAAAGATTGGCATATCTAATCTATTTGGAAATAATGACAAATTAATCTGTATTATATGTTCCGACTTTAAGCTGTCATCGATGGTAATAGCTTGAAATTCATTTACTTTATCCTTCCTGGTCTGCCCTTAAACGTGGTCAAAATGATTGTTATGACTATACTGAAATAGTGGTAGGTACAATGTACATGACAAGGTTTTAAAGGAAATAATAATCTTGGTGTATTATCATTGAACGGGCTGTAAAACGAAAATATTAATGAAAACTATATGTTTCTATCTGACTACATAACGTCCTACCTATTTACACGAGGCCCTTAGTTGACGAGTGGTCTAATATGCTCACCTTTACGGTAGATTGCGATCTCAGTCTGCGTGACTTCGAGTATCGACTTCGGCTAATGTGGGTATATGAGAAAGTTTGCCAGGAGCTTATAGTGGGTATGTGGTTCTTCAAGAGTTTCCCCCGGGTTTGTCCTCCACCATTTATCGTGTGCTAAGGGTGAAACACGACGTTAAACCCTACAACAACAGGAACATTAATTACTGAATATTACACGTACTACTCCTACGTTAAAACCTACAACAACAACACAAATTAATGAACATTACAGTTACTACTCATATTCTCCTGCATAAATAGCTTGCTTACTCACCTGCCAAATCCAAGAAAGAAAACATTAACAAAATAATAAATTTCTTCATAACTGTAAATACTAAATTATTTTCTATTCCACTTTTGAGCTTAAACTTGTAATAGCATGTGGTCGATTGAATTACTGTAGAATCTGCTAACTTCAAAACTTCCTTGTCTTACTATTCAAGATAGTTCATGCTTGAGAAAGCAAATATAAATAAGTATATGGAAACATGAATCTCCTCTTTCAGTTGAGGATTCATGACGCTTTCCTGGGTTACTAACCCAGTATTATATTGAAATAGGAAACCTAAGTCTTTATAATGCTCACATTTCTATTTAGTGTAATACACCATTATATGTTTATTTGAAGTGCATGCTTTTGTTTAATATTCTTGGGTCGTTCTATAACTTTCAGCAGTGCAGAACGTTCGCTAGTGAGCACTTTAGAAATTATGGTGTATTGATGTACCTAAGTTATGTCACTTTGTTGTAATATTTGTATTACTATCGAAAACAATATTCCATTGTTTTTTTTTTTTTGTTTTTTTTTTGCTGTTAAACAGAAATAGATTTTTGTCTCTTCCTAAATTGCGGTTGTACGTCCAATCGATGTTGTACAATAAATACAGCATATCATTGTACGCTTCTTGTGATTGTGTAGGTATTTCATGCTTGAGAATTTTCATACATATAGAATTCCGGATTCATTGAAAATCGCTTTGGATAGTACTGAGCGTAAGTCGCTTACAGTCAAATCTTCCAATACGAGTGCTGTCAACATTACGCCGTATGAAACTATTACTTTCAACGTCATTGCCCCAAATGTTGAAGCCCATATAACAGAAGCGATTGCAGAGCACGTCGGAAAGGCTGGCCATTTTATAATGTGTCCAAGTGTAATTCAACAGGACTCATATTCCAAAGTTCAATAAAAACTGTGCAATATGTCTGCAAAACGTTTGACAATAAGACACATGCCTGCTGTATGTCTCATAAGTGAAGTCAATGTGGCTGACCACTTAGCTTCTGATATTTCCTCAAAGAGGTCAGAAAACAGTTTACATTCTACTCCGGAAGATCAGAAGGTTAAGCTTGACATGGAAAGTATGACTCCAGACCAACTAGATAGCCTCAGACAAGTATTGAGCAAATCAGACTGCGTATTTTCGAAGGGATACACAGACGCGGAGAAGACTGACCCCATGAAGCATAAGATGGTACTCAGTAACGATAAACCTTTCAAACAACCATACAGAAGAATACCTCCGTGGATATATGAGGAGTTGCGTCAGCATATTAAGGAAACGCTAGATGCTGGTGCAGTCAGGAAATTTGATAATCCATACTCCTCTAATGTTACGTTGGTCAGTAAACGAGATAACAGCCTGCGTTTATGCAGTGTCTACAGACCCTCATTTCCTCGAAGACGTTCGATAAGCACATTGACCGTTTGATGCCAAAGTATGCACCTTTACACCAGCATGGTCTTAAGCTGAAAGCCTATCATAGTGAGTTGCTCATGTCTTCAGTCGCTTATCTGGGTCACGTTATATCAAGTCTGACCCAGAGAAAACCAAACGTTTTCAGGTATACACAACCCAACAAGCTTCAGGCGGACAACAAGCTGATCATTCAGACAAAAGAAAATATAAAGTTGGGAAATATGTTGTATATCTGATAGACGAAACAATCATTCAAATCAGTCAGGTCTAGGAAGTGGCGATCACTGAGGTTACACTTGGAATACACTATGCAAACTAATTTAAGGTGTCAGTTACATCGTTTAAACACCTGAGGACATCAGTCAATTCTGTAACACCTGGGACTTTGATCTTCCATCATCAAAAAGAATGACATTAGCCATAACAATATTTATATTTAAAAAAAGATCTTTTATGCTACAGTAAAAAATGTTTTATAAACAAAGAAACATTCCACAGACATTGTTCTTTCAAATAAAGATGAAAAGATATTTTCATTTTGCATAAAAAGAAAACACACATAGGGTACTACAAATTTTTATGGTGTTTTTCATACGCATATAATATTTTTAAAATTTGTATGTACAATTTACACTATTTCAGTCAGATGATAAATATAATTAACTATTTTGTGTAATCAAATAATTTATTTTAATGTTTCTGTTCTCATGATTTTCTATGTATCCATCGTCCTATTGGTCCGTCTTTCTTGTTAAATACTTGGTGTAAAATTTAGGTTTTACACTTTTTGCAAAACGATTAGTATGGTTATAGCCCACCCCACCCCCAACCCACCCCTATCGATGTCAATAACGGAAACTGTTGGTGTGATTTAAAATGCACAGAAATAGTTATTTCATTCACTGATTTATAATATCTAACCCAACTCTGACCAGGAATGCCCTAGCACTGTCATTTTCTGTGGTTTTTGTGCTTAATACACTTTCCTTGCTAACACTGTGTCATGTTATGTATACTATGAGTGAGTCTATTTTCCTCTGACAGCAGGGTTACATAGTTCATCCTGTTTGGTAACTGCCAAATAATTCCACAAATTACCATAAGGTTGAGAGTTATAGCACTTTGCACACATGTACATAGAAATTGAACCACTAGTCTATGTACATGTACATGTAGTTGTGCATCCACTCCATTGCTGAAAATAGACTTGTCGAGGAACTGGTAGGAACCAAACAAGCAATTTAGCATTATACACTGAAAATGTCTCTTTGAGATTGAACATGCATTCCTCCTGATCATAATAAGTTTGAAATTATTAATCAATAAATTAAGTGACCAAGTTTTTATCTTTTTTAATTTAAGTTATGGTTGTTTTTAAACAAAATTGGAATGAGGGTACAAATAAATGGGGATGTATATTCAGACTATAGGAAGAGCAATATGAAGGGAATGAAATCAGTTTAGGAGCTTTTGTAGTCTGTAGATTGTAGAAAAAGGACAATATTGCAGTTAGCCAAATTTTGGCTAATCATAGTTACCTAGAGTTTCTTCTTTTGCAGCCATACATGGGGGTTATCTAAAAGACACTGCCAAATAATTTTGGCTAATCATACATCTATCCAAAATTTGGTTCCTACCTAAGGGTGTGAAGAACAACTTTGCAGGAATTAACCAAATGTTGGCTAATGTAAAACCTGCCTATCTGCTCCAACAGACAGTCTAGCTATAGTGATAGTCATATATTGATCAAAAGCTCTTCCTAGTGTTTCATTATATGACTTTTCTACTTTGGGTCAAGATATTTTAGCCCAAAAGAAGAGGCCTAATTCGAATAAATGGAAAAGCTCAAGTGAAATGTGAAACTGTTGAAAATAGTTTAAATGAACCTTCAACTCATTTTTGTGCTTTCTCGTGTGCCTCGTATGAGAGTACTCAGCTCAGATACTTAGAGGTGTTTACTAAAATATCGCTTCGAACCCGACCGTATTAAAAGCAGACCGAGAGCGTGAGTCCGTGAGATTAGTCCAGATCCACCAGGATCATAGGTGTCGCGGGTCATACCAGCGACCGGTAAGGCCTTTTACCAGAGACCGAAAACCACATGACTGGCTAGGCAAGTTGGTGAATTCGCAGACTATTTACTACGGTGAGTTGCTGAGATCTATCCGTATCTTTGGGGTGTTCTCGTTGTTTTTATTTAGTAGGTAGAAGAGAGAGAGAGAGAGAGAGAGAGAGAGAGAGAGAGAGAGAGAGAGAGAGAGAGAGAGAGAGAAAGAAAGAAAGAAAGAAAGAAAGAGAGACCTGACCATATGGACATTTGATTTCCTAGTAGCATTTATTTTTATTGGGTTGCGTGGTATTGTATTTTTTTTAAAGGCATTTTCGTGGGTACTTCAATTCATGGTTTGCCTGTCAAAGTTTGCATATTGGTAGGCATTTAATTACATGGTTTAACCTCTACAGATACCCAAATAAAGAACACAAAACAATAAAACTAGGCCGACGCAAACGGCGGTCACATTAATGTTCCAAACAACACTACCAACTGTAATGGTACAACTCAAAGACCTGACAAGTTCAATGCTTATACCCAGCTTTTAACCATGTGAATTACATTAGTCGAAGCCGAGGCAGCCAACAAGACTAACACAATACTATCGTCTCTATGAGCACACATACAAAATGAACTGACCTTTGTTTAGCGTGAGTGTTGTTTGGACTAGTTCAAACAATGTGCGGCATAAAGTGATGTGGGTGTTGTGTTTAAGAAATTTTATCATATAATTATTTGCGATGACGGCAATTCCATCTCCTAGAGAGTGGCGGGGATCAACTTGATGCAGTAATAGGTGGGTGTTAGATTGTTAGATCCGCGGTCTTGGGCTCATCGCCTGTTGTTTTAAGCTATGTTAATGTCACGCAGAAGACGTCGAAATTAACTATTTTGGTACGCTTCTCAGGTGGTCATACTGAGTGGGCGTTGAATGATACAATACACAGTGGTATCTCTGGGAAAGTTGACACAAAGGTTGGCGATTTAATAGGAATTTGCACCAGGTTATCTGAATTAACGGCTGAATGTTTACATTGTTTAGCTGGAAAGGGTGAAATGGAGATAACTGGAATTCTTGTTACAGTTTTGAAACAACGTTTCTCTTTCTCTTCCGTTTACATTCAAATAATAATGAATGTAGTCCCAGTTTGTTTAAGGAGTGGTCATTGCAATCAGTTAAAGTGGGTGCATCATAACACAAACGGGTTGACTGGGGATCGCGTAATGGCGGTTTATGAAGAAACACATAGGAATTGAACAGACAATCCATGATAAAACACAATAATGTAGATGAAGATGGACAACAAGCACATATATCATGAGAACCATGACAAAATGGAGCAGCTGCTTCAAGCTGGTTAAGCCATAGTGGCCATCTTTCGGAAGTCAATACAAGCACTATTCTATTACAGGCTCTTACTTCACATTTGAGTTCCCTACACGATGGTTAAACGTGCACAAGCTAAGTGACCATAACGATGGTCGCAAAGGTACAATCGTTAAAATGTATTAGTCAATGTTGACACAACATCTGACACAGTGACTCATTGATGGTGTTTAGAGAGTAGTTGTTAGGAGTATGAACCTAAACAGTAAGTCTTTCAAAACATTTACATTTTAAATTTTTAAATTTTATTTTGTACTTGAATGTGTCTTACGAAAAGAGCTGCTATTCTCTGAATTTTCTGAAAATATTTATTATATGATTTTGTTACATATGTGAAGACGAGCTGTAAAGACATGGATGAAATCAAGGTTAACGGTAATAACATGAATTAACAAAAACAGTGGTAGATATCTCCAACGTTCCGGATGTATAGCACCTCGTATGTAATATTCTTTATCGGAGTAGGTAAATGTTGTAAAATCTTAATCAGAATATAAACAATGAATCAAAATAAATAAAAACATTAAACAAAATAGTAGTAATCCTACCATTGTTGGTAAAGTATGAAAACCCCAAGATTGGTAGGTATATACCACCGATGAAGCATTAAATATAGTAGAAAATTATGTTCCTAATTGCTCTAGCTATATTGTTCTCGTCGGTGCGTTTAACGCCGGACCTTCTAAGGGATATTTGTAACAACAATCTTAAAACAAGAAAGGCGGAAATACTTAGTCTCGACAATGACGCAGTGAATTACGTAAATTTAACTAAGGACCCATACATATAGTAGATGGCACACGTTCAATACTCACAAATCAAATAGTATAATTGGGTATGGTATGAATTTGCTGAATTTGTAGAAAAAATATCATGTATATTTGTAATTGGTGGGTCTAGGCATTGGAGATGGAAAATGCACATCCGGTGAAAAAGAATAATTGATTGTCTACGATCAACGTTAAGTGCCTTCCAATTGTTAAAATAAATTATTGAAATCCTTGATTTTGAATCCTTTATTTTAGATATGTACAATGATTTATCAAACCAGTCTCGAATTAATTACTACGTTTACTTGATAGTTCTATCATACATATATACATACGTACGTACGTACGTACCTACATACGTACGTACGTACGTACGTACGTACGTACGTACGTACATACATACATACATACATACATACATACATACATACATACATACAGACATACATACAGACATACATGCAAGATTGCTCTCTAATTTTGTTCACATTTGTCCAGTCAAGTCTTCCTTTGCTTACTTCAAGTTTTGTTTATATTATGGTTGTTTATTTCTCAGTACTACATTGCCCCTGTTGTGTGTATGGTGTATCTGAGGTCTCTTTGGGCATCATACAGATTCAAAATCTCTTCTGGTACCCAGGGTTTTTTCTTTGGGCGATGGAGGCCAATGATGTCCTTGGCAGCTGTTGGCATGACTGCTTTGAAAGTGTCTGTAATCACTTCTACATCAACATCCACCACAAGGAGTGGTGCAAATTCTCCTCCAATTATGGCTTGGAATGACATTCAGATGTTTGGATCCATTACTTGTTCAAGATTGATGTTCTTTGCCCTGTCTGTTTTTGCAGCCTCACTCGGAACTTCATAATCACGAGATCGTGATCACTCTCAATATCAGCACATTGATCCGAGATTTAAACCAGTATGTAGTCGATCTAGTTATTATAAGTTCCATTTTGTGCGTGCCAAGTCCAGCATCCTGAACCTTAATGTTGCTCAGGGTGTCGGCTAATACCAAGTTATTTTAGCTCGAAAACTCCAGCCGCTGTCTAACTCTATCATTGGTAAGCTCATTGCTAGAAGGTTCATAATGATCATCCCAGTCTTTTAGCGTATCTTTGCCAACGTTCGCATTCCAGTCTCCTTGGATCATGAGAATGTCTTTTTAACTGTCCATGGTAGAACTCTTCTGTTTCGTCTTCATCATGATCAGTAGTTTGATCATAGACATCGATAATTCTGATGTTAAAGGGAGATGCTTTCAGACGAGTATAGATGAGTCTGCTAGATATAGGGCGGCATTCAAGCACAGATCCCGTATATCCCAGTCTATGATATATTATTATTCCCACAAAAAGAACTGTTAGTCGATTGAGAAGAATCAAGTTAGTGACAATCCATACCTTTTAACCCGACAGCTAATCTCTCCAGCACCAGACACGGCGTAGTCATTTTCAAAACTATAACCGGCCTTCCTTGATGTTAGCGTATGGCTGTAATATGTTAGCATGTAAAAAAATTCAGCAGATCATAGTTGTGTATTGAAGTCAGCCGGTGAGCTTTTATCGGATTTATTGTATGGAGGTGCACAATACAATTACAAAATCGAATGTTACTAAACAATGATTATATATAACTATTTAGATTTTGAATTTAATTTTAGGACTGATTGTTTATTTGATTAAAATCTAGGATGCATTAGCCAGATACAAATTTGTTCAATCGTCAGTAAGTTACATAGCATAACATGTCTTAGATTCATGTTTGTTTCAATTTGAAAATGTAAAGTATCATACCTTAGACGTACAAAATATGAGTTGATATCTACTCTTGTCGATTACGTTATTATCCATTTGATCAGACTGAAAAATGAAATCCCTTACATAACTGATACGACGATAGGAATTAACACACACGTCTAAAAGGTGCTATATAGTTGTTTATTGGATTTTCAAATTCGGCAACACTTTTAATTTTTTCGGTTCCTACCCATTATGCATTGGGAGAAAGGGTATAAACATTACGTTTTGTTTAATGAACTTGTCATGTGTCAGTTAGGTTTGCTAACAAATATACAATTCAATCTCAGATTCATACCCGAATTATGTTCCCAATTATGTTAACCGATGAAGTGTTGTATCGCTAGCACACATTAAGTCTTTGAGTTAACATTGCAAATTAGTTCTGCAGATACAATCGTTAAATATCAACTTACACGTAGTAACGATATCACCATATGTTGAATGACTAAGTAATACTGCGCAAATCATCTGAAAACTATTTTTAAACGTAGTCGTGTTGCCGTCTAAAAATACGTTGTCGAAAAGGAAGTTTTATATTTTTGTAATTTTATACTACCCGTTTGACTAGCACGAATATTTACCTGGTGTCGAGTACGATGGAATTTCTTTATCACTGTTAATGTCGGGTGACTATAAATGAGAAAGAGAGAGTCAAACAGATAAAAGTGTTGTACTTAACAATAAATTATGTATGTTCATCACTCCAATCAACGTCTTACAGCTTTTCATACATTCATGAGCATAGCAGTTTGCAGATCCCATGAGACTGATTGTCTGATTGTCTATAATGTGACTTTCTGTCATGCCCTAATTCCAATAAGGACTTTATATTGTTACACACTAGAAAAAAAAGAAGTCTATAATTGCCAATATCAAGTACGTATACTTTTGAATATATATGTGTATATATATATATATATATATATATATATATATATATATATATATATATATATATATATATATATCAACTTATAAGAATGCTTATATATTCATCAACACAAACACATTCACCTATGTATACTATACTAATTAAAAGACAAATTTATTTGAATATGTGTTAATGTTCTGACATGATCCACAAATTAACAAAGATTTGTTAATGGTACTTATAACATGATCCAACCAATAAATGGAAAATGAAGCAGAAGATAGAAACAGATAAAGTCATCATTCTCTGAATGCTCAGATATAAAAAATGTCAGGTATTTTATGTCACGTTAAGTAATTATCCTACTTATATTTGTGATAAGTTAATGTAATTGCATTTTATATTGTGGGGCTGGAGGGGGGGGGGTCATTACTCCTTAACAAACCTTCAGAGACATGTATATAATATCCAAGACTAAAAGATAAATATATCTGAACACTCACTGATATATTGAAACGCAGAATGTTGACTACCATACAGATTATAATGCAAACAATATCAGGAGAGATAATCCAATCTCTCAACGATTCCAATTGATATGTAATTTATAAACTAGGCCAGCTCACTTTTCTGAAAACAACAAAATCAAGAAACACTAGTTTTGTTCTATGATTACAAGTGTGTAGTATTGCTTACTTTCAAAAGACATTATTTTGGGTGTATTTTGTGATATAGTTTGTGTTTATTCCAAGGAAAGTCCAACTTATAGGACAGGCTGGGACATTTTGTATATATATATATATATATATATATATATATATATATATATAAGAAAAATACGATAATTAGTATACATATTATTTAATATATTTGTACAACATGAATGTCATTGATTTTTCAGGGACACATAAGCGAAACCCAGTCAAATATGATCCAGCGCTACCAAATTGTATCAGAGGAATTTTGTTACGTCCATCTCAGTCTAGTAAGACATAAGTATTACTAATAATGATAATGAGGTGGCTAAAGTGGGATACGTAATTTTAAGTAGCATCATCTGTATGTGTCTTATATGGATTTAATAATAATATTGTATTATACGATGATGTGATGCTGGGCAAACAATTAAATCGAGCTAGGACATTTGCGAGAGGCAGACATAAAAACACAGATTTAATGTTTGTTGCTCAGCGATAAACACAGACACCTCTAAGAATCAGAGATAACTGCAATATTTTAGCTGTGTTTAATTGAGTCGATACACATACTCTTCGAAACATTAATCAGACATGGTGTTCAGGGTATATGGATATGATTAAGTTCCGAGGTACGCACGCTACACCACACTGGTTTATCGCAAAAGATTAACACAATCCTAATTCGCGTAATCGTGTAGGTCTTGATAACACGTTTGGTTAAGACACAACATCAGGGAGGGTGACGACCAACATTAAGTGTCCGATTGGGTAAACACACACACACAAACACAAACGTATTATATAAAGTAACCTAAAGGCTTAAAGGCTTCTATTATTCATTTTCGTAGGAAGCTTTATTTATTTTTTTGCAAACGGAACATTCTACAAAGTGGCCTGTTCACCCTCCTTACTTCTACCCCTTAACGCTGAGTGCCAAGTGAGGCAGCTGCAAGTACCATATTTATAAGTCTTTTGCATGGCTCGATCAGGTTTCAAACCCGAAACCTAGTAATGTCTTGTCTTACATCCTATTCCTTTGTACTCAGGAGCTGACTAATTTTCATCATTATTATGACCTTAATACATGATGTTTAAACAAATTCAAGCAGGTGTATATTGTTTAATATGATGTCCTTCCTAGTCAAGTAGGGCATAGTAGAGGAATGGGAAATATTAATACATGGTTTCGTCAGTTCATGTTACATTGTTAACACTGCCCTTTCCCCTAATTGTCAATGACAGGCCCTTAAAAAAAATAACAATCAATTTGTCCAAATGGCATCCAGTACCTTATTAGAAAATCAATATATATTATAAAGGTATATTGGTGAAAACTCCATGCTTATATAATTTCCAGCTATGATGGTAGAGGCAATGACATTTTAAAGATATTGAAGGTGAATTTCCTCTTAAGCCAGAACCATCTAGACACCGAAGACCTCATCTGATTAAAACCGTACTTTTCATATCAGGTGAGCAGTGACAACAGTTTCAGCTTGCATATCAGATCAGTACCATTTTGATGTTAGGAACAACAAGATATTACAAAACAAATCGTCTGGTAAAACCCTATGTTTGTTTGACTTTTCCTTTTGAAGGAGTAACAAAAACACATTTTTTTATGATGGCAGCTATCATGGCCCTACTAGACATAAGCTCGGCATATAAATCTAATTCGATAACATTGTAAATCCTCAGCATAAGTGCAATGTCAGTATGATCAAACATCAGGAAGTAGTAATAGAAATGTACAGATGGCCATTGAGGTGGCAATACTAAAGACAGTGGCTTACTATGTGATTAGGAGGGGAGGGTGGTCTGGCTTGGGTGACATCCAGGAAGGTAATCCGATCGGGACTTGATGTCGTCTGTTTCCAGTATAAAGTATAATGGATTATAACATATTCACTGAATTTTTTACTATCTTGGATATTTCTTATGTCCAATTTGCTTCTGACGGTACTGTACTGTTTAAAACTGCGTGCAAATATACTATATGTTCCTTTGTCTTTAAAGTTTAAAAGTAGTTATAAGGTACCAAAGAGTTATCTGTCCTTGGTGTCAATATTATAGGTATGCCCATGATTGGAAGTCAGATGGTCAAACGTTTCAGCTATGACTGATTATATAAGGTTAACTAGTTTCTGAGTAAAAATCCATGCCACCAAAATTATTCATTCAGGAGTAGTGCAGAACAATTTAAAACAGGCCACTCTGATCGCCATATTGGATTTATGTATTGCACCTTTCTCTTTTAGGACCAACTAGAGATCATAACAAGTTTATTCCATGTTAATCTGGTCTGTATATGATATTGTAGTGATAACAATTTTCTCAAGTTGGCAACAATTTCTATCATATTTAATGCGTGGAAAATACTGTTTTACTTTAGGAGAAACTAGACATCAGAGAAAGTCTTCAGGTTACAATCCCATGTCAATATAACTTATTTTCCACAAGAGTTAGTGTTAAAAATTCTTTGAAGATGACTGCCCTGTCAACCATATTGGATATCTGATCAGCACCAGTTGTATTTAGGACCATATATACACAGGTCGTTAAGCGATGTTGACATTATCATCCATTCATAGGGGTAGAGATAATAAAATTGTCAAGATGGCTGCAATGCCTGTCGTATTGGATCTCTGAGCAGCACCAATTTTGCTAAGGACATACTAGACTGCGTTGTTCTAAGTCGAGAGGGAGATATCTTTAGTCACCATTGGTCTTGCAAACGTCAAGCAATGGGTAGCATCCATATTAGCATCGCACACTGCTTGCATCCATGTGTTACATTATGTCTTCCAGTACAGTGATGTCTGGGTAAATTTTAGATGAATACTGTAATAAAATAATAAGATAAATAAATAAATAATAGGGAATTTCTTGAACGCTCCCATGGAAGCTTGTGCGCATGTTAAAACTCAAATAGGTTTGTCCCAGTTGTCTGGATGAGTAATAGTTCAAGTCAACTGATAGGGAAAATGAACAGTCATCATCCACATCATCATTCCATTGACTTAGTGTGGTATTTGAGTTTATGTGCCGCGGAACATCTGAACAGTTCCATCCACTTGCATGGATCATGTGTCAATGTCTGTGTCTAATGTTCATTTTGTGATGGTGTCAGTCCACTTTATTCTCTTTGTTGTTCTCCATCAGCAACCCTAGACGCTGCTCTGCAGTACTGTTGTGGATATACTATTCGCACTAGTGGCATGGCCGTACCATTTCAGCTTTCTTTTTGACACTGGTGAGGAGGTCTTCATTATTATATTAACGTTTTATTTAACATACCAGTATATATATTCGTATAAAGGACGAGTTCTATAGTGGGTGTGATCATAGCTAGGACAAGTTATTCAGACAACATTTGGCCACTTGGATATAAAATTTATGTGATGAAATATTGTCCTAGAAATATACAGGAACTGTTACCTAAGCGTTTCAATGTCTGATTCTTCATAAACATGAAAACAATGCCCATAGTCAATGACGTAACACCTGATATCCAAACAGCATCATATAACCAATGGGTACCTATTTCCTGTAGTAATCATACTTTTACGTTATCTGTGAAAGTAGCATTTAGAAGGGGAAGGTATGTGCTGTAATAGTGTCAATATTATATTCTATTAACCAATCGACATTGATGTGCTGTAATAGTGTCAGTATTATACTCTATTCACCGATCGACATTGATGTGCTGTAATAGTGTCAATATTATACTCTATTCACCGATCGACATTGATGTGCTGTAATAGTGTCAATATTATTATCTATTCACCAATCGACATTGATGGGCTGGCATGCTGTAATAGTGTCAATATTATACTCTATTCACCAATCGACATTGATGGGCTGGCATGCAATGAAGACAAGCATGAACCTTAGTGAAGAACCTGGATAACACATATTCCAGATGTCACATGGAGATACTCGCTGGGAACAAGCTGATGACAAATAGTGGCAAACAAATCTCAGCCAAGATTAAACGCAGAAACAGTGCACCAGTTCAAATATATTGGTTCCATAATCACCGAAGAGGGAGATTAAGAGCAAACATTTTGTAACGAGCAGCACAAATACATCAGCTATGTTAAAAGTAAGACCCATCTCGAGACACAAGAATATATGTCGAAAACTAAAATGAGACCATTGAGAGAACTATTCATCTCAATCATTTTGCATTCATGTGAGGCATGGCCCCTGACAGCAGAATTACAACGAAGAATCCAGCCACTTCATCTGAGCCATCCTCGGCATATTTTACATAGACCACATCACTAATGAAGAAGTTCGTAACAGCATCAGACACAAAGGAGGCCAAATAGGACGACCGTCTTAATACGGTCAAAAAACGAAAGCTGAAATGTTATGGTCATGTCACTAGAGCCAACAGTCTATCGACAACAATACTGCAGGGCAGTGTCCAGTGTGGCGTAGGGAGAGGTAGACAGAGACTGAAGTGGACTGACAACATCAGATAATGGACCAGGAAATGTTTTGCAAAGACACAGGCATTGGGACATGATCGAGGGTTGGAACTGGTTAGATGTACAACAGCACAGTGTCTCGACGACCGCACTACAGACTGATGATGATGATGATGATGATGATGATGATGATGATGATGTAACTATAATAATGTCGACAATGTGTTAGGGTGATGCCATACATTAATATTGAAAGCTCCTAAAAGACACTAGAAGATTAAAATATATATCAAAGTTAAACTAGAATTGTCGTTTGTTGATCCGTAACAGTTTCTAATATTAGAGGAATATAGAAGTACAATTGAGTGAATACATTGTCACAGAATTAGGCGAAAATTGAATTTATTTCTTCTTGAATTACAAACTAATTTCACCATTTTTTTTTGTTTCGTCGTGCATGCGTTACCTGGGGTGAATAAGTGTTTTTTTTTCCAAAGTAAACGACGTGTAACGATTTGCATGTGCCTGACTACGAATCACTTGAAGTCAGGAACATTAGAATCACGGGGTGCACTGTAATTTTGCCGTAAATTCTGCTCACCTATTTGAGGATATATAAAGCAGAATATTTCTGATTATGTTACGGGTCCAAAAGTATCTTATCACATGAAAGATAGCCCGTCATTCTATCTCAAGCCAAAGGAGTGAGTGTTAAATTTATATTTCGTTTTATTGTGAATTTTTATTCAGTTTATCATTACATATAATGATGTCTTTATTACAATGCAGATTTAAAACGTGGAATATTTGTAATTACTAGTCACTATTAGACTTTAAATGCAATAGCGTAATCCAAGTTGTAGATTGTTTTAGAAAAAAACTATTATTAGTTTGGTCTCTTTATTGTAGCTGATATCGTAGCTGATTTATAGCGAAACGTCTCTAAAACTGTTGCTGATTGTAGCTGAACGTCTCTGAACATATCTGATTGTAGCTGAACGTCTCTGAACGTATCTGATTGTAGCTGAACGTTTCTGAATGTCTCTGAATTGTAGCTGAATGTGATTAATTGGGCCATTTGATTGTGAGATCAAATTGAGGTATCTGACTGTCTGTCTGTCGGATTGTCTGTCTACATCTGTCGTGATGTGTAAATATCCGGAAATCTAGAAGTCTGAGTGTCGGAGCTGTCTAGAGGTGTAAACATCCGGGGTGGCATCTAGGTATTTGGGAACGTTGGTTCTAGTAGATGCTGTATGCTGTCTGTACGTATAACTGTGGTGGATCCGTGAAGGGAAAGTGACCGATAAAAGTATTGAGTCAACCCTAGGTATTCGGAGAAGCTGGGCGGCGATTCAATAGTTGGTGAATCGTACGGTTATACAGGGTCGAGACACATGTGTGTGTTGCAATTGTAGTACAATTGAATACATTGTTATATTTACATAGTTACTTCAAATCACAGTAGTATTTCAAGGGATTACATGAACCTCAATAAAAGTTAGCAACTTGATTAAATACATGTATATGTTTGTGCTAGTTGTCGCAATCCATACGTGCGATAGTATAGTTTGATGTTTTGTATTTGTTATCGCAATTTATACTTGCGGTAATATAACTTTTGTAAAGGTTCCTTGGGTCTGTGTATAGTCCGAGAGATTCCTTTGTATCTGTGTTTTATTTTGTATTAATATTTAATTTATTGTTGAATTGTGAATAGATGTGAAGCAAGATTGTGGTTTGAATGCATGAGTTATTGTGTTGATACATCATTATTTTTCATTAATAATTTATTTCATTTAATATCTTTCACATATTGTGTTTGTGATGTTCATTTAATCCACCATCCACTCGGTAACAATTCTGTTACAACATTCTTTCATTACTTGCTTTCCTAAAGATTTTATGTTCAGAACAATTAATGTGCATGTATCTACTGCTATGACCCAACCTATTTTGAGCCTCTATACATACATCACAAATTACACAGCTAGGTTACTTTTGTTAGGAAATTTAAGTGTCATATTCGGAGAGGTCTACAGTGGTCAGCAAGACTGTGGTCGACAACTAATAAACTTCAATTCCATTATTCTTGAGTGTAACTAATTTTGGAGACATGAAAAGTGAGATACATTACAAATAGTCTGCGTTCAAAAATACAATCGATTAAAATGTGAAATAGTTACAGATATTATGTCTGTTTTAGTAATACATGTAATCGTATATTTCATTATAATCCATAACTTAGGCAATGCATTGGGATTGCGATATGCCAGTATAGGATGGAATAAGGTACATAATGCCAGGTCTATGACTAGAGAATTTAGCTAATTATACCTTTTGTTATACATTAACTAGAATTGTTTACTACCTTGTACTATTATTTTCTACGTTTGAGTTACAATATGGCTGAATCTTAAATCTTTTTCTTCTTCTTTTTCTTCTTTCTTCTTTCTTCTTCTTTAAAATTCCAATCATATAATTTAAAGTAAATTAATATTTTAACATTTTATTTGTTGTCTTTAAATTGTATCATAAATTAGTTTGGTCATAGTTTGGGGCTGACCCATGTTCGATATTTGGGTCAACACTTCCTTGTATAGGATAGAGGCGAAACTCTAAAATTGTTTCATCCTTTCGTAGTCTTTAGATATGCCTAGGAAGGTAGAATATGTCACATAATTATAAAGAAAATAAAAACACTTTTGTTTTGCCTTATAAATATTTGATTATTTGTGACGTTCAAGTGTACATCGCTGTCTGGGATGAACCGGTGTTTTTTTCAGACGACGACGGAACAAACATAAGTCTCACCGCCGTAAACTACTTGCGGCTACGGACATCATTTTTACGATATGCACGCGTATTTTACCCTGACTATTACTCATTGTCATATGAATTAAGCAAGATTAAGGTATAATCGACACATTGATCTTTTTGATCTAGTGAGGAGAGCACGTATTTTCACGTGGTATTTCTAAAAACCATAGGGGTGAGTGTTAAATTTATTTTATTTGATAGGCGAAGTTAATTGAGTTTGTGTTGTAATATCGTGTAATGATTCATTTATTGCAATGCATATTGGAAACGTTGTGAACTGTGAATTTCAAGTTGTTTTTAAGAGTTTAATGTATTAATATTTTACAGAACTTGTTATTATTACCAGTTTTATTTTATTGTAGCTTACGAGGTTGTCTATATGTATGTACGAATGTCTGTATATATGGTGAAGCCTAGACTGTAGACGTAGCTAAGACAAGGGTGCCGTATGCTGTCTGCACGTGTGTACGTATGACTGACTGTACATGTAGTGTATCCTTGAAGGGGTGAGCGGCCGATATAAGAGAGTGGGTCAACCCAATTAATGTGGTGAAACTGTGCGGTTTATCGGTGGATGAATCGTGCGAATGTACAAAGGTCAAGAAGCATATGTTTATTCCAATAGTTGTTTAAATTGGTATCAATGTATTTACATGAAGTTATTTTGAATCTTAGTTGAATTCCAGAAGATTTGGGAATCTTACTGACAGTTCAAAACATTAGAAACGTATTTGAATAATTAAGATTGTGTGAATCCCAAGCCTGGTCTATACGTGAAACTATATGAATATCTTAGTGTGTACTATTATTCGAATTGAGGTTTCGTAAAGCTGTATATCAGAGAGACATTATTGGTTTGTTTTGAATGTGTGAATGTTAATATAGAGTGATTGAATCAACTGTATAAGAGTGCGTGAGAATCATTGTATTTTTACATCGTACATTTTTCTTTACTTATTAAGTTAATACATTTTCATCTTTCACACATTGTGTTGAGTATTTCATTTAATCCAATACCCACTCGGTTACAATTCTGCGACAAAATATATGAATGGCTCATTTCGAGATTGAGATTTGTACCTGAATTGAATGCTTTATACAAACAGAATATACTCTTCGACACACCCACACACACACAACCACCCACACACAGACAAATGTATATATGTATGTATATGTATATATGTATGTGTATATATGTATATGTATGTACGTGTGTATGTATTAGTATATACCTGTTGGTTGTAAGGTTGTAAGTTTTATGTATGTATGTATGTATGTATGTATGTATGTATGTATGTATGTATGTATGTATGTATGTATGTATGTATGTATGTATGTATGTATGTATGTATGTATGTATGTATGTATATATATATATATATATATATATATATATATATATATATATATATATGTGTGTGTGTGTGTGTATATGTGTGTGGGTGGGTGTATAATAAAGGTTCACTTCTTTCTTCATTACAGTTTATATCTCCTGAAACAGACATCAGATGTCATGAGTCATGACGACTAACCTATGTTGAATCTCACATATATTTCATAATGACTAACCCTATGTTGAAGCTCAAATATATTTTGTATTTACTCTATTCTATTTACACATAAAATGACACAACCAGGAAGATTAGTTTACATGACAATGCATGTCGTTCGCAGTTTATTGAATTTATCTTCCTTTTCGCATTACCATCTGTACTGGGTGTCCGACTAGGGCCATTATTTAAATGCATCAAACTTGATAAAATGTTTTTGTTAGTTTGGTCGTCATAAAAAGTGATTAAAAAGTTAGAAAGATGGAAGCATCGAGGAGGAGATTGACCATAAAAGATTAGAACAGATACAAATATGAAAACTTGACCAGTATTTCAAACGAATTAGTCCGATGTGTTCTTCTGCCCTGATCTGGTTTATTGTATTTCTTTCCTTTTTTAAATTAATTTATTTATCTATAAATCAATTTGACTATATTTTTGAATTTAAGTTTGATAACACTTCACAATGTATATTATCGAGAGCAAATAAGAGTACAGTAAATTTAGGTTATACGTGTTGACTGAGGACGTTTCAAAAGTTAAGTCAATACTTCGTTGCACAGGGCTAGAGTATATATATGAATATCTCTAACACATGAATACAGATCTCTTGTTCCGTCACGGTAGATAACTTACACAAGTGCCAAAAGTCCAGAATTGATTTGGTTATTTACCCTGAACCTTGGGCTTTCTCAAAATTTAACTATTCTATGATATCATATTATCTATTCTATAATATCATATTAGAAGCAATAACGTTTGAAGATAAACCTATATATCATTATTCCATATATAAATAAAGGATACCTTGGTATTGAACAATAAGTTGAACTATAGAAATAATAAATATGAAAATGAAAAATGCTTTTCTCGACATGTAATCCGAAGCTACAAAGTCAACAAGTTTGAGTTGGTCAAAGTTTAAACACTAGTTTTCAAAAAGCAATAGCTGTGTTATTAATTGAAACAAGTACATTCATCAGGTGCAATTGCAAGTTTTATGTAACTCTTATGCTATCAAAAAAGTGTTATTATAGAAGATTTGAGTGTTCGTGTTGGTTGATTTGATAACGAATGAGTCATGCATCCATCAGACATAGAGGAAAAGATGTGTATAATTTACAAATGATTTCTCTAATAAAAATTATACCTACTTAATTAAATTACAGGTTCTTTACAAAACTTAAACTGCGAGACTATATTTGCATTGCAACACCTCTTATTTGATTTTAGACTATCCAGTAGATTTAAATTTCAACAATATCTTGTATTTCAGTTTGTCCAAATTATAATAATTTATATTATCATGTTAGGTTTATGTCACATATATTACATAGTTTTGGAGAGAATAAACTGAACGTAAAATGAGCTACATTTTACTTCTGCGTATCATTCAATGCAAGTGTAGAAATCTTTCTATGAAAGGACAAAAATAAAACATTCCTAAAGCAAATCAGCGTCTATTTAATATTAAAACGAGCAGTTATTATTTATATTATAGATAGTTCTAAATTTTAAAATACATTTATAAAATGGCAAACATAGTTCTCAGAATAAGTACATGTACTACTAGTATTCTGAGATGACATCCCTCAAAGGCCCGTATGTTTGATTGAACTTTTAAATATCAGATCGTATTCTAAAAATAGGAAAAGAATCAATAATCTTCAGCTCACGCTATAGGTGTATATATTTCTGATTTGAAATATAATAATTACGTGCAGTTGATGAGTGTGTTGAACGCTTCTATTCCCTATCTCAGCCATAACATTTTCTTCAAAACAGCAAGCGTCTCATAGAGATAGACAGAGAGAGAAGCGGAGTGACCAATGACATAGAGAAAGACAGAGAGAAGCGGAGAGACCCATGAGATATAGAAAGAGAAATAGAGAGACCGATGACAGATAGAGAAACAGAGACCGATGACAAAAAGATGAACGGAGAGACCCATGACATTGAAAGACAGAGAAATAGAGAGACCGATGACAGGCAGAGAGAAAAACAGAGACGGTTGACATAGAGACAGAGAAACAGTGAAATCGATGACATAAAGATAGAGAGACAGAGAAAAGGAAAGACCCATAACTTATTAGAAAGACAGACAAATAGGGACCGATGACAGACACAGAAACAGAGAGACCGATGACAGAGATAGACAGACAGAGAAATGGAGAAACCGATGACCTAGATATAGACAGAGAAACAGAGAAACCGATGACAGGCGGACACAGACTATGAAATCTCTATAGTAATATTTAGATTAGCAGACTGTTTTAATTTACTTGCGAATGCAGAAAATGTTTGATAATATATATGTGTGTGTGTGTGTGTTTATATATCAACTAATAAGAATGCTTCTATATTCACATACAAATTCACACATGCACACTATACTAAATAAAAGACAAACCTTTCTGAATATGTATTAATGTCCTCCCATGATTCACAAAGTAACATAGATTTGTTAATGGTACCTATAACATTATTCAATCACTAAAGGGGAAATTAAGCAGAAAATGTAAACACATAAAGGCAGCATTGTTTGAGTGCTCAGATATAAAAAATAGTTCTAGTTTTAGTTATATCCCATTAAGGAGTTGTCATGTTATATGTGTTATAAGTTAATGTAATTGCATTTTGTATTGTGTGGCGGGTATTACTCCTTAACAAACCTTCAGAGACATGTATATAATATCCAAGTCTAAACATACGTCTGAACACTCACTGACATTTTTAAATTCAGAATGTTGACTACCATACAGATTATATTGCAAACAATATCAGGAGAGATAATTCACTCTCTCAACGATCCCAATTGTAATGTGATTTATAAACTAGGTCAGGTCTTTGTTCCGAAAAAACGAAAATCAATTAACACTAATTTTGTTCTCAGATTACCGGTGTGTTGTATTGCTTACTTTTAAAAGACATCACTTTAGGTGCATTTTGTGATCGTGTGTGTGTGTGAGTGTGTGTGTTCAAAGGAAAGTCCAACTTATAAAAGAGGTAGGGACATTTTTTTGTTGTATTGTGCTGAATATCCAACATCAAACTAGTATATATATAAGAAAAGTACGATGAAATTAATATACATGTACATATGCATTTATGTTATCGCTCAATGTATGTATGCATGTATGCATGTATGTATGTATGTATGTATGTATGTATGTATGTATGTATGTATGTATGTATGCATGCATGCATGCATGCATGTATGTATTGTAAATCATGAACTCTCCAGATCATGGTTCATCTTCGTCGTCAAGTCGGGTTCTAGAACCACAATAAGTATATCTATTCATTCCTGGCAATTTTCTTATTGACACAGCGATATTAAAACACCTGACATCCGTCAATGACGAAATAAATTTATATATTTTGTACCTCATTTTACACCGCCTGTAGTAATAGTACGCTTTTGGTTTTGTGTTTGTCATTTTTCTATATCGACTAATGAGAGTTGGTGCCCTGCATCGAACACAATATAAATCCATATCATTTAATATATTTATACAACATAAACATAATCCATATTACATGTACTTAATATATTTGTGCAACATCAATATATATCCATATTATTTATTATATCTGTACAACATCATTATCATTGCTTGTTTCAGTGACACATAAGCAAAACCCAGTCAAACTTGACTCAGCGCTACCAAATTGTATCAGAGCATATATTATACGTACATCTCAGTCTAGTAAGACGTAATTATTACTCATAAGGATAAAGAGATGGCTCAAGTAGAATACAAAATTTTGACCAGCACCATGTTTTTGTGGCTGTTATGGATTTAAAAATAATATCGTAGTATACGAAGTTGTGATGCTGGGAAAGCAATCAAATCGAGCTAGGACAATTTTGCAATGCATATATAAAACACACAGATGTCATCTGTGTTGGTCAGCGATATACACACATACCTAAAATAATCAAGAGATAACTGCGCTATTTTAGTTGTGCTTAATTGAGCCGATACGCATATTTTGCGAAACATTCATCAGACTTGGTGTTCAGGGGATAATGATATAATAACGTCCAAAAAGGCCTTTTCACGTAATCACGCTACACCACACTGATTTATCACAAAATATTTACACAATCCTAATTCACGCAATTGTGTTGGTCTTGATAACACGTTTGGTTAAAACACTACAGCAGGGATGGTGACGAGTATAATGAATGGCCGAGTGGGTAAAGAAACACACGCAAACACAAGTGTAAAATATAAAGTAATGTAAAATATAAAGTAACCTAATTAGAGAACATCTCTGTCGGTTAAAGGCTTTTATTGTTTATTTTCTTAGGAAGCTTTATTTTTGCAAACGGAGCCTTCTACAAAGTGACCTGTTCACCCTTCCTGCTTCTAACTCTTAACGCTGTGCGCAAAACGATGCAGCTGCAAGTACCAAATTTATAAGTCTTTGGCATGGCTCGATCAGGTTTCGAACTCCAAACCTCGCAACGACTTGTCTCACGTCCTATTCCTTTGTACTCAGGAGCTTAATAATTTTCATCATTATTATGATTTTAATAAATAGTGTTCAGACAAATTCAAGCAGGCGTATTTTTTTTTTAATAAATATGAAGTCCTTCCTCGTCAAGTAGGGTATAGCAGATGAATGAGAGAAATTAATACATTGTTTCGTCACTTCATGCTACTTTGTTAAAACTGTCCTTTCCTCTTATGGTAAATGAGAGTCCCTTACAAAGATTAACAATCAATTTGGCCAAACGATATCCAGTATCTTCATAGATAATCAATAGATATTATAAAGGTGTATACATACATATATATTCTTAACTTATTTCTTCATTACAGTTTGTATCTTCTGAAACAATCATTAGATGGCATGCGTCATGATGACTAATCCTATGTTGAACCTCACATATATTTTATATTTATTCTATTCTTTTTACAGATTGAATGACACAACCAGGAAGTTTTGTTTAGTAACGAACTGCACTGTCATACTGATAGTAGATAGTGGTCTACATATATAAGAGACATAAGAGACATGGGATGACGACCTATAGAATATAATTTCCAAACATTAAGGATTGTATTTCGTTTGAACGTTTTTAACAGAACCTCACATCTATTTAATATTTATTATATTTACAGATTACACAACCAGAAAGATTCGATTAGTAACGAACTTAAGTGTTATCTTGATAGTGGTCTACATATATAAGAGACATGGGCTGACGGCCTATAGAATACAATTTCCAAACATTAAGGATTGTATTTCGGTTTAACGTTTTTAACAGTAACGCATATTACAAAGGTTCGATCAATTTAATAGTCAAACGCATAATTAAAGTAGTATTGGTTAAGGTAAATAATATGTTATTACTGATACCACCCATTAATGACTGGGGAATATCGATCTACAGGACAATGCATGCTGTTTACAGTTTATTGCTTTTATCTTCTTTGTTCCCATTACCTGCTGTATTGGGTGTCCGACTAGAGCAATTGTTTAAATGCAACAAACTTGATAAAATGTATTTTATTAGTTTGGTTTGCATAAAAAAATGATGAAAAGTTAGAAAGATTTAAAATTCGGGGAGGAGAATGATCATACAAGATTAGAACAGGACCAAATAGAAAAAAATTAAACAGCATTTCAAACGAATTTATTAGACCAATGTGTTTTTCTGACCTGCTCTGGTTTTATATATTTATTTTTTTTTATAAATTAAATTACTAATTTATTTATTTATAAATAAATTAGACTATATTTTTTAATTTAAATTTCATAACACTTCACAATGTTTTCTAGTGAGAGCAAATAACATTGCACATGCGAGTACAGTAAAGTTAGGTTATAAGTGTTGCCTGAGGACGTTTCAAAATTTAAGTCTAAACTTCATTGCACAGGGCTAGAGTATATATAAGAATATCTCTAACAGACGAATATAGGTCTCCTGCTCCGTCACGGTAGATAACTTACACAAGTTCCAAAAGTACAAACTTGATTTGGTTATTTACCCTTAGTCCTGGGCTTTCTCAAAATTTAACTATTATATGATATCATATAAAAAGCAATAAAGTTTAAAGATAAAACCATATATCACTATTATATATATAGATATTAACTATCATGGTATTGAAGAATAAGTTGAACTTTAGAAATAATAAATATGAAAATGAAAAATGCTTTATTCGACATGTACTCGAAAGCTACTAAATGAACAAGTTTGAGTTGGTCAACGTTTACTAACTGGTTTTCAACAATCGAGAGCTGGGTCAGTAATTGGAACAAGTACAGTCTTCAGGAGCAATTGCAAGCTTTATGTAACTCGTATGCTATCACCAAAGTGTTATTATAGAAGATTAGAGTGCTCGTGTTGGTTGACTTGATAACGAATGAGACATGCACCCATCAGACATAGAGAATAAGATGTGTATAATTTACAAATGATTTCTGAAATAAAAATTATACCTACTTAATTAAGTTACAGGTTCTTTACAAAACATAAACTGCTAGACAATACCTGCATTGCAACACCTCTTATTTGATTTTACAACATAATAAATCATACTATCATGTTAGGTTCATGTCACAGATATTACATTGTTTTGAAGAGACTAAACTGAACGTTAAATGAGCTACATTTTATTTCTGGGCATCATTCAATGCCAGGTTACCTTTTATTGTTGTCACATACAAGCATTCCATACAGCTCATTCTCTAAAGAACAAACTATTTATGTTATATGTATACTGAAAATAACTCAATTGAAGCGAAATGATTATCACCAAACGAAGAGAGGCAAGCATCTCTGATAATAAACTGAGAATACATTTATGGGAAACAACCATTAAATATTAATTGTAACCTAGTCTTATCAGGCCACCTTATTCATAATTAATAGTAGACAATTTTAGCATGTCACACATATGTCAACTGTACTCATTAATTTATTAGCATGTCACACATAAGTCAACTTTACTCATGAATTTATTAGCATGTCACACATAAGTCAACTTTACTCATGAATTTATTAGCATGTCACACATATGTCAACTTTACTCATTAATTTATTAGTATGTCACACATGTCAACTTTACTCATGAATTTATTAGCATGTCACACATGTCAACTTTACTCATGAATTTATAAGCATGTCACACATGTCAACTTTACTCATGAATTTATTAGCATGTCACACATAAGTCAACTTTACTCATGAATTTATTAGCATGTCACACATATGTCAACTTTACTCATGAATTTATCTGATATTTTCTGTCGTAAATATCCGTACGTTAAAGGTCGGCAAATTCAGAATAAGTAAGTATATATTCTTGTTTTATTATTCATACACCACGTGATACACAAGTGCCTATATGTAGTTGTATTCGCAATCCTTAATACTTAATACGTAAACGAATATGTACCGACTCTGACAGCAAACTTAGAACCGATATTTATCATTGATAACAGATTTATCGATATGTACCGACTCTGACAGCAAACCTAAAACCGATATTTATCATCGATAATAGATTTATCGATATGTACCGACTCTGACAGCAAACTTAGAACCGATATTTATCAACGATAACAGATTTATCGATATGTACCGACTCTGACAGCAAACTTAGAACCGATATTTATCATCGATAACAGATTTATCGATATGTACCGACCCTGACAGCAAATTTAGAACCGATATTTATCATCGATAACAGATTTATCGATATGTACCGACCCTGACAGCAAACTTAGAACCGATATTTATCATCGATAACAGATTTATCGAGACCTACACCAGCATTGAATTCTTTAATGTGTAAACTGCGGTGACTCATGATCATTATAAACAAGTACCTGACATAGTTCTCTTAGACAAGTTGACATGACTTTGCTTGATAAATGTATTTGTGTTCCTTGTATCAGCAATCATAGAATCTAAATCAGCATCGTCTATCTTGCACAATGTCGTTAATATTCATATGAATAAATTTAGCAACTATTTTTCTGCCAAGATCCTAAGTGATTTTATTTTTGTAATCGGTTATATCGGCATTTTTGTCATTAAATATTTCTTTTGTTCTGGTAAGCCAACCTCATTCTGCTGATGTAACGTAATCGAGCTGACACACTTTGAGACTCAGCTGGGTTTCAAGAAATAACAAACACGTATGCGAGTGACAATGAAAATGTATTACACTCTCACACTAACGAATAAGAAACACGACATTAACATAAATACAACGGTACCAAATATGGATATAAAACAAATAAATAATTAGACTCAAACACTACTATACCAAACTCATGTAGTCAAACACTAACGTGTTACATTCATGTAGTCAAACACTACTGTATTGAATTCATGTAGTCAAACACTACTGTATTGAATTCATGTAGTCAAACACTACTGTTATTAAATTCATGTAGTCAAACACTACTGATATTAAATGCATGTAGTCAAACACTACTGTTATAAAAATCATGTAGTCAAACACTAATGGTATTAAATTCATGTAGTCAAACACTACTGTTATTAAATTCATGCAGTCAACCACTTCAATGAAGCACTACGACGACATCATCACATGCGTATCCAATGTTGACTCGGCCCGCTTTCCGGCACGGTCATTTCCACCGTCCAGACTTTCATGCACCTAAACGTGGGTACTTCACTGGCGATCTAACGTCGTTACGGTGTACCAGATATCCCCACTCATCTGGTTATCCACACCTAGTGAGCCAAATCTTTGGCTCAAACTAAATAAAATGGCAATCCCGCGCCGACAGCTAAATACATTTAAAGCTTCCCTCTAGTGGTTGATATATATATATATATATATATATATATATATATATATATATATATATATATATATATATATATATATATATATATGTGTGTGTGTGTGTGTGTGTGTGTGTGTGTGTGTGTGTGTGTGTGTGTGTGTGGATTTGCACATTGATATGTAACACGCAAGTGCAGCGCAAGCAGTAAAAGCGTTACGCAATACAAAGAAAAAGTTTATTTATAAAAATGTATGGCGCACGAGACACCTTTGTATTACTGGAACGTATTGTGCTCTAACAGGGCCATATCAGTCATTTCGTAACAGCTGACGACATGATAGAATGGCTTCACTTACTGTCAGAAATATCAGTGTTTGTTGCAACGAGCATATATCGTAATAGAACTAGTGTAGCCCAATGTGTTTCTGAAATATGTTTGCCAAACCAGACATTTAAAATATATAAAAGGCTCGATGTCAGCGGATCCAGCCAAGTCAATGTCCGGTAAAGGTCTGTATATCTGTTGGATGTCAAAATCTTTTGAAATACACAGAACATTCCCCCATGCCAAGAAAACGTCCTGGATAGCAAGCAACTATATCAACCGAGATAACATCTTTATAATCGTATTCACTATTCCATAATCCACCGTGTTTATAGTCGACATAACTCGATATTAAATCAATTAGAAAATCAAATCGAGTTGGTTTCCACGACATTTCTCTTTAGCAAACCGATCTGCGACTGATGGAACTGTAAAACACAATAATTATTCAGGACCTTCGATGTATTTCAATGCGAAATGTTTCATTTCTCCGTGGAGAGATTATGTGGAGAAACTAACGTTATTAGGTCGTACAAACTGATCCGTTTCCATCAACATAACTTTGAAATAACCATCCTGATACAAGATCGTAATTACTTTTGTCGTTAATAAAATTGATGATATCATCGATATAAATTTAACAGTTCGATTTCGTAGAAATATTGTTACTGCATTAGTCCACGCATGCGCAATTTGATTCATATTTATCGGAGCTGACTTTTAATAATGTTTTGAATCATATACATTATCTCATGTTATTGTTTTACTATTACTGAAAATTTTAGTTTTTACCAATTTCGCGATGTCTTTTACAGACCATACAGTACATTTATTTCTTCCCACTTATTTATTAGTTTACTTATTTTATATACTTTAGACCGTTTTCACGTGTCGAAACAGTAACATGTTCTGAGACTCGTCCGGCTATACAATTAAACCATGACATTTTCATTGGTTTTAAATTATTAACACTGGATTTATTAATTATCTGATATAACCCGTAGCTAACTGTGTTTACAGGATACACTTGTTCATAACGAGGTTTGATTAATACCAGTCTACATTCCTGGTTTGGAATTTTTACTCAGTTTGGCAAAGTTTCATTATGAAGAGCAGGGTTATGTTTGTCACAGATAATCCAGGTATTCGTGTTTGTTTCTGCTAATACCATACATTTTACTTTAGAAAGACATTTCTGATTATCGAGATAATTAATAATTGTTTCCGCTGGTTGGTCTTTCATTCGCAGCATCGACATATTTACTGTAGCGTATGATTTTGACGTTGCCACACTTGACATGCGCCATCTTTCTTAAATTATTTCTTGGTTTCATGAATACTATTAAAGTTTTACTCGGCGAATCAACCAGATCTCGTGTCGGTAAGTCAGGGATATTCTGGCAAGATTAAACGCATTTTTAGAAGAATTAATTTTAGATAATCTCTCAAATTTATCAATATTATAACATATACAGTGATATGTTCCGAAATTCGCTCCGCTAAACAATTTAACCTTGACAATTTCATTGGTATTAACTTAATAACGTAGGGTTAATAATAACCCTAACGTGTATAAATGCTGTTACACGATTAGCTCGTCCATAATATCTGATCTTAACCTGTCTGGATCAGGATTGAATAGAGTTAAGTCAAAACATTAATATGCTGTGTGGTCTTTGTTAAAGAATGCAATATATAGTATAAAATGAACTACGAAAATATTAATGCTATTATTTATACAAATAAAAATGAAAGTAGGACGATATAAATATTCTTCTTGATCCTGAAAAAAAATATTTCCGATTTGTATTCCTTACAGCATATAAAACTTGAAGGTGGGTACACGTTATCTTCATAATATAGACCAGAACTATGCAACAAGTTATGTTGGACAAATGTTAAAGATACGGACGTTGACAGGTGCAATTTATAACCACAGTGCTGGGTAATTTGACTGGCGATGGTTTTCGTCGTATTAATCATGCTAGTTAATTCGTGATTCCTGAACATGCTTTACTGGAAACATTATCAGTAACACCAGGAGTTTTAACACGATCAACGTCAACTGCATTCAGTTCTAATCGTTTTGCAATTTGTATTGCTTTTGGGCTATCCTTCTAAGAAAGCCTAAACGACATCTTTGAATCCATCAATTTATGTCGCTTTATAAGTAGGTAATCCTGAATTTATCACTCTGACCATGATCGGTCCACGTTGAGTATTTTTTATGCATGATCATCTTATGTGTTATCTGTTTAATCACTGTGATAGTCATCAGCAGTTTCATCAATGAGAGATCGATCAACGTTGATATCCATGAGGCGGACTGTAAAAAGTCGTTGACAAATATCAGTTATTTCATTAATTATGTCTGAAGAATTATTTCCAGACTGTTTCCTTCAATCAGAAATTCTAATCGATTTACGTCAGAAAGAATATTGTCAGGACAAGGAATAAGACAACTTCCTTGAGTAGAAATACCACCTCCAGTTGTGTCTTCTGGATTTTTCCTTACTTGGTGAAAATGATTCCCTCCTTCTTCTAACTTCTTCAAATTCCAAATCGTGCTGTTCCTATTATTATTTGAAATGGTTGATGTGATTGTAATTCCTCAATATATTTATTTATCCCATCAATAAATGCAATATGCTTTGGAGCATTACTTTTGAATTTATTTGTTTTGTAATATATTTTTAAAATGCACTTGTGCCAAGTTTAACGATTTACAAAAAGTATTACCATACTCAGGTTTCAGAAACATTGTCTTATTATCATAGCTATTGACGGCTACTTCAGATAATCTTCCCTTTTCAGTATTTGTTACATATTAAATACTTGTGTCAATATATTTATCTTTTGGTGAGTTCCGATTCTTGTTTATTCTGGTTCTGATTCTAATTCCGTTATTCGCCTTTTATTTCATCTATTTTAGCATGCGCATGGTCACAATACGCTAAAACTGCTCTGAGAATGGAAATTTACTAATCCATCATCAGTTATCCAGAGTATTGGAATTTACTAATATATCATGAATTATACAGTGTATGGGAATTTACTAATATATCATGAATTATCCAGAGTATGGGAATTTACTAATATATCATTAATTATCCAGAGTATGGGAATTGACTAATATATCATGAATTCCCCAGAGTATGGGAAATTATTAAAACATCATTGATTACCCAGAGTATAAGAAATTATTTATCCGTCATGAATTATCCGGGGTATCGGAATTTACTAATGATCATGAACTGTCTAGGGAGGGTCATTTTACTAATGATCAGAAATTATCTAGAGTTTATGAATTTTCTAATGATCATAAATTATCCAAAGTTTATGAATTATATAATGATCATAAATTATCAAAAGTTTGGTAATTTACTAATGATCATGAAGTATCCAGAGTATGGGAAATTATTAATAATCATGCATTATCCAGAGCATGGAAAATCAATAATGATCTTGAATTATCCAATTGATTGTTCATTTACTATGTATCGTTGTGGCCAGCAGGTGGTGTTGACAACCAAAAACAGAGCAGGATATAGATTTATAAATATTGTACCCTCACTAGCTCTCGCTTCTGTAAATGCTTCTCAATGTCTACATATTGTTAGTCTTGTCGTAAGTTACTATCCCTTGATTTTTGTTGACCTAATGTTCACGACCTCAGTTACCTGGGAAGAAAACACAATTGGCACTGCATTTGGCAGTAGTCTTCTGATGGTAGTAATACGGTATCGAAATCGTCGTCACTCAAATGGTCAATGCAGACTGCTTCGTCTGTCACTTGTTGAAGAATGCAGGTGACAATTACTTAATGCATCCAACAAAAAATTAGTAATGCACTGTTTTCACTTCCGCTTTGTCGTACGGAAATTGCCGAGCGCGATATTGGCTAGGAGCATGCTGCCAACAGTGATACAAACAAATCGAAGTGTTGTAATCGTTGTTTTCATTAATGATGAGGTATTTTACCTAAAATCTATACAAGTCACATCTAGTAGATGAAATTTATCACGTAAACGAAAGTCGTGTGAGCACACTAATATACTTTATAGACTAATTATGGCACGCCGCACGTGCGTGACATTCATTGGCGCAACAAAACACTCTTTCCATTGATATGTAACACTGATGGAGGAGAGTTTTATTGTACGTTAACCTGCCAAGAGAAAAAAAAATCCAAGGCGAATAAACATCGTAGATCTTTCTATGTAAACAAGATTTGAAAAGTCCCTGTTGTCTTAATCTTACTACACACAGCACCCTTACTCGAGCAATCTAAAATGTTCGGCTATGCTACGTTATCATTGCCATATCTGAACTAAGACGTGGAGAACCTTAGTTGGATATAATTTAAACATTATTAATATTAAATAACAGAGAATAACATTACCATCTGCAATAAACAGCGGTAAGTGCCCAATGAAGATGGCACCTGCGCTGAATAGCAAAGAAAGAAAACTCTGCTTGTCTTTACTGCAACTCATGTTCTACGGAGTAGCCGCTCCTTAACGTTAATTAAACTGCTATGTCACTAACATCAAACTATTGAAAGCACTAGTAATCTCAGTCTTTTTGTATTCATGTGAGGTCTGGACCCGACATCAGAATTTTAACAAAGAATCCAGGCACTTGAAAGGGGATCTTACAGAATCATCATTGGCATCTTTTACATGGACCACATCACAAATCAAGAAGTGCAACACCATCAGGCACAATGTAGGTCGTTATAAAGACATCCTCACCACTGCCAAAAGGTGAAAGCTGAAATGTTATGACCATGTCGTTAGAGCCAACAGTCTATCCACAATGGTATTGCAGGGCAGTATCCAGGGTGGCAGAAGGAGAGGAAGACAGAGAAAACAAAGTAGAATGACAACATCACAGACTTGACCAGGAAAAGTTTTGCTGAGACATTGGCATCGGAAGACGATCGAGACAAGTGGAAAGAACTTGTCAAATGTTCAGCAGCACAGTGCATCAACGACCACACTAGGTCAAGAGACTGATGATGATGATGATGATGATGATGGTGAAGTCACTTTTAGCAAAGTAAATAACAAACTTTTTACGTAATTGTTAATATATTTTTAATTGTTGCTATATCTGAATTGACCTCGTAAAGTATTTATTTCTCGATCCCCAGATGTCCATGTATATATTCCGTTATATGTATGTATGTATGTATGTATGTATGTATGTATGTATGTATGTATGTATGTATGTATGTATGTATGTATGAATGTATTTATGTATGTATGTATTCTAGCAACCCATACGAGATGGTAATGTATAACAGGGACTGTTTATATTCCTTATGATATATGCCTTGTATTCATAACTTACTTGAATAAATTATTTACAAAAGTCCAAGATTTGCACGCGTTTAAAGATCTGTCTTTGATCTTTGTGTTGTGTCATTTTTCTCGTCAAATTTCACTAGCCTAATTGTTAGAGCGTTCGCCTCGGATACGGGTGGTCGCGAGTTCGAACCCTGGCTGATTCATATTAAAGACTTATAAAAATGATAGTAACAGATGCCTCGCTTGGCGTTCACCTTGAAAAGGTTAGTGTTTGAACTGATCGTCCTGTTGTCAGGATAATGTGACTTGGTAGGACAATATGCTACATCTCTGTAGCATTATGCCCCAGTGCTAAACATCGGTATCAATTGTCGCACCTCAAACATCGTAGAAATATGACAGATTTAATTTTCAAAAAGCTACGTTAAAAACACAAAACACACTCTTTAGTCTTTTATACATAGCTTTCTTTATTCCTTTAAAAACAAAACGATAAAGTAAAACTTAGAGTGAGAAATATGATACAATGATGGAACAAATATGAAACAATGATGGAGAAATATGAAGTCTGCGTCCTGTGCATACTAAAGTAACTCTGCGTTTATGATTTAGTCTGTGGAGACCTACGTAAACTAGTTCATAAGTCTAAAGAAACTAAGAATTTCTAATAATACAAATGTTATGATATGAGTATGAGTTATATATATATTTCTGACATCAAAAAAATTGTTTTATCATTGAAACTTCTTCCATGGCTTACTCCAAAATGTGTTGTTTTTATGCTACTGAAGAGATCGATGTTAATTCTCCAATTCTTCGTTTGTCCTCCTCATCTACAAGCCACTTGAATATTACATCGTGACAAAATTTGAACTTGTCCTGAAATATAGCATATGTGAATGGGTCTTAACATACAATAAAAATGAACAAATATGTTTATAATGCTCCAAAGTCTACAAAATCCGAAAATCCAGAAATTACTTGTTTTAAAACTATCATCAGTATTTCATTATTAACTAGTTATCATTGATCGAAGTTTCAAAATGGTGAATGATGTTTTGCCCCGACTGGAAGCAAGAGGAATATTATTTCCTCAGTTTGCTGTTGTTGCTTGGAAACATGAAACAAAAGATATGTGTTAAGCAAAGTAATAATTGTAAACATGAGCTGAAATCAAGGACTGATATACTAACAAAAGAATTGATGGCATCGTGTTTTTCTTTCCTCATCGCCTCGATAATTCCCACAATGTCAATATAACCGGATCTCTCCATGAAATCTGTCATCAAAAGAGAGGCTACGAAACATTCTCCGTCCGTGGCATCAGGCCTGTGAAAAAATAAAAGGAAACAAATTCTGAATTAAAAGTGATCAATACAGTGTAGAAATACTTCTATGAAAGGACAAAAATAAAACATTCCTAAAGCAAATCAGCGTCTTTTTTATATTTAAAAAACGATCAGTTAGTATTTATTTTATAGATCGTTCTAAATTTTAAAATGCATTAAAAAAATGGCAAACATATAGTTCTCAGAATAAGTACATGTACTTTTTGTATTGTGATGTGCCATCATTTAAAGACCCGTTCGCATGTATGTTTGATTGAACTTTTAAATATCAGATCGTATTCTAGAAACATGAAAAAATCAATAATCTTTAGCTCACGTTATAGGTGTATCTGTTTCTGATTTGACATATAATAATTACGTGCAGTTGATGAGTGTGTTGAACGCTTCTATTCCCTGTCTCAAGCATAACCTTTTCTTCAAAACAGCAAGCGTCTCATTGATGTTGGATGGAATGCAAAAACTGCACTCCTCAGCCCTTAATATAACCTGAAGATTTCTCATCTTTGTATCCTTAAAATTATAGAATAATATATATATATATATATATATATATATATATATATATATATATATATATATATATATATATATATATATATATATATATATATGAATGATGTATGCATGTGTGTATAGATAGATAGATAGATAGATAGATAGATAGATAGATAGATAGATAGATAGATAGATAGATAGATAGATAGATAGATAGATAGATAGATATTAAATGACAGAGAAAAAGAGAGTCCGATAACTTAGAGATAGACAGACAGAAAGGAAAGGACCGATCAGAGACAGAGAGAAAGACAGAGACCGATGACATAGAGATATACATAGAAACAGAGAGACCAATGCCATAGAGAAAGACAGAAAGAGAAACGGAGAGACCTATGGCATTTAGAAAGACAGACAGAAAAATAGAGACCGATGACAGACAGAGAGAGAGAAACAGAGACCGATGACAGAGATAGACATAGAGAGAAATGTAGAAACTGATGAATAGAGATAGACAGACAGAGAAACAGAGACCGATAACAGACAGACACAGACTGAGAGATCTCAATAATAATAATAATGTTTACATGAACAGATTGTTTCAATTTACTTGCAAAGGTAGACAATTTTTGATGATGATTATGATGATGATGATGATGATGATGATGATGTGTGTGTGTGTGTGTGTGTGTGTGTGTGTGTGTACAACATACATTAAAACTATCATGGCATTTAAAGTGTTGGTATAAAAGCATATTGATTTAGCACTACTATTAGTATATAAAATTGTGATCCGCCATCACTCAAAAAGAGGAATATATCAACAGTCTTTCAAATGCAGGCCTAGAGATCAATTATGAATTTATAAAAGAATTAATTGATGGTACATCGCCATCCTTTCTTTTCTTTTCTCTTTCCTTTTTTTCATTTCCCTGTTTCTTCTCACGCTTAATAGGCCACACACACAGAAATATGGACTTAGAGAGAAAACGATTTGGGTTTAATGAAAACCTTACAACTGAACTTGCACCAGGTAAGTGTATGGTTTATCGTAACGGTATTGTTTACACTTTCCTTGGGATCTCCAACAGTGTTCATAATGTCAATTATACATAGTAGCAATAGCATGTTGAAAATATAAATTAAATTTGTCGGTTACCAGGCACACATACTATAACCTATATAATGCATTATTGTTGTTGTTTCTTAAACTTATTCTAATATTCTACAATAGTGAATTATCAATTAAAAAGAAAATGTCAAAATAAAGCACCGCCCCCTCCCTCCCTCTCTCTCTCTCTCTCTCTCTCTCTCTCTCTCTCTCTCTCTCTCTCTCTCTCTCTCTCTCTCTCTCTCTCTCTCTCTCTCTCGTCTGTAATTATGATAATAATAGCAGAATAATTACTTAGATGAACGGTAAACATAAACAAAATTTTTAATTATCTCTTGTTGGTTCGTCATTTTGCTTAGTTTCTATTCAACGCCAGTTTCCATGTCGCCTCTATGTGAATGTCTTAGCGTTCAGAGTGTACCAGAAGCTCGCCGTGCTCTACTTTCTTCATTAAAGCAAATTTCATCTTTAAATTATAACTACGTCTTAAGCTGTTTTAATTATAAACAAAAATAAAAAAAACGGGATGTGAGGAGTTCATTCCCTCAAACAATAAACAATAGCCAGGGGCATATCTTAATTCCGTGCAAAGGGAAAATATCTGTAAATTTATTGTAATATATATAGCAATTATGCTGTATCAAAGATATTTACACTGGCTGCATGAATATTTCATTAAAAGGAAACTCGGAATTTCTCTTTTCCTTTTCATGAAAATGTAAACATTCCTTAGTTAGTATATCATTGTTACAGCGTACATACTATATATATATATATATATATATATATATATATATATATATATATATATATATATATATATATATATATATATATATGTGTGTGTGTGTGTGTGTGTGTGTGTGTGTGTGAGTGTGTGTGTGTGTGCGTGAGGTATATAGTTATAAGCGATCTCTACATTGCATTTAAAGTTGCATAACTTAACGCCAATGGTAGAATCTGAATGAATCGTAAATTAATCGTACACGCATTTCTTTTTTACAATTATGATTTTTCATCCAATTTTATCATATTTTACATACACTACCTTTTCACACTCCGATAGATTTATGTTACATAATAGGAGATCCCTCTCAACAGTGATATCAATGCACTCGATCTGAATCAACCCAATGTCGATTTGAACCTTCGGTTTAAGCGGGATGCGATTCTACAGAGACGATATACAAGATTACTTTACGCACATACAAATTATAAACAAAAACACATTTTTGTTTGAAAAATTAAAAAGAACTTCAACAGTTAATTGAATTATATGTTTTGATTTGTGTAGTGGCTATGTGTTACCAAGAAATGATATAAAAACAAGTAGATGCAAGCACATCTATCCATTCATCCATCCGTCCGTCCGTCCGTCCATACATACATACATACATACATACATACATACATACATACATACATACATACATACATACATACATACATATATACATACATACATACATACATTTGTTCCAAGACACAATTTGATACTGAGATGGAATAAATAAATATATGTATGTGTCAACACGTTTTGTTAGCGCAGATGAGATATGCACCTTTGTATACACCTGTTTATCGGTTCAATTGTGAATAAACTATGTAAGAAAAAATGATTTTCAATTATTACTTTTGTGGTTTCAGTAAGATTTAAGATACATGTTTAGGCTACTATCTGTGTTGTAAGATTCATATATATTAAAGCTCATATGATGCCTATATATATATATATATATATATATATATATATATATATATATATATATATATATATATATATATATTGCCCTTACCTCTCCAATGATGATAATCAAATGAATTCTGTGTTCCAAAGCGAGTCTCCAGATTGCTTCAGATGTTGTGGAAAAGTCACTCAGAACGGTAAACTCCTTCTTCCCTTTGGCCTTTTTCCCCAAAAATTTAAATTGTATGCTTTAAAATTTACAAATTAATTTGAACCTGTATTATTATACGTTTTTAATTGTCTTTTTGCAATTACTACGCCATTTATTTATCAAGTAAATAAGCATTCAAAAAGAAAGGGCAGTATGACAATGTCAACCAAAAGAGGTTGATTGTACATTGAAATTCAATTGGTACTGCTTAGTTGGGGAAGCAAACTTTACTTGCCTCAAAGAGATATGACTTGTTTAATGTTTCGATGCAATCATCTGCTCTTCCTGTACCTGTAAGAAAAAATATATCTCGTATTAATTATTCTCCAGGGACTAAGTTCAAAACCAAGGTTTAACATGGTTTAACGGAATGTTAATTAATTCAAATGTATCAACAGTATCATGCAATGTTCACCATCCATATAAGCAGAGAGAGAGAGAGAGAGAGAGAGAGAGAGAGAGAGAGAGAGAGAGAGAGAGAGAGAGAGAATATAAAGACGTTTCACAAATATGCACACTATTATATCACATCATTATTAACGAGACTGGCTGATAAGACCGAATAATCATCTAAATGAGTCTAACTTGAAATATGTATCGATTTGTCCGATATATTTTTAATGAATATAAAAAGACCTGTTCTCCGACTTGAGAAGTCCACACCCAAATTTAGCATAGCCTCGTTCTTAAAATCAGAGTTTTGTTGCTTCATCTCACATCTCAAGATGACTAAAAGATTGGCACATGATGCTTAATTATGTGGCGAAAGTTGAATTACAATTAGACAGAGAGAGATAGGTAAATAGAGATGTGTGTGTGTGTGTGTGTGTGTGTGTGTGTATGTGTGTGTGTGTGTGTGTGTGTGTGTGTTCAAAGTGTAACTACCATGATGCATGATTTGACTGGTTATTAGTGAAATGGAATTGCCATATGCATGCTTGCTGCTAATCGCTGCCCTATGCCAGGTGACATAGCTTTCTACACTTGTTAAGATCATATACTTTCAAACCCTACTGCTATTCCAATATTTGCATGTATATGTATGGGTAATTTTGGTGATACCTTCGTTTTCATTGTAAATATGTATTAAAATAGGATGATAAATTAGCTATACTTACGTGTAACTTTAGTCTTAGTTGTAATATAAATAAGATGATAGATAATATATATTTACGTGTAACGTCAGTATTCCTTGGGTCAGGACTTGGTATAGATTGATAATATCAAAAGAAGGAATCTTTAAAAATAAATCAGATAGCTTTGAAATATCATTATATTAGTTATTTCTCAGACAGATTTCCGGATATAATAATAATAATAATAATAACAATAATAATAATAATAATAATACTAATATTAATAATAATATTTTTATTAGTAGTAGTATAGTAGCAATTTGTTACAATCATTGCTCTATAAAACCAACAACACGGGATATATATATATATATATATATATATATATATATATATATATATATATATATATATATATATATATATATATTACTATATGATCTTTTACATTTTACATCCGTGCAATTATCAGGATGGTTTATTATTCAAATGTGGAATTATAAAATGTATTAATTACCATAACATCTTAGCTTGTACTGTGCATACATATATTATATTGGGACATTGGGTGAAAAAACTGATTAAGATATTTACAATAACCATTTCTTTACACTTACGTTGAATAAGGAGAGCAATCTAAAGTCACCAGTTTTGTCGTCTAAGGAAATATAGTGTTGATAATTGTCTCGGAACACACATTTAGGAATCAAATTCTTCTCAGAGAGCGTATTCTCATACGTGTTTTCTTTGGGAATCACTTTAAAAAAAATAACACAGAACTTTAATCTATTCATTCTACTCCGTAAGGAATGTCTTAGAAGTAGATAAATTCACGCTGTTCCAGTTTTATCCTAATCAAGAAAACTTTCCGCTATGATTAATAATATTAATATTAATAATAATAATAATAATAATAATAATAATAATAATAATAATAATATCAATAATAATAATAATAATTATAATAATAATAATACTGAGAAGAAGAAGAAGAAGAAGAAGAAGAAGAAGAAGAAGAAGAAGAAGAAGAAGAAGAGAAGAACAAGCAGAAGAGGAATGAGGAGGAGGTGGACTTTAAATAGCGCTTAATCTTCAGAAGCTCTAAACGCTTTACAACATCTGTAATGATATGAATTAAGAAAACACAAGAAATAAAACAACATTAAATTAAAACCATAAAATGGCATGACATGAAATACATAATATGACATGATTATAAAAATACGTAGTATTTTCTATTCTTGTTATTTTCGATATTACTTACAATTAGCTTTGGTTTTATGATATCTGTGAAATTAAAAATTTACGACACCAATACTCCCTTTCACTTTTTCCTTCTTAAATACTCTTTCAACACTTATAATTCATGATGCCATAAATTTAGCCATGATAGGTTTGCAGAAATAAAACAGCACCACAAATCCTTTAAAATTAAACATTAGCTACATTTAAAAAAAACCATTTTTGTTGAACTTCCAATCATCATAGAAATACATATAACATATTATATGCATTCGTCATGAATCTCTTATTGTATCATTGCAACAGTTATAGTATAACCGACACACAAATAAAGCGGTACAGGTATTGTAATAGCCATTATTCTTTCTTTTGAAGCATTTACCTGGTGATAGGCCCATTTCTTCGATTTTTGAATAATCTGATAGCTTTTCGTGTAGGACGCGGGTTGGGTCAATTTGATCGTAAGTGTGTTCGATTTCGAAAGTTTCCGGAGCCCTTTTTCTTGTAGAGATATTGAAATACGTGAGAAATATATTATCCATATTCTGACATACATCTTCAATTAAATAATTACAATAATTAACATTACTATTTTGAATTAGCTGCTTTCTCGTCTTGTAACTTTGAAAGTTGTTGCTAAAATGTAATCCCCAACTGCATGTATCTAACAGAAGTTACAAAAGCAACCGGGTTGGTAAAATTGAACAAATAATTTTATTATCTCAGTAATACAAAAAAGAAACAGTTACGAGGAACGTTTTAGTATTTTTAACTAAATCCAAATAATCAGCAACATTTATTTCATCAAATACAAAAGTAGCAGCAGAGAGGGTGAATCCTACAACGTTTTTAGACAAAATTTGATTGAAATCCTAAAACGAGCCTTCCTACGATCCTATTTTAACCAAAAAAAGGCGAACCCTACAACGTTTTCAGACAAAAAATTGATTGAAATCTACATACGAAATCATTTTAACTAAAAAAATGAAAACGATTTTTTAATCAATTTTGGTCGCAACTTGTTGTCATCCACCCTCTCTGCTGCTAAAGTTTTCAGTTCTGGGTTAATAATTCTTTTACGATTTTAACCGAATATTTGATCAAGTCCGATACGATATCGTGTCCGAGGATCATGTAGATTTATTGTTGCGAATCCGTGCGGAGTCGACTGAGCATGACTAAAGAAATCTCGAAATTGATTGAAGTCCATATCAGAACACCATGTCTGCCAAATATTTCTAAGAGTATGAGTATCAACTCCGTTGAATACAGACAATAAATTGCAGTTATCTCTGATGACTTTTGGAACCTGAGTGTAGCGTTGAGTGACATAGATCACGTCAGTGTTTTTGTGACGCCCCCGGGAAAATATTCTAGCAGGATTCTTTTGTTTATCCAACATTATATCGTCGTATACGACTAAATTGTTAATATCTCCATCAATATCATCAATGCTCGGTGCTTCATCGATATCGGTTATAAAATCAATGGCGTTCTCACCTTTAATTTCTGATGCATTCTCGTTAAAATCTTTTAGCACTTCATAACATCGTTGATCATCTACGCTAGGGGCAATTAAATACAACTTATCCCACTTCATCCATCTCATTATTAAATTGAGCAACAATTGCGTTTTACCGGATCCAGATGGCCCGATTATAATCATCCGGATAGAGTTTGGTAGCGCTGCATGATGCTTAATTGGTTCTCTTGTTTTCGTCGCTGAAAAATCAATTATATCCATATTTCTATACATAAATTATGGATCTATATTGTGTGAAGTGTAAAACGCGTACTGGCACAGATGATGTGACGACGATTACAACTAAAAATAACCGATCAGCGCTTTCTGGTAAATGCGTGCAATGTGGTACAAAGAAATTTAGATTTGTGTCTATGAAATCTGATTTAAAAAAAAACGAGGAGGTGATATCGCAGCCAAATTAGCAAAACTCCCTGGAACCCCATGGGCAAAGTACCCCGGAGAAAAGCACCTCCCAGGATATAGCTACTGTGGACCGGGAACCAGACTTGATATCAGACTCAATAATCAAAATCAACCCAACCCCGGTGAAGAACCAATAAACGCCATTGATAAGGCCTGTCACCTTCATGATGTTGCTTATAAAAGCAGCAATCTGCAACACAGGCATCTAGCAGATGTGAAATTAATTCATGCGTTAAATGCTATTCCTGATAAATCCTTCAAAGAAAAATTGTCTTCATTTTTGATAAAATCGGCTATGAAAAGTAAATTGATGTTAGGTGCCGGTAATTAATAATATGGAATCAATTTATTATTCTCCGAGGGGATACTGGAGGGGTAACGCTGCAATCAATAAACTCGCTAGTGCTGCAAAAGTGAAAAAAACCACTGCGGCTAATTGGTTATCCAAACAGGCACTATGGCAAATTTATCTACCACCGCCTAAACAAATTCAATTCTCGCATTTTGATGTGACCGCTCCTAATGAAGTTCATCAGGCTGATATATTATTTCTGCCACATGATCGTGGTTACAAATATGCGTTAACCGTAGTTGATGTTGCGAGTCGATACAAAGAAGCAGAACCGTTAAAAACAAAATCAGCCACTGAAGTCGCTTCTGCATTTGAAAGGATTTATCGACGAGGTCCTCTGCGTTGGCCAAATCTATTGCAGGTTGATCCTGGCAAGGAATTTCAGGGTGCAGTGTTATCTACAATGAAACATCATAATGTCACCATACGACGAGGGCATACTGCGCTACATCGCGATCAGGCCATTGTAGAACGATTTAATCGGACGATTGCTGAGCGGTTATTTGGATATCAATACGCAAAAGAATTCATTCAAGAAAAGCGATCCAGTGAATGGGTTAAAAGATTACCATCTGTGATTACTGCACTGAATAACGAGATTACTAGAACAATCAACATGAAACCTATCAACGCGATTAAAAAGAAGTCAATACCCGTACAACCACAAAAAGATTTCCCTAGAAACGCTAGCGTTTCCCAACCAATTCTTGGTAGTAATGTCATTGTGAGGTACTTATACGAACCAGGAGAGCTTGAAGGGGGTAGAAAAAGGGCTACTGATCCTATTTGGAGCGTCACTACGCATAAGATATCTAGTATAACACGATCAACTGGTAGACCTCCAGTCTATAAACTGGATTCAACTGCCCCTCAGCGGGGTTTTACTCGACAACAACTACAAGTGATTCCCGAGGATACTCAATTGCCACCGCATGGTCTTAACTAGCACCGTTGCGTCTATTGCACTCAAGACAAGTCAACATCACATTATTTCTGACATGACCGAGATTGTTATTTTTTCTGTCTACGGTGAATTGGCGAGGATCCTTATCCGAATACTGCCAACGCATTATACAATTGCAACTCGCGCAGTGATTATTCTGTTGTTTCTTCAAAGTGATTATTAGTTCAGCATCAATATCAAATTCTCGTTGTTTTTTTTTGTCCTGTTGTTTGTAACCGGAGAGTTTTTTATTAATGATGCTAACATCAATATCACTTATTGTTGTGTCATTATCATCACCAATGATTTCATCATCGCCTGACTCTGTCAGGACAACTCTTCGAAGTTGATTTATGTTTCGTACTCTGGATACTGCGAGATAGACTAAATTTGACCATTCGATGCGATTATCTACCATCCAAACAATTGTATCCGATATAGTCAATCCCTGTGAAGAGTGTATTGTTGCTGCGTATCCTAGCGTCCACGGGGATTTATTAGCACGCAATGCATCTTCAACGACATTGATATCAACCAGCACAATATCATTTAATACCAGAATTTGTTTTTCATTCTGTCCTGGAATATCAACTTCAATATTCTGTTTTCGTGTATCCGATGGCCTATAACAAAGGGGTACTGGAAGCGTTGCAAATTTTTCTTTATGCAATTCAAATAACTTCATCTGAAGTGTATCCCTGACTATTTTTCTACTTGCAATGATCAAATCGTTTGGTCTCCACGCTTCCCAGAAATCATTCATTGGAGTTTCTGAAATCACTTCGCGCGCTATTTCGCATTGGATTCTATCCGGTTGTAATCTAATTAGCGCTTTGAACTCGCGTAATCGTTCATCAAGTGATCTATAATCAGTGGTGATTTCTTCATAGTAGTCTACAAAACCCTTTAGCCATTCATGTGGAGATGCACCGACAAATGGTGGTGGTTGGCCTTGATCACCGCACATGACGACTTTTGTGTTTTTGGTTAACAACCACTCAAGAAATGTTTTTAATACATCTAATGACACTGTGCATATTTCATCCCAGATTATGATTTCAGGAATGAATTTATCACCCATTCGATCAGGAGTCCATTTGTCACCTTTCCATCGAAAGAAGCTGTGATAAGTGCAAGCATTCACCCCTCGCTGTATCATCTCTCTGGCGAGTCTATGAGTCGGTGTTAGCACAATCATGTTTGTGAAATCCGTAGGATTTTTCCCACGGAATAATTCAATTGCACGAGTTGTCTTTCCTGACCCACCACAACCGTTTAAATAAACTGTCTTGTATCTACAGATTGGATCAGATACCGGTGGTGCATTAGAAAATTCTGATTGAATTTCAATACGGTTACAACAAATATATTTATCATCCATGGCAACGTCTGCGGATTCACAATACTCATGTAGCATCTCCTTTTTAAATCGCCAACGCCCCCAATTTTCTTCGGGATCTGTGAATGCCGCTACAGCTGATTTGTACTTATTGTGTATATACATCGAATCAGTGGCTACTCTAACCGCGGTATTAGGAAATCTATTTATCATCGAAAATAGATTAATAGAAGCATAGGCTAACATTGAACTTCTCAAATGTGTGTACTGGGAATTATATCCATCACAGTAGGTAACAACCGTACCTAATTTCTCACCATTGGATAGAAAAGCATCCTTACGGGATACAAGTTTTCCCTGTTTCATTAAATCCGCTACAATAAAATCGTATTCAGCGACATCTATGATCAACCGCGAAGAGTATTTTGCGTTATCGTATCGTCCACCCTGGGTAAATTTACCGATTATTCTTCTTCCGAGATCTTTTGCTTGTTCTTTTTTAATTTCAAATAACTTCTTAGACCAATTTATTATTTCTTCTTCACTGAAATCTGGAAACTGTTTTCGTAGTTCGTTGATTATTCTATCTAGATTGGGTTGTGGTAGCCAAACTTCTTTCTGAGCTCGATAGCATATAATAGCATCGGAAACAATCAACGATATTAGCATACCACAATCAATCATATATCTCAATAGCACTATTGGCATCCAGTGTTTTTCAGATAGGTGTCTACCGAGCCAAACATAACTACACGGATGTAACCCTGTAGCTAATTCGAATGATATCACACGAGCGAATCCGGTTATATCAAAATCAGGTAATGGTCCATTAATCGCAACACGAGTCATTTCATGCGTGGGGTGTCCAAATCGTTTGAAGTACTCAGCGCATTCCCCATACCCGAGAAAACTTCCGGGATAACACGCGGATATATCAATTGAAATCATACCATCACGTGAGTATTTCGTATTCCACAGTCCTCCATGACCAAATTGACGCAACTCAATTTAACATCCTCGAGAAAATCACTTCGTGTTGGACGCCATGAGTTTTTTTCTCTTGCGAAGTGAGCTACCACTGATGGAATAGTAAAACTATCCGTGAGTAGTTTTTCATGGGAATTCTGCGGTGAAAAATCACTAGCGATTTTTCTCATTCTGTTATCTAATTCTTCAATGCGATATAATTCACCATTTGGTTTTACAAATTGATCGAATTCTTCATCACTTCTAAGTAACCACACTGACACAGGATCATCTTTACACAACGCATGAATAGCATCAAATAATCTCTCTTCATAGAAAACATCCCCGACGAACTCCTTAGGGATATATTTCACGGTTCGTTCTCGTGGAAATATTGTTACCACAGGTGTCCACGCGTGTTTGTTATGATCAATAATCTGTATTGGTGCTCCATTTTTGTTATATTTCGGTTCGTATAAAACCTCTCCGGTTATCGTCATAACGGTTATTGGGAATCGTAATGATGTTTCTAATTTAGCTATATCAGAAATCTTTGCACCATGCTGTTTCACTGTCAGTTCCCACTCGGTTATTTTCCTACGTCGCAGATCAGTTAGTTTATTTCCTCGGGATGCATTTGTGAAGTGTTCTAGTATTCGTTCTGCTACACAATTAAGCCCTGACGAATATTTCATAGGAGCTAGTTTTGCGATATCGGGTTTATCATTTAACGGATATATCCCATAAACCATTGCTGTTACGGGATAAGATCTTTCGTAGTATGGTTTGTCAATGCCGGTTAGAATTCCTGGTTTGGAATCTCTACTCACAATGACAGCTTTTTTATTCTTGAGGATTGGTTCAAATTTATCCTTAATAATCCATTTGCCTTCGACTTCGATAATGAATTTGATTCGGAAAAAATGCCGTTTTTCCCCAACACGTGAAATTATCACTGCTGCTTTTTCATCATTCATGGTAGCATCAACAACACCATCAATTCGAAATGTTGACCAACAATAAGATGCTCCATCACGCTTAAATTCATTAAAACAGTCTCTGATTTTACTAATCATGGCTTTATCAAGAATTGTATTCTTTGGTGTATTAGAAACTATATCGAGATTGAATTGAGCATCTTTCCAGGGGTAATCTCTCTTGGACGTTTTTGAAATCCGAAGGATTTTGGGTTTATCGCGATTAAATCTAGGATTGATTTTGTTACGTTTTTTGGGTCTATCGAGATTAAATCTAGGACTGATTTTCAATAATCTCTTAAACTCTTTCATGTTTCCGTCTCTTGGACGTTTGTTACGTTTTTTGGGTCTATCGAGATTAAATCTAGGACTGATTTTCAATAATCTCTTAAACTCTTTCATGTTTCCGTCTCTTGGACGTTTGTTACGTTTTTTGGGTCTATCGAGATTAAATCTAGGACTGATTTTCAATAATCTCTTAAACTCTTTCATGTTTCCGTCTCTTGGACGTTTGTTACGTTTTTTGGGTCTATCGAGATTAAATCTAGGACTGATTTTCAATAATCTCTTAAACTCTCTATCAGCATTAAATTTAGCATTTCTCGAAGTCAATCTCTTGAACTCCATCATGCTATACTAAAAACAAGTGTCTAAATGAAAGATTTTTATATAATGAATCACTGCAAATGGATCAGTCAATGAATTAGACAAATAGTATAGTATACGAATGAACCAGGAATTCAGACCACACCCAGTGAGTACAAATTATGAAGCATCCAGTGATGGTGTTGTAAGAAACCGTAGACTGAAGAACCCAGTTGGGTGGGATAATGGTATGGGGTATTTGTTCTTTACTGTTGGAAAGAAGAAATATTACAATCATCGTTTCGTGTATGAATGTTTCCATGGATTGATCAAAGATGGTTTTGTTATTGATCATATTGATTCTAATCCGAAGAACAATTCCTTATCAAATCTTCAAGCAATCACACATAGTGAGAATACCAAACGAGGAAGGACTGGGAAATACTCGAAAAAAGCGAGACCTGTGAAATCTTTGAATACAATAACTAACGAAGAAAAAGTATTTAAATCAATATATGAAGCCGGCAAGTATTTCAATATTTGTAGACCCTCAGTACGATATGTTGCAGAGGGGGTTTGTCGATCGGCTATTTCAAAAAAGAGCGGACAGAAAATTCAATTTAGTTATGTCTAATACGTCATATTTTTCATTTAGAAATATATCATTATTATAGAATAATGAATTCTGAAAACATGAATAGCATCATATCCGAGATTTCAAAATTGAAAGGTTGGGATATTGAACTATCAGATGGGTTAAATCCTGATCAAATCATGTCTGATTTTCAGGATATAGAATACGGAGTTAACAACAATAAATATATGCTACCAAAGAAGTATGCGCTCATCAAAAGAATTCAGAATTCTATTAAGGACTCTCTCGCATTTTCCAGTGACGTAAGTGTGTTCGCTCCGTTGTATACCATCGTAGAACGAATACGAAAAGAATTGGGGTACGAATACGAATTGAAAAAGGAGGTTAATTCTAAAGTTAGAAACCTACGGGCGTTAATTCAAGAAAATGAACAATTTTGATTGACCAACCATTTATCATTATTTGATTGTGACCGTCCCTCATAGAGATTTTAATTTTTTTTTAGCATTTTTTGATCAAAACTGTTGAAATCAGTGAATAAAAAATTGATGGCTGGTTCGGATTGATCAATGGAAAAGTGGCGAAAGTGTGATATTTTTTATTTTTATAAGGATTTCCACACTTTCGCCATCATTGATAGAGATGTTAAAACACTTCCACGATCGTGTTAGGTTGGATTGAAAAATTGTTTTGCAATTGAAAAATTGTTTGCGATTTCAAATAATGGTCAATGAAGCATTAACAACCCGATTGGCTCGTGAACGACTGGATGCAATCAGGAGATTTGTACCAATTCGTGACTCTGTACGGAATAAACTACAACAACGACAGAGTCTTCAGACTGATTTTGCTATGGGATCCGAAGAATTGTTTAAACCAGTAACCACAGCAACGAAGGGGATAGAGCGTGCTATACTGGGAGATGTTCCCGAGACGAGAAAATCTGTTATCGGTGAACTCGAAAAAATAGCAGCGAAAACTGAACAAACAGAACAAATAGAACAAATAGAATCAAAAAGAACAGTTGATGATTTACGCGTGATATTTAACGAGGCGGGGTTAGCAGAAATTAATAAGACTGATCCAACAGGAATTCCTGAGCTTGTTGTTACGAATTATGAAAACAGGAAAAATATGTTGAAACCAGAATATCATAAGTTTGTTAGAAATATAACTCACTGGGCTGATATATTCTACAAAATCAAAACTGAAAAAACAGGTAGAATTAAGAAGGATAGTGCATCATATATTCAATATATCAATGCAGTGGGTATAGTGTATAAACAATACGAAGAGTTTAAACAACAACAAAAACCGCCAAAATTGCAAAGGCGGCGACAGCAACCTGCAAAGAAAATATCTTTTTCACCTAAAAAAAAACAACTACCACCTGATGATGATTTTCTTGATTATTTATTACAAGAAGCCGATTTAGAAAAACAGGATGAAGCAACTGGTTATAGCGGAAGTGGATTGCAAGATTCCAGTGGAAACTCAAAGAGTGAAAACGCTAGCGTTTCATGCCCTGGTAGTGTTATCAATGATATATCACGATTAGAAGTTCTTGTAGGAGGTTTCCGAGCTGGAAATAACTCACCGGAAATAATTAATGAAGCAGCTGATATCTGTAGACGGTTATTTGCCGGCGGTATCATGGATATCAAAACATATCGAGATTTCATTGACGAGTTAGTGGAAAGTGGGTATCACAGTGATTAATCACCGAGACTGAATAAAAACGCTAGCGTGGAAATCCGAAGGATTTCACAATTGAAAAATGGTTTCTGATTTCAAATAATGATCATACACTACAATCATGATAAACCAACCCCCGTCTACGTAGTTAATTCACGGTTTCCAGTTTATAGAGCATACTACGGAGATGGTTTAGGCAATACCATTGCGGGGTTATTTGCGAGAATGGCTCCAAAAGTGATGCCGTTGGCTAAACAACTAGGAATGAAAGCCATTGAAGTTATTCGTGATAAGGGTATTGGTGCTGTTGGAGATCTTGCTGCAAAAGCATTCTCAACTGCGAAGAATAAATTAACATCATTAGTGAAATCACGAAAAAAGAAACCGTTACCGTCTACAGCGGAAATGCCTGCAAGTGTTAGTAGAATTATAAATAACGCAGTAGACGAAAAATTAGCGTCGATGGTAAATCAAGGGGACCAAAGCAATATTGCAAATATGATAGCAGGAAGCGGCTTTAAAAAACTACGTCGATGAAAATCGTTTATGATGAAAATCCTACGGATTTTTACGATTTAGACTCTGATAAATAGAATAAAATGTTCAAAAAATCACATGATCCGGCGTTTGATATAGACGCCCCAGTTGGCAAAGATGATTCTGTACGCGATTATCAATATTACGCTTATCATGCAATAGACGCAAATAGTCGATCGCGAATTGAACTTCAAGTCCATGATACCAGTAAATACTTTTTGCCCTGTGAAGCGTTTATCGAAATCGAAGGAGAGATTATAAGAACAAATGATACAGAGTATCCAGCTGGTACTCAAGTCGGTTTTGTCAATAATGGTATTATGGCGTTATTTGAGAGTGCTAGATATCTCATTGATGGAAAAGAAATTGAGTCCATAGATCGTGACGTTGATGTGGCTACAACAATAATCGGGTTAGCGAGATATTCCGATGATTATACAAGATCAGCAGGACCCTCTATGATGTTTGCAAAGGATGTTAAAAATACCGCTGGAGGAAATCAATTTATTATAAGACGACCACAGAATAATGCTGGTGCTGCTAATGTTGATGTCGAGAATATGATTATAAACAACGATCCTAACTTCAATCTAGGAGCTGCAACACGTATTTCAATGTTGCAAGGAGCGCGTAAATCATTTTCATGCGCGATTCCACTGCATCACATATTTGGATTCTGTAGAAACGTCCGAAAAGTTATTTATGGGGCGAAGCATACAGTATCGCTTGTACGAAAGGGTGATGATAACGACGCAATCTGGAGGATTCCAGCAGATGCTGCAAATCCCAATGCTGATGCCGGTAAAGTCAATTTAACAAAAATATCATTGTGGATGCCAGTGTTGACTCCAGCAATCACCGCAGAAGAACGATTACTATCATTTATGGACCAAGGAGGAAAGTCGTTGTTGAGTTGGCTAACCGTGAGTACAGATGTGAAGCAATCAAATCTGAACGGGTTATTCACGTGGAATCTAGCATCAAAACAAGGCGTTGCTGCGCCACGTCATATATTCGTAGCGTTACAGGATAACACACGAGTTGGCGATCAACGTTTCAGTCATATGATATTTGATCAGTTAGGTGTGAAAGACATCTCACTGAGAATAAACGGCCAACAGGAACCATCCGAGGATATACAACTTAATTACACAGAAAATCATATTGCACGCGTGTATCATCGTCTGTTGTCATTTATGGCACGCGATCAAAATGTCGATACTGGTTTGCAAATATCACAATATGATTTTAAAAATCTGTATCCGATCTATTACTTCTCACTGGAACATCTCGATTTAACAAGACAGTCCGTCGTTGATATACACTTTAGAGCTAATGTGACTCGTGGTGCTATTGCTAATTATAGAGCGGTTGCTGTCATTCTCAGCGACAAATCAATGCTACTCGAAGGTGTTGGAGGAAGAATGAGAGTGGTAGATGCACCAGTAGAAAACATGTAATTGAAATTGTAAACGATTTAGAATCAATCTATTATGTATAATGTCATATAGTGTTATTAGTGTTACGTTAACTCCCGGTCAATTAAAAAAATTGCAATCAGAATCGGCTAAGCGATGTGGAACCACAATCACGTTGAAACCTAATCAAATGACTGGTGGTGCAAATAAACTATCGCTGACAACTCGTCAAATAAAACATTTCAATGATGCACTTGCAGCCAAAAAAGGTGTTCAGATTACTCTCTCTGCAGCTGCTATCAAAAATATGATTAAAACAGGCGGTATATTTCCGTTGTTAGCTGCGATTCCAGCATTGATTGCAGCAGCAGCCCCAGCGGTGGCTAAAGCGGCAGCGTTAGGAGCCGTTGGTACTGCAGCAGGAATGGCACTAAAGAAAGCAACTGGGAAAGGATATAAAAAAAGGGGACGATCCGTTCACGGATTGGGTCTAAGACTACCAGGAACCCCGTATTCGTGGTACAGCGGAAAGGGTCTAAGACTACCAGGAACGATTTATTAATTCAGGAACCTATAGTTCCCAAATCTTCGATGGTTCCTATGTCCAATTTTGATTTAATGGATGCGGCTAAAAAACTAGTGATTAAAAACTTCAGAGGTGTCTTTATGAAAGATCAATTACCACATCAACCAAACAGCGTTGAAACCGGAATCATTAATTTAGATAACAGCACCGGACCTGGAACTCACTGGGTTGCATACGCTATTGATCCACGTGGGATTGTTTATTTCGATTCATATGGATTAGCCCCACCAAAAGAGTTTATGCGGTATATAAAAACCCTTCCAATGAAGACTTGGTATTCTACACTACCAACACAAACGATGATTGACCCACCAATATGTGGCAGTGAAGTATTAAATGTCCTTGAGGCTATTTCAGCATCTAGAAAACCACCTCATATTGTCGTAAATGACTACACCAGCAATCGCTGGCAACGACGAAGTCGTCAAAAACGATTTTAGAGAGAGAAAGAGTTTTACAATAACATGATTGATATTTGGGGGAGATCTTTGAAACCCAAACCCGATGGCACTGCAACTCCTGATTCTATCAAGGATATAACAAAAAAAATTAAAGATGAAATAGCTGAGACGTTGAATTTAGAAAGTGTTGAACCCAATGAAATAGTTGTATTTCAGGACAAACAGGGTAAATTGAAATCCAGTAATATTTCTCTGGATGATATTTTGGTTAAACAACAAAACGCAATCGAGGATACTATCGCGTTATTTTCCGATCAGGGTAAACTCAAACCGGGTGTACTCGTTTCGACGATTACAGATCGATTAAAAACTCTCAACGATGAGTTAAACAATTCTCTGGCTGTACTAAAAATACTTGAATCTAAAATTGAAGATAACGGAAAACAGTTTATATCATTTCGTAGAAATATCATTGATAAATTTATTGGAACCCAGTTGGATAAAATTGAACTAAAACTCCCTGATATTAAAAAATCCATCGATGAGACGAAAACTTTCATCGAAGCCGTCAAAGGTGATTTTTCGAGGATGATAACAATCATTGAAAAAACAAAAATTCCTCATGAGAAAACCAATAACGTAGTATATACAATCCAACACGGATCATTTGAGTGGACACCTACAAACAACAAATTAGATATCACTGCAACCGTTAAAGGTATTTATCGATTAACACTAGTAGCACCAATTCAATTTAATATATCATCGTCGAGTTCATCCGGGGTCAATAATGTGATATCAACGATCATCGACAAGGATAAAACTGAACGGTTAACGATAAAAGCCGATGATAAAAGTTTGGCTAAGGCATCAGTAACATGGTATCTGGAATTCGTAGCGGATTTAAGTAAATAACTAAATCGTTCGGATTTCACAATTGAAAACGCTAGTGTTTTTAAAATAAACAACAATGACTTTGTCATCGACGCAATGTCGCTATGATCAGGTCAGAGAATTTCAAAATAGACTCAAAACCCTCACTGAGGAGTATCAAATAAAAATAAAAAAATACCGACGAAGAATCACCGCAATTGATGTTATTATGTACTCGGTGTCAAGCGTTCTCGCTGGCGCCGGAATAATACTTGCATCTGTTACAATGATTGCCCCGGTCGTAGTTCCAATTTGCATTTCTGCGGTGGCTACAATCGGGGGTATATTAACCGGGATAGCAAAAAAGATATCATCATGCAGCCAGAGTAAACTGCAGAATTACTTACTTCAATTTCATATTGCATCAACCGCATATTCGCAATTATCATTGATGATATCGTCGTCACTCGACAATACGATTATATCAGATAGTGAATTCTCAGCGATGGTCAGTATTTTTGATTCCGCGATATCGAAATTAGAGCGACAACATGAGTATAATAACAATGACAACACCGATGGAATCAGAAAACACGAACCCAAAAAACAAAATGATCTCAATAATATCAACATTACCAGATTGTGAATTCTCAGTGATGGTCAGTATTTATGATTCCTCGATACCAAAATTAGAAATAAATCATGAGTATAATGACGACACAGCAGGAATTACTTCAACGAGTAGTGGAGAACACGAACCCAGTACAAACGAGTATGATATCAATAACATCTACGAAACCCGAGTTTAGTGTGAATTTCCCCTCTCCGGTCCCAGTGAAGGAGATAGCGCTAGCAAAACTACGAATGTATCACAGTTGGCCTAATATTAGATCGGTAGCATTTGGTGGTCAACAACCCAATAATTCACTGGTGTTCTCGTATAAGAATAAAGACGACGGTACCCCAGACTGGAATGTTGTTTCGATACCAACAGGGTCATACCAAATAGAACAAATCAATAATGAATTCGCGCGTAGAGTAAAATCGATTACTGGAACAGAATCGAAAATCGCTATAACAGTTCATGAACCGACGCTATCATCCACGATTGAGATAAGCACAGAAGGATACGTCGTAGATATCTATAACAGCTCAATAAGAACCGTGCTAGGATGGCCTGAATTACCCCCCCAGAGTAAAACCATTGATTTACCAGAACCACAAAAAAATGATTATATCACCGACGTAATAAACTCCAATAATCCAATAAAGAGTTATAAAGATAATAGATTTATTCTAGAGTTTTTTGATTTCTTCGAATCCTCCTTTGAGGAAGTGATGGAGGGAAGGGGTCAAGAGGCATATTTTATTGTTAACGAAAATGATATTATGGAAAATTTCAAAGCGATGGAATATGATTTTTTACTATTGTTAATATCCATTAAATCCGGCTCTCTCACCCGAAATGAATTTATCAGCGTTGTAGAAATATGTAACAAAATCATCAATGACATGGAAAGATTTAATTCACAAATAATTCAAGTTATTCTAGATAATAGATACCCCAAGTCGAGAATAGGATTTGCAACAGACTATAAAATCCGCGTTGAAGATATCCCGACATTCAAACTACCGGGATATAACGTACCAGAACTAAAAAAAATTCTCAGTGATGCTATCGATGTTGGTTTTAAAATAATTCATAACGCATGGAAAAAAACAACATCACCGGAAATAAAAATCCTCAAACATAATAATGACCCAGACGGTGGCGGTAGGCATATCGCTCCGTTCAACGTGAATATTTCAACGGTGATTGCGCTTAATTTAGTGTGTGATGTTATCGAAGGAAGCTATCAAATTAATCTCGAACGATCAAATCAAGCTCAGCAAGGATATATTTTATATTCATTTGCACCAACAGCTCCTCCAGGGTTTTTAATTATTGAAAACCCAATTAATCCTGTCTATATGCGATGCCATAATAATTCATTAACCAGAATTAATTTCAAACTCACCGACCAGTCAAATAATCTGATTGATTTACAAGAAGAGGTGTTAGCGATTAGTCTGTTTGTGAAATCATAAATGATTTTCGTCCTAAAGACTCGATCAAATTATTTATTATTTTTGTTAACCCAGAACTGAAAACTTTAGCAGCAGAGAGGGTGGATGACAACAAGTTGCGACCAAAATTGATTAAAAAATCGTTTTCATTTTTTTAGTTAAAATGATTTCGTATGTAGATTTCAATCAATTTTTTGTCTGAAAACGTTGTAGGGTTCGCCTTTTTTTGGTTAAAATAGGATCGTAGGAAGGCTCGTTTTAGGATTTCAATCAAATTTTGTCTAAAAACGTTGTAGGATTCACCCTCTCTGCTGCTAAAGTAAAGTGTTCTATGCTGACGGGAGAACAATCTTAATATATCATAACGACATTGTCAATAAATTAATATAATTCTAAACTATTGCTTTGTCAAGACCGACTAAAAGGAACTCTGTAACTCCTTATAAACGTTTTAAATTTCCACTCAAACTAAATCGAAACACAAAATGAAATACATCGACAGACTGATATTAGTACATTAACTAAGACAGAAATTAGGAATGGAATTATTCACCATTGCTCTCCTTATATATATATATATATATATATATATATATATATATATATATATATATATATATATATATATATATATATATATATACATATATATATATATATATACATATATATATATATATATATATATATATATATATATATATATATATATATATATATATAGAGAGAGAGAGAGAGAGAGAGAGAGAGAGAGAGAGAGAGAGAGAGAGAGAGATATAAGTAGAGTGATGTACATAGTGGACAATCATTTTTCAATTCCTAATTTCTGCTTGTGTTGTTGTATGAATATCCATATATTTATATCACAACAATATAGATATTAATAACATGTATTTCTACCTTCTCTTCCAATAAATTATTGCGACAACAGTAATCATTATTGTGAAGCCCAGCGCACCGAGAGCCCCTCCCACTGGAATACCTATCGGTACATACTCTGTTGATATTTCCTCCTGTTGCAGACCTACAATTTTTAAACATCAACATAATCCAGAAACAAACTCGATTTTGTAGAAATGAGAAAGATAAAAATGATGTGTTGAATAAAGCCAATTTACATGAGCAATGTAGACCTTTTATAGAAAACTACAAGAACTAATATAGTTATGTAAATATAATGACGTAACTTCCACTATGAAAACAACACCTGAAAATTTGATGTTCTTTGTATCGATTATTCCAAATGTTTTAAGAGAAAGTTTGCTTTACATCTGAATAAACTCGTTCATATCACATTAGAACAAACTTTGCTAAGAATTTTTATATGTATGGGAGATTAGAAACTGGACGGTAGTTCTTTAAATCGTTATGGTCAAGTGTTGGTTTCTTGAGCAAAGGCTTTACGATAGCAGTTTTGAAAAATGATGGAAATCCCCCCGATGAGAGAGAGATATTAATAACATCAGTCAGTGAAAGCAATATTGGATCTAAGCACTGAATCAGCAGTGATGTCGGAATTGGATCGAGTTCACAAGACTTTAGTGCAGTCTTCTTCACGATTGTCCGTACTAAATCAATAGAAACAAGTTCAAATGCTCCTAATGGTTGTAGCTGAAATTCTGCATCATAACTGTATGGTGACGAGTCAGTTGAAATTGTGCTGTCAAGCGAATCACTAATGGTTTGTACTTTGTCACGGAAGCAATTTGCAAATCGGTCTGGAAGGTCTACTGGAGAGAAGATAGTTGGAAGTGGTGTACATTTATTCCTTGACATTAGTTTGTTAGTTATCTCTAAGAGCTTTTTGCAGCTGAAACTTACCGTGATTTTAGTACTGTAGTGGGATAATTTGGCTAAATGGACTATGTCTGTGATGTTCTTCTTAGCCGCTTCATAGATTTATTTATAAATAGTGAGTCTTGTGGAAAGCCAAAGCCTCTCTGATTTTCGGCGATGCCTTTTAGCAGTGCGAAGCTGGTCCCTAACACTGCTATACCATGGAGAACTCTTTTTATTGATACTCTGCATTTGGTGGCTGGAGCATGTTTTTCAAGAAATAAACGCAGGCAGTTATCAAGTTGTTCCGCTGTTGGATGTACGAAAGTTGTTAGGTTTTCTTGAGAGTTGTGGGGGTACGACTTAATGGAGTATCCGCTGGGTGTTAAATCCGCACATTTGGGTTCATCGCCTGATGGCTTAAACCATGTTTCTGTCAGGAATTAAGACGTCGATATTCTGGTCTTTGATAAAATGAACTATTTCTATGCGCTTTTCCGGTGATCCTACAACACCCAACCAACATCTAACTTCGTATTTCCCTCTTCAGAAACTCAGGAAATTATGACCTAATAGTAAATACTCCTTGTTGTTTTTATTGCTGTAGTAGAGTTTAACGCCATTTTTCAGCACACGATAGTCTGTACATAGCGGTCAGTATTACCGGTGGAGGAAGAACCCGGGATACCCCCGGAAAGAACCACCGACCCACGAGAAACTGCTGGCAAGCTTTCTCAAACAACTACATTAGCCGAATCTTAGACTCGAACCCACACATACAGAGGTGAGATGGCAGTAATCCGTAACGGAGAGCGATTTAGACCACTCGGCCACTCGGGTCCTAAATACTCCTTGTCATATAGTGCCAAAAGTAGAAATCGTGTGCTGTATTTGTTTATTCTTACACTCATAAATGATATTAACAATTAGTAGTAGTAGTACTATTATTATTATTATTATTGGTGTTGTTGTTGTTGTTGTTGCAAGATTAGGTAAATTGTACGGTTGTCTAATGTTACCGCTTTCTATAAAGCGAATAAACTCAATACTATAGATTGCAAAGATCTCAAAGATAATTCCAAAAAGTCTTAGCTTATATGCCCTGAAAAGGCAGTTTCTAAAGATGGGCAATATCTAGTACATATATGGACTGATATCATTAATTTAGAGCAATGACTTTCATCTGGAAATATTGTGTTTCTGTTAAAAACACATTATTTGCATTACAGCTAGAACTTTGTTGTTAGTTTTGTTTTGTTTAGAATTTGCTTTTTTATTGTTTTTGTTTGCTGTGTTTTTAATTTATTTTTCATTGTTGTATTGGATTTTAAATTACAGCTAGACCTTTTTAAATTTTTTGTTGTTGTTGTCGTTTTGATTTTGATTTTTCCGTTGTCATTTTGTTTTTCCAAATTTTTGCATGCCTTGTGCAGTCAGTGCACTATCTATTACCATGGGATATATTAAGACATTGCTTTTTGAAATCCTTAAAAGATTTTCTGGGAACTCAATGTTGAAATCAAAGCAAAATTAGATTAATATTCTTCAACCATTAGGGTAAATCTGGTTGTATTCCCTGATGATTTTGATTTGTGGCTCACGATGTGTGCAAATAGTCGTTTTAGACAAATGACAAAAGCGTTACATTGGTGACAATTACTAGGGAAAAGTATACAATAATATTGTCTTTCATTTTCATTATTAGTATCAACTGTCTTGTGTGTAGTCATATCTTGTGTAGATTTAATACACCAAAACATGTAAACTAATAATAATAATAATAATAATAATAATAATAATAATAATAATAATAATAATGAAGATGTTGATAGCAAGTGGAAAGTGTCCAAGTTATCATAAACGTTTCAATACGAAATGTAACGTCACCAGCTATGTTAAGATATATATATATATATATATATATATATATATATATATATATATATATATATATATATATATATATGTTTATTTTTTCATGTTAATATCGTCAAGGTTAATATACCAACCAATGGTGCAATTGTCTTCCTGCCATCCTCGTTGGCAACCATGGATACAAGATCCAGTATATCGTTTACATGATCCATCCACAGCACACTGTCCGCAGTGTTCACTACAACTGACGCCAAAATAACCTGTTAAACATCCCACACTACATATTCCGTCGGAGACACCACATCCTGTTCCATGTAGGCAGTTTATGCAGTTATTGTCGCAGAGATGGCCCCATTTCCCTTGAGAACATTCCAAACAATATCCGTCCCTTTGATTGCATGTGTTGCCTTTGCAATCACTGTCACACGTATTGTTGCAGGAGTATCCCCACCATCCTGTTTTACAACCTCTGGAACAGTTGGCATCTAGTATGTTCTGTTTTACAATGGGTCCCTCGCAGTAGCAATAAATGTCACATGTCCATCCGCACATATTATATTGGCAGTCTACAAAAAGTATTTAAAATATTTCAACTCACAGCATTAAAATGTGTATATGAAACAACGATTGACCATGTTCATCAATTTAAAAATATTTATATATTGAAGTTTTTTTAATAATCGTGCTAAACCTGTACTAATTCGGTTAATATATGAACTGATGATGATTTTCTAACATAATAAATATTTTTAACTCTCTTTTAAAGACATATCAACACCATTCAATACGAAAGGCTTAATAACAATATTGCATGTTTATTGGAGAATTGCGTCAAATTCAAAGTCAATTTCAAGTAACTAATGGCATCATATTAAATAACTGACAATCGTATTACCTGCATCACGGTAAATTAAATGATGCAATAATTTCGCTTCTAAAGACTGAGTACTGTTTCAATGGTTCAAGATACCTTACATAAAAACGTTTGAATAGTATCTGAAACGAATAAATAAATAATAGAAAATACAAATTACCTCCGATATCTGATGATAGATACATATTTTGAAACTTTTTAAAACAAGAACCATTTTTTTGTAGAAAGAAATTTGGAGCGAAATGGCTGTCCTAAAAACTGAGCAAATCTCTCATTCAGTCGGGTGGCTGATATGTGTATCCCGAATGACCTCATCATGAAAATATAGTCTCTAATTGAAAGGGATGCAATGTCTAATGTAGCATCTGAAAGGCTGTGAACTTATCACAATTCTTATATGTGGAGGCAAATATCACTTCATAACTGATATAATTTCTGCTATCATCGCGTTTTTTTCATTCAACATGATTTATCCTTGAGTACATATAAAATGGATCATGCATTTTATTGGGGATACAATTTCTTCCTTTACCCAGTTCGTAAGCTCACCCCGAAAAGTATCTTCTTAAATACAATGGAAATGTTAGTCTCATAGCAACATATACAATACAGGTAAAACATCTCGCAAAACTTGCAATTTTTTTATGCTGATCTGCAATACCTGCACGCCTTGCAAACGTTTGACACCATTACATTCTTTGCGTACAACCTGTCAGGTCACAATTACAGGGATAATCAGGGCTAAGTTATATTGTGTAATAGTTCAATAGATTTCATTTAGTTCCTACGTACAATTTGGACAAGATTGGGAACAAAATAATACCTATTCAAACTTGGTATTATATATATAATCTACGAGCACAACGTTTGTTAATATTTTGCCGACACTCCTGTTGATACATTCTTATAATAACTTAGTGAAATTCTGTATAAAGTTTCAAAGTTTTCTCCAAGATTTTACTTGACGGACAGGGCAAACAAGAACATGCGGAGCAAACGTCTTAGAATTACCAAGCTAAAACCCAAGTGAAACTTAGAGTTAGCACAACATACACTATCAAATATGCGTGTAAAACAAAATCATATTTAGAAAGATAAATGCATGTCCATCAAATGTATTAATTTGTTAACGCTTTACTATCAGCTTCCAAATGCTTCATTGTATACAAATTGCTCATCTTTACTAACACAACCTTACAATGTATGTCAAAGCATTGTTCTCGAAGCTTGATTAACTGATTAATTCATAGTATTAAAATGTTTTGATTACCCGGTAAAACATGTATATATTTGTAAAGGCATACAACCTAAGTAAAAACGAATGAAATTATATATTTCTTTCTTCAGTTCGTGATTACGTATTTAGTTGAACAATTACGATTCAGGCTGTTACGGAGGCCGAAATCAGGCTAGTATCGGAAATTTTGTGATACAATACGCGAGTTTTCATTATTGTCTGGCAAACAAAATTCGCTATTTGCCACACCAATATTCATGTTACCTCTAAGTCGACCTCTCCCGAAGATTAAGAATTTTAGCCATGCGCAAACACGTGTTTACAAAAATAATGGCAGACGCAATCACGCAACCTTAAATCGAAATCGATTCGGAAAGGAGGGGAAAAAACCTCTCTGGGCAAATGATGGCAGCACACGCATATGCATTGGTGACCAGCATAAACGATGGAATAAAAATAAATCCACTTTGAGCCTAAAAACTAATCCAGAGGTCACCAAATTCTTGCTGGATAGGTGAGTCTCAATTTTGCAACGAACAGTCTAGTTTTTATACCGTTATTTTTTTCTGTATTGTTAATTCTTTATCAAAACATTTAAAATAACATGTGATATAAACTTGCATAACTTCACTTAGCGTGAAATAAACTGTCACAGCCTTGCAACAATATCGCTGAAACCCGCATGTATATACTGCTGTTGTTTTTGAGGGTACCAAAGGGGATTGATCAACTTCATTTTCGCACGCAACCATAAGATTTTATTTAGAGGCAAGCAGTCACTACTGTTTCTTTAATAAAAAATTATATTTAATGTAATTGGTGATGGCTGTAAATGAAAGTAATGCAATGCAGTTAAGTATATTTTAAGCATACTATTATTTGTAAAGTATATATAATTATTGTGTCTAATGAAACATTTATTTTCCCTTGCTATATTAGTAATGAATTGAATGGCAGTGCATGGAAAACATCAGAAACAGAGAGGAATGTCACAGAAGACATGACAACAACTTCTACACCTGGACCAACAATTCATAGCGTACAAATTCCTGTTGTGTCTGATATAACCACATCAGAATCAGATATGGCATCTGTGTAAGTATTACTACATTGTACTAAATTATATGTATATTTACTTGTTTGCTAATATTTTGGTAGATGCACATCTAAGGAATTTATGTATTACATGGAAATGTATCATTCTATATTAGTTTAATATGTTGCAGTTGGTAAAGATTGTACATTTTGTTAAAATATGGTTTGTTATATTTAGAATAATATTTTTGTTGTAAATTGTTTGTTGGCATATGTCTTTTTTGTTATTTATATGTACCTCATCATGCTGTTTGTAATTTAGTTAAAGGGCCTCATGGGAGAATAGTCTTTGTCTAAATGAGTCACCACTTTAAATAAATTATTATTATTATTATTATTATTATTATTATTATTATTATTATTATTATTATTATTATTTCTTGAAGCATTAGGATTCCCATCATAATAACCAAGATAATTGATAATGATTTCTTTTGTTACAAAACTAAAGATTTCCAAGTTCAACATTAGTATTTAGTATTTACACATTTCAAAATTTTGTTTTAAGGGATTCAGTATTGTCTGAAGTTGAAAATCTTAAGGCAAAGGAAAGTCTAAAAGATTTATCAACCCATTTGAGAAAGTATACTAACAAAACTAATCGTGACACATACATAAAACGGGAATATTTGTGTTAAGTATACTAACAAACAACCATTATGATACATGCATGATATATGTAACTAAACTAAAAGTAATTGTATGATATATATATATATATATATATATATATATATATATATTGTATTGATATTTGTGGATGGTATTTGGTGTATGAACCAGAAAGTTGCTCCCACAAATGCTTTCTTTGCTGTGTATGAACATACAAGTTAAAAATGTGTAATTACAATTTATCTTAAATATAGTATTGATGCATAATTGAAAGAATGAAGACATACTGGTTATCAATGTAAGAAAATGAATACATTGTATTATAAATACAAGCCACACTAAGGCCATAGTTATGGTTTTTCCGTTTAGTACACATGGAGAGGGCAAGGGCTGTTTACCCAAATGCATATGCTTGTGTATGGGGGTGGGTGGTCTACTGATAAACTGAAGAAAATTGTCAATGTCATCAGGTCCCTGTACGAAAACTCTGAGTGCAGAGTAATCCACAACAACCAACTCACTGAACCATTCAAGGTGGAAACCGGAGTGAAGCAAGGATGCATTCTCTCTCCAATTCTCTTCTCACTGGCCATTGACTGGATCATGCGCCGCACCACAGAGGGCAAGAGGCATGGAATACAATGGACGTTGACCTCAATGCTGGATGACCTGGACTATGCCGACGACATCGGGTTGCTGGCAAGCAGACACCAGGATATTCAACAGAAGACACAACAGTTGGTACAGACAGCAAATACCATAGGTGTTCGAGTCAACATAGGGAAGACAAAAGTCTTGAGGAAGAATACTAGAGTGGGCAACCCAATCACCATCAATGACCAGCCTCGGCAAGAACTAGACGATTTCACTTACCTGGGTAGCAAGGTCGCCACGGATGGAGATAGCACAAGGGAAGTCGTCACAAGAATCGGCAAGGCCAACCAGACCTTCGAAATGCTGAAGCCCATATGGAGGACAAGAAACCTCAGTGTCCACACAAAGATCCGTATCTTCAAGAGCAACGTGTTGAGCGTCCTTTTGTACGGCTCAGAGTGTTGGAAGTCCACTGCGAACATAGAACACAAGCTCGAAGTGTTTCAAACCAAATGCCTGCGACGCATCATGAGGATTTTCTGGCCAAACATGATCTCAAATGAGGAACTTCGGCACAGAGCGGGTGCAAGCACCATCTCTGAGATCATTTCAACTCGGCGATGGAGATGGCTCGGCCATGTCTGCAGAATGCCTCCTGACTCACTACCAAGGGTGGCACTGAGATGGATCCCACAGGGTAAAAGGAACCGTGGCAGACCCAAAGAGACCTGGCTACGAACAGTGGAGAGAGACCTTAAGACCAGAGGCCTCACCTATCAGACCGCCCCTGCAATAGCTGCCGACAGACGGAAATGGTGCTCCCTTGCTGTTGCCTCAAGCACCAGACGGCGCAGAGAGGATTGATTGATTGATTGATTGGTCTACTGATAATGTATGTACACATATCCCTCGATAGTAATTTGTCTAATATGTAACCTGCTTGACTGGGTCCAGTTGGTGTTTGAGTTGTAGTGGACAATAGATAAACTTTTTAAGGTTACGCAGCTTGTTTCTTTGATGCAGCCAGACATTCAACATTGGTGGACTATCTGTTAAAGTAAATACATAATATTATTAATCCTTGATCGTTTCTGTGTGGATTTAATATAGGCCGTTCTACAGAATTTGGAGGGCAATCGCATGTACGCAGATAGGGTGTGTGTAAAAAAGTATGCATGTGTACAGGGAGGGAGGGGTCAAGCTTTGTCCGATTTTTGCGCACATGTCCATAGTTGGAATCAGATTTTGTTTCCAGATTTTTTACTTTTTGCTTCCAATCTAAATCACACCAGTCTGAGTTATTCACAGACAGGTGAACATTTGCTAAAGTAGGATAAATTGGGGATTGGAAGTAAAATGTGGCCGGGAGGAAACTGATGGGTAATAATAAGAAAAAAACTTCACCTTTTACCCTTATGCAGATGCCGAATGATGTTTCTAGCACACCTAGGCATATATCTAAGCAAAAAATTCTTGGAAAAAGATGTATATTGATGTATACAAAATTAGCCCACAAATGCGTTCCCTGCCCCCAAAAATTATAGGGATGGAATGAGTATGTTTTTCTCTGCCTGCATAATGCTACTATACATTAGCATTTTCATCAAAACAGATTTATGGAGATTTAATAATTTTAAATAGTTCTCTGCATCTGAATCAATTTATTTATTTAGTCATTTTACTTTGTTTCAGATGTAAAGCAGAACTGGAGAATTTACAGAAGTGTAATTTTATTGTATGTCTCCAAAAGACATTCATACAAGCCATCAGCTTTCAGAGCTAGGAATCTGTTGGCAGCTGTTGATCATAACAATCATATTGACAGAGATGTGATTGTAAACACAGATGGAACAATAAGGTAATACACTTGATTCTAGTTTGTTAACGTTATAATTCATTATTGTTAAAATAATAATGCTTTACCTGAAAGTTGATAAACCATCTGTTTGTGGTACGATTTAATCTTTTACAGAAGAAATTGTTTAAAATAAATTTCATAAACCAATTTTGGTTAGAATTATTCTGATGTAATTAGAAAATTCTGTAAATAATCTAAACATTTTTATGATACATGGGTAAGATATAGATTTGCAATACTGACATTGTCATCTGTAGCAAAATGATTTGTTACATGTAATTATATGCAGTTTTTATTTGAACTTTTGAGAATTAAAAAAAATATAAAATAACATTGTATGTGAAATGTTTGCATTTTCTTGTCAGATACCAAAGGTTAAAAAAGTGAGAAATGGTCTGCAAACCCAAAGAAAACTGATCAAGAGTACCTGTATATTCCGGAAATAATTATGAAAATATTGAAAATGAGGTTAGATGCTTAGAGTTGGCATGAACCAGCCAGTTGTTTTAGAGATAAATGATCCTAGGTGAATATCTGATGTACTTGCTCCAATACCACTACCACCAACAGAGGAGATCATTACAAAGCCGAAATCTCATTTGAAGCTAAAATGATTTAGGCCTTTTAGTCCGGTAACATCTATTGATATTAAATTGTTATGGAGAGACTATTCTAGTGATTGTATGGTAACAAATGATCCCTACCATGGACCCATATAGACTTTGACTAAGTCTTTCTTGAAGTGCCTACCATGAGCCGAAGTCCAGCATCTGTTTGATTTCCAAGTAGCAGTTTATCTTCAGACCACTGTTGATTATGTTCTTAAAGCTTTTAAAAACATGCATTTTAACAAAAAGATGTAAGACCTTTTCTAACTTTTCATACCCATTGCATTTATAATTGTCTTATATGTATGTTTAGATTGAGGTAAATGCAGTGTATTTTGGCCATATGATGTATTTAAAAAAGTTTAGCAGAAACTATACATTGTAATTCATTTAATCTTATAGGAATAACAATATTAAAATCATGTAATTGCAAGTCGATATTATTACATAATAAAGTACCTTTTAATAATTTTATTTTCTAAATGTTTTGTGTAAAATTGCTGTCAGAAAGATTTCTAGAATACTATGAAGAAGACAAAATGTACATTGGAGCAAATGACTTCAATCCATACTCTTCATCTTGATGTCATTGCTCCCACTAAACATAACTGTACCTATCAATAGACATCACACTGAAGCATTAACGTTGATATGTAACTGAACTGGACCCTTTTTTCAACAAAACGCATCAAAGAACATGTGTTGTGTCATGTGAGTGCATCTTAATTTGACTACACACTTTTTAGATTTATTACAAACATCCAATATCAGGACTGGATATTCATGGTTTATTATTTGCCTAAATACTGATAGCAACGATATGCATTGCTTAAAAGAGTTTTTGCTTCACTACTGTATGTATGTATGTATGTATGTATGTATGTATGTATGTATGTATGTATGTATGTATGTATGTATGTACGTGCGTACGTATGTATGTATGTACGTATGACTGTAATAATGTATGTTTTTTGTATTCATCAAAATGAATTACATCAGAAAACAGCATTGAGCTTAACAACATTGTTTCGAATTCCACAACATAGTATTGTCCCATATTTCTGACTACATTATTAAATATTTAGGCCACATCTTCTAACACAAAATATTTAGACTATTATTTTAATTAAATTATATGTTTTCCTGAATTTATTTGCTCAAATTTTTAAGAATACAATGTAATGAAGTGGTTTATCACAGGTGCAGCGATGTCTGCCATTACAGGTTCATGTACAGTTTCAAACTGATTTTTAAAAAAAAAATAATGATGTTAACTTCTGTTTTATTAAAAAAGGAAATAAATTAGAAATGATCTTCACCGATTATATTTGTTAACAACAAATTACTATTTACATACTGGTGTTGTGGCCTAGTGGTAAGAGCATCCACCTCATATGCAAGAGATTGTTGTGGCCTTGATCCTTGGCCAAGTTATACCAAAGACATAAAAATGATATTAACAGCTGTCTCATATGGTGCTCAGCATTAAGAGGTTAGGGTATGGACTGGTCGTCCTACTGTCAGGAACTCAATCAGTGATATATTGCTGCAAGCAGGGTTAATGATCAGTTAGCAATTAAAACACCCTTGTGAATGTGTAAGAGTTTATTTGTCTGCATATGCTAATTGGTATCAACACTGCATAAATAAATTTTGCCTTGAGTTACAACACTTCCATAACTTAATGGATACATCAATGTCTGTATAAAGTACAACAAGTCATTTCACGCCTGAAAAATCAAGAGGGCAAAGTCTCTTCGCCTGGTAGCATCATTCTGCATTCCTGAATTTGATATGTATACCTGAGTCAGTGTTGCATTGTACTTCGTACATTATATATATATATATATATATATATATATATATATATATATATATATATATATATATATATATATATATATATTAATCAGTATATATATATATATATATATATATATATATATATATATATATATATATATATATTGTTACGGCTCTTGGATATAAATTATTTATTTTTTAGTTGTTGAATCCTAATTTGTCATTTGGGGTTTAATATTCATTAATTGGAAAATTATTCTGGAACATTCAGGTTGACCTACACTCTAATTGTAAACACGTTTTGACCTTGGCTTGTGGATCTAATTCCTGACCTTGCTTTGGACATTGTCAACAAGTCTCTAACACTATTGGTTAATTTCAAGGACAACATTTTTTTTTTAGTTCTTAGGGGTAGGAAAAAGCTAGAGTATGTGATTTTTAGTGAAGGCAGTCTCTTTCTGTGACCTTCCATGAACCTCTATCAATTTCTAGAAAATCATGTGATCACTTGTTTACTTAAAACAAAACAGTTATATAGACTGTTGTTTTGGATAGGAGTTCAGTAGATGTTTGGGCTTTATTATTATTAAGTTGTGCATTTCATGTTTGAGTGTTATCTTGTTCTGGACCTTGTGTCAATTAATTGAAGAAAAAAGAATTATCTGGAAAAGGACATATGTTTCATAATTTCATCTGGATGATATTAAAACAAGAACTGCATCACGTGACATCGTCAGCCATTTTGGATTACATCGTCAAAATTCGAACCTGGAACTAGTAGAACATTTATTTATCAGGACTTGCAATTCCATTATTGGATTATTTTGTGAATTTTATATTTGTTGGATTTGATTCTCTAAAACCGTTAGTTTATTTATTTTATGAAAATAATTGTACTTAATAAAAATCATTGTTAAAGTTTTACAAGCTTGTTAGTTTTCACTCTTTCTGTGTTGCTGCTTATTCGAGCCTAAGCACGTAACACAGAAATTGGGATCTCGTCTTGGGATTTAAAATAATTAGAATTTAAATTTGAATTTCCCCTAGTTTTTGAAAAATTTAAATCTTTAGTGAGACTAACACGCTTGTATCAAAATGACATCTAGGGTAGAAATATTTCTTTCTAATCCTACCCAGGAGCAATTAGATCTTTTAAAAAAAGATGAGTTAGTTTAACTTGCAAAAAAAATACGATCTTTGTGAAGTGAAGGCTTCTTTAACGAAACAAGATATCAAAAAGATTTTGGTCCAGTATTTGGTAGAACAGGATCTTTTGGAACAAAGTGCTTTGATTTCAGTCAGTAAGTTTACACCAGACTCTGACATTAAATTGAAGGAATTAGAACTAAAATTCAAGATGGAATTAGAGTTAAAGAAACTGGAATTTCAGAGAGAGAGTGAATTAGAGTTAAAAAAAACTGGAATTTCAGGAAAAGGAGAAAGAGAGACAGGAAAGGGAGAAAGAAAAGCAAATTGAATTACAAAAGAGCAGATGCGGATTGATAGAGAGAGAGAGAGAGGAGAAAGAGAACAATTACAATATGAAAAATAAGAAAGAGAGAAGGAAAGACAATTACAATTTGTAAAAGAAGAAAAAGAGAGACAAGAAAGGGAGAAAGGAAGACAATTACAATCTGAAAAAGAGGAGAGAGAGAGAGAGAGAGAATTAGTGCTGAAGAAGCTGGAATTACAGGAAAGAGAGAAAGAAAAGCAATTACAATTTGAAAAAGAGGAAAGAGAGAGACGATTTGAATTACAGAGAGAGCATATGCGAATTGAGAGAGAGCGAGAGAAGGACGAAAGGGAATATCAGTGTAAAATGAAAGAATTACAGCTGGCAAGTGAGAATCACCATCATACTTCAAATCAAAATTTTGACTTAGCAAGGAATATTAGATTAGTGCCCCCTTTCAAAGAAAAAAAAGTAGACAAATATTTTATTCTTTTTGAAAAAGTTGCAGAAAATTTAAAGTGGCCAAGAGAGAATTGGACTCAGTTACTACAATGTGTAATTACTGGTAAGGCTAGTGAGATTTACACTTCACTGTCTGTTCAGCAAAGCAGTGATTATGACGTAGTGAAAGAATGCATTTTAAGAGGTTATGAGTTAGTCCCTGAAGCTTATAGGCAAAAATTTAGAAATTACAGAAAAGAAGCTGGACAAACTCATGTCGAATTTGCTAGACAAAAAGAGCAGTTGTTTGATAGATGGTGTTTAGCCAAGAAAGTCGAGCGAGATTATCAAAATCTCAAGTAAATTATATTAATTGAAGAGTTCAAAAACTGTTTTCATAGTGATGTTAAGACTTATCTTGAGGAGCATCAGATTGAAACCTTGAAAAATTCTGCTCGAGCTGCTGACGAATATTCTTTGACACATAAAGTTCCTTTTGTTAACAAGACTTCTACTCAACAATTTAATGGCAGAAAAGTATTTCCGCCTAATTCAAGCCCTTCTAAAACTCAAACTAACACAACTTTCAAAAATCAGACTTCAGAGAATTTTGAATTTAGATCCTTGTCTCTTCCGACGTGTAACGTTTGCAAGAAAAAAGGACACGTTGTTTCTGATTGCTACAAATTGAAAAATAGGCATCAGAATCAAGACAGACCTGTTCCAATTGCTCTTATTTACAAGAGGTCAAGGTCACAGTCATGTATTGAAAGCAATACATTTGTTGGGTCTAATAAATCCCAGTCTGATTTTGATATGGAGAATTATGAACCATTCATATCGAAGGGTTCTATATCACTCTTGGGTGATTCGGCCAATTCCACCCGTATTCAAATTTTAAGGGACAGAGGAGCTTCTCAGAGTCTTTTATTATCAGGTACTTTGCCTTTTTCTGAGAAGTCTTCTTCTAATGAAAGTGTTTTTGTTCAGGGAGTAGAGTGCGGCTTTGTTAATGTTCCTCTCCATTGTGTAAATTTGTCATCAGACTTAGTGTCAGGACCTGTGACAATCGGGACAGTCTCGGTTTTACCCGTTGAGGGAATAGATTTATTGCTAGGCAACGACTTAGCTGGGGACAAGGTTGTGATTAATCCACTTGTGACTGACAAGCCTAATTTGGATCAGGAAGTTGATCCAATTGAAAAAGAAATCCCTGATATATTTCAAGCTTGTACAGTTACTAGAGCTATGGTAAAGAAAGCTCTTGAGAATGAAGTTGAAAAGGGCAGTATTCCCTTATCTGACACCTGCGTGGGTCAGGCTTATGTTGTTGAGGAAAGTATTCCCTTATCTGACACCTGCGTTGGTCAGGCTTATGTTATTGAGGACAGTATTCCCTTATCGGACACCTGAGTGGGTCAGGTTTATGTTGTTGAGGGCAGTATTCCCTTATCTGACATTAGTATAGGTCAGGCTTTTGATGAGGTCACTTTTACTCTTGGTTTCGATCAATGAGAAGGTATTGATCATAGTGATCCTCTTTTGACAACTCATTCTCTTTATTCTAATCATGGTGATGATCTTGAGAATGATGTTACAGCAGGCAGCATTCCTTCAACTGACGCTTGTATGGGTCAGGTTTTTGATGAGATCACTTTTACTCTTGGCTTAGATCAATCAGAAGGTATTGATCATAGTGATCCTCTTTTAATAACTCGTTCTCTTAATCAGGGTGATAAACGACAGTCACTTGTCGTCGAAGAGGAAAAAGATCCTGAGATCTCCTGTTTGTTTCAAAGGGTCATAAATGAGACTGAAGTTACTGAAGTTCCTGTCTGTTATTTCATTAAAATGGAATTCTTATGAGAAAATGGAGACCTTCCGAGGTACTTACTGGTGATGAGTGGTCAGTGAACTATCAAATAGTTGTTCCAAAAACTTACAGACAGGAAATACTTAATCTAGCCCATGAAACTCCTTTGGCTGGTCATTTAGGGATTAATAAAACGTATCACAGGATCTCGACTCACTTATATTGGCCAAAAATCAAAAGTGATGTTGCCAAATACTGTAGATCTTGTCATACTTGTCAAATGGTAGGAAAAACCAATCAGAAGATACCTAAGGCTCATCTGCAATCTATTCCTGCCTTTGAAGAATCATTTAGTAGAATTATGGTAGATTGTGTAGATCCCTTACCCATGACCAAGTCAAGTATGCAATTAAAGTTAAAAATGAAACTATGGTTTGAAAGAACTGAAAGGGAGAGAACTTTTGAGTCTGATAATGGAGTTGCGTTACTCTTGTTCATTCTTCTTACTTTTCTTCAGATTAGATATTACGGCCCTTACAAAGTTAAGAAGAAAATGAATTAGTTAAGTTATAGTATTAGTGCTCCTGGGATCTAAATTAATTATAGAAGTACCAGTATATTGAAAGAGATAGCCATGTTAAATATGTAATTAATTTTGTTGCACCAGTCCCACTCAGTGAAGGAATATCATCAGGATTCGACGGACATTGGAGCGACGAATTGTTGAATTTCAGAAATTATGAAAAATTCTAGACCAGAACCTTTCACAGTTGCAAGTGCAAGAAAGAAATGAACTGAAAGTTATTATTATATGAGAACTTATGTCCAGATATTTTTAGAAGGACAAACAAAGTTTTCATGACGTTGAGATTGAGAATTCCATGCAGGATGAGTTCACTCAAACAGGAATATTTGAAAAAGGAAATTCAGTATTTGCTGAAGAATGATTTTATCAAGCCCAGTAAAAGTGATTGGAGTTCACTATGCATACTTGTTCCTAAACCAGATAAAAACTCTCCGTATGTGCACTGATTATAGGAAGGTGAACAGAGTGACAAAAACAGATTCATTCCCATTAACAAGAATTGACTATTCTATTGATAAAATTGGGAATGCCAAGTACGTCACCAAATTCTGACCTTCTGAAAGGATTTTGGCAGATTCCACTACGGAAAGAGCAAAGGAAAACTCGACATTGCGACTCCAATAAGGACTCTACCAATATAAAGAAAGTCCATTTCAACGTCTCATAAAATGTTCATCTCTGGTTTAGAGATTTGTGATGTCATCATCTACAACAACACCTGGAAAGAACATCTAGCAACAATTAGAATATTCTTTGACAGACTCACTAATGCGTGTCTAACTGTTAATTTATTTAAAAGTGAGTTCTGCGTTGCTAGAGTGGCTTTCTTAGGACATTTAGTGGGATATGGACAAGTTAAAAGGTTGAGGCTATTTCTTGATAATATAATTGCAGACACTATTTCCCGTGTATAATTTATTATATTGTGTAATTTAAACTAGTTCTTTTAATCTCAGATGTAAATTGGTTTGTGATACAAAGAAGGTTTTATCATATAAACCTTTCTTTTTATTTTATGGGGGAAGGTATTACGGCTATTGGATTTAAATTATTTATTTTTTAGTTGCTGAATCCGAATTTGTTATTTGGGGTTTAATATTCATTAATTGGGAATTTATTCTGGAAAATTCAGGTTGACCTACACTCTAATTGTAAACGAGTTTTGACCTTGGCTTGTGGATCTAATTCCTGACCTTGCTTTGGATATTGTCAACAAGTCTCTAACACTATTGGTTAATTTCAAGGACAACATTTTATTTTTAGTTCTTAGGGGTAGGAAATATCTAGAGTATGTGATTTTTAGTGAAGGCAGTCTCTTTCTGTGACCTTCCATGAACCTCTATCAATTTCTAGAAAATCATGTGATAACTTGTGTACTTAAAAAACAGTTATATAGACTGTTGTTTTGGATAGGAGTTCAGTAGATGTTTGGGCTTTATTATTATTAAGTTGTGTATTTCATGTTTGAGTGTTATCTTATTCTGGACTTTGTGTCAATTAATTGAAGAAAGAAGAATTATCTGGAAAAGGACATATGTTTCATAATTTCATCTGGATGATATTAAAACAAGAACTGCATCACGTGACATTGTCAGCCATTTTGGATTACATCGTCAAGATTCTAACCTGGAACTAGTAGAACATTTATTTATCAGGACTTGCAATTCCATTATTGGATTATTTTGTGAATTTTATATTTGTTGGATTTGATTCTCTAAAAGAGTAAGTTTATTTATTTTATGAAAATAATTGTACTTAATAAAAATCATTGTTAAAGTTTTACAAGCATGTTAGTTTTCACTCTTTCTGTGTTGATGCTTATTCGAGCCTAAGCACGTAACACTATATATATGTGTTCGTAAGTGTGTTTGTGTGTGTGTGTGTGTGTGTGTGTGTGTGTGTGTGTGTGTGTACCTAGCTACCCTAATTTTAAAAGAAATGCAATAGGAAACATGCGGGGGGAGGCTCAATTTCAATATTAGTTTCTCTGCAGTAGTTTGTTTAGGTAATGTACTAAAGTTTGGCATTGAGTAAAAGGTAATAACTTGTGTCAATAGCAAAACAAAACAAGCACATGATACTAAACCATCAATGTAATTTCTTTAGAACTGTCTAGTATTTTGGAATGGGATGTCTGTAATCAATCTTTTATAGTAATGGTACACTAGTGTCTCATATAAAAGTCTTTGGAAGACATAGAAAAAGGAAGAACGGAGGCTGAAGTTATACGGACTGGAGGGAATTGGACTACCGGTAAAGAGGCCACAACTTGGTCAAGTTAAAAACGAGTGATAGAGTTTTGATTTGAATTTCATTTGAGAGATGACTTATTTAATGATATTAAATTGTTGTTTATTCGGCTTTGACATTTTGTGTATTCATTAACTTAACTGTCGGCACCACTGACTGGGGGCTTTGAGCATTGCATCTCTCTATCACTAATTCGATTCCTCACAAAAACAAGCCGGAGGGGGGAGGGTCTTTTGTAACAATTTAAATAATATTGGGAGCACATCACCCAACCTACAAAACACGGAAAACCTCTGTATATATTATAATTATTCTTAGATGATATCCTTCCGTTTTTTACCCCTGAAAGTACTCTTGAATTAAAGTTATGTCTCTGTACATGCACATTTGTACTTATATAAGTTTAGCACATTTCATAATATATAACAGTTTTACAGTGTATGCAGTTCTATGGCAAATGAACACATTTTAAAAATTGAAAATGTGATGCATTTAATTGGTGTCAAGTATATTTGATTTAGTTGTAATAAGACTCCTGATGATGCACATATGTGATATAAGCATTCAAGGTTTCTTTTGATGAACTAGTATTTTAGTCTTAAAAACCTTATTCTGTTTTCAGAGCCATTTTGTTTTACATATAATTGAAATTGATGAGCAGTATCTGGATAAAATAGTATCCTAGTGTTTGTAGTTCTGTTGCTATTTACAAGCCAATCTGTATCCATGAAACACTGCAACAAGTTTTGCTTTCTCAACTCCATATGAATATGCGTTATGTATCATTTAACTTAATGTGTTACGTTTCGATGCACGATTAAGATCATGTTCACCAGTGTATTTTTGTTCTTTGCTTCCAAGACAATGCTAGTGAACTTCAATTCATATTATGCTTTTAATGAATAGTATCGTCACAGTTGCTTTCAAAACCTAGCCATACATATAATCATTCTTTAATGGGTAGGTAGCTAAAAAATGTTTAACGAAACTTGTTCATGCAAAATAAAAATTGCATACTACAAAAGAAATGCTTTTTGCAACTTTAAATCAACATGAATTATATTATTCACACATCGTATCATTGGATAGATCACCCTAGTCGATCACCCTAGTCTTCCTTGAGTAAAGCCATGGTACTGGCCAAAATTATTTATCCATTATATACCATAAACAACAGCTTGGAATGACATGTCTGTTTCCGGTACTTAGGTATACGTTAAGTCCATAAAATAAACTGCCTATTAGCATTATGCCTTTTCTCCCGGTTGTAATCATTATCTTCTTCTACCAGAACATCCTGCATATACCTCTGTGAAACAAGGAGCCCGATTTCATCAAAACAACCAGGTCGAAGTCCTGCAGAACGTTTTTAAAAATTGTCAGTAAAAAAAATCCCCAAAAATATATGCATTAAATGTTATGTGGGAAAACATTAAGTTTTGTGTTATGCAATGAAGCAAACGTGTAAATATACAAACAAATGTGCAAATCACATCGACTATTGGATACGTATGCGTGAGGTGGTAATGCAAATGCATAAGAAAATCAACTTTATGCTGAGCCTAAGATGCGACTTGAGCGAGACCTTTTAATAGCGGTTCTGATTACAATGATACAAATTATCATATTTTTAGTTGGTTTATCTTACAACGTAACACAATCTCACAAACACGACAAGTAAACACTTTGAAGAATAGCCCCTTAAAGGAACCTCTTATTGTCAGGATTTTCCATCGTATTGACTTTTTTGCCTACTTCTTGTAATTTATCATATATAATGATAAATCTATAAGCAATACATATATTGTGGGTGACTATAAAGAACTAAGAACGACAGACGAAGAAATATGAAGAATAAGGCAATAATTATATCAAGAGAGAAAAATATGCTTACCTAGACTTCCATATTTGTTGACGCGGGTCAGGTGGCACTGCGACTACGGAGAATATCGGTAAATTCCATTTCTGCATAATTAATTAGCAATCCGTAGAGAAAATCGATATATTTTCATTGATTAAACTTACAGTTGTACATTTTTTGAAACTTAAAGACCTGTAATAACTCAATATTTCTACTATACTTTTCATAATATCATGCATTTGCAAGAATATGAAAGTCAAAAATCTTAGGTTGTATGCCTTTAAAGGCAAACAAATTAGTCCAATAAATATTAATATCAAAATAAAATTAGAAAATTGTAGGTAAATAGGTAAAAAGTATATGGAATTCTTGGAAACTGTAATATGTGCCCTAGGATATGCTGCTTTACTGCATTTAAATTATAAAGATTCCATTAATATTACCTCCGAAGACGAAAACTTCACACAGGGTTAATGCTGTTCGAACTGTATTATTTAAACTGATCTCGACATGCTGGGCATAATTCTCATATAGTGTTATGACTTCCGTTATTAACGGTGGCGTTTCCATTGGGTGCTTAAACACCAGGTTAAAAGAACTGTTTGTCGCAAATGACAAAGAGAACCCAGACAGCCTTTCTGCAATGACAATAATATATATTTGGATAAATTATTTGAAATCATTCAGTGAATACAAGCTACATCTCTATATTGCCATTCACGATGTATTTGCTGTAATCAGCAGGGGCTTTTGGCATTGACTATAATGTATGCTTTACATTTATGAATTAAATTATGTTTTCATTTTTGCTTTCAATACAAAGCATTATAGATCAGTAAAGGAGTACAGTCTAAACATTAAGATAACTGTGTTGAAAAAACTAGTCTACGAGGTCTCCACAGGATATCAGCACTTGACAGCAGCTGTTTGAGATGGAGCCTGGTATTTATTTATTTATTTTTATATTTGTATATTTTTTTAATATATTTTTTTATAATTTGCTATGATATACTTCTGTGTGAAACATAGAAATTGTATGGCTTACTATATTTTATTATTTTTTGTGCATCTATTTTTAAATGTGAAAAATATATTAATACATCTGAAAAATATATTAACACATCTGAAAAATATATTAATACATCTTTACATGTTAAAATATTTTCTTACTATATATAGGATTGCCTCGGGTAAGATTTTCAATGATATTTAAGCCTAAGTCTTTTGCACATGATGTCACACACTTTTCGCTGAGTTTTAGCATCGGAACTTGTTTCTGTAGACGATTCGAAAGTATTGTCCCTCTCGGCGTCAGCGATAACAGTATCGCTACATCAAGCATATGCTGTTTATAATACGACGAGAACATAGCCACGGTCATTAATCATTGAGGTTTATCGCCTGATTAGATTTCACTAAATGTAGGCCAAACCAAGTCACAATATCAGGATTAATCCACTTAGCAAATTAAAATACTCAACGCATGCAAATCATGCCGATATTGGGTAGGGATCAATTTACCAATACGCTAGTTATCTCATGTGCTGGATACTTAAATCATTTAAAATACGGTGCGCACTCACTCATCCTAAGAACGGTTTCAGCATAACATGCAACCATATAAACGGAGATAAGTTAATATTTCATATTTCACAGCCCGTATGTTTTCGTACGACTTCCGTCAACGTTGTCCGAAGAGATTGAGCATAAGAACGATCTCCGTATGGCCGAATAAACTGATCAAATCGTCGTTGCTCATTAATGCTATGAAGCAATCACACGTACAAAGGATCGGTTATTTCCGATCTCAGCAATTTATTAAAATGTATCGGCCCCCACCCCCACCCCCCACCCCAATGCTGCAAGCAGTGGAAATGTTTATAACTCTTTTGTATCGTGGGAATATAATTGTACTTAACGTCAAAGAGGTATGGTCAATTATTTTATATCTGCTCCATTGTTTAAGCAATTAGCGCCGGTTATTGTTACCGCCATCTCGCTAGATTGTCTTGATCGCCATAAACTGCGACCTGCACCAATACCAGAATCATCCATGATGTTCACAGTTGGAATTCAACTATTCCATAACACATTATGTTATCAGCAATTATGAAGCATCTAGCGAGGATGTAATTCGAAACTGTCGAATAAAAACCCCAGTCGCTGATGTTAGTAGTACTGCTTATCTCCGATTTGTTGATAGGGGAAGAAATCTTTGTTCTTCATTGGTATTTTATGAATGTTATAATGGCGTGATCGCAGATACCTTCGTTGTGGATCATATTGATTCGAATCCAATACATGATTATTTGGGAAACATTCGGTCAATTAAAAAGTGCGATAATTATAAGCAAGTTATGGAGGGTTTGGCGAAGTATAAACGGCATGTAGTGTATGTTAAATGCAAATAAACGATAAATTAATAGTTTCATTAATAAGTGAAGCCGCCAAATATATCGGTATTGTCCAAGCCAAATACTGAAGAGGGTGGGGGTGGGGGTGTAGAGATGATAATCAATTAAATCTTGCCAGAGATATAAAAGCAGCGAATACAATCTCATTATGCCCAACACAAATAAAATACACCAATCCAATAACAACAATGAACTAAAACTTCACATAAAATAACGCAGCTCTGGTTTTCTCTATTTGTGTGTTTTATAATATGATTTGGCAACAAAGCAATATTTATTATTATAATGAAATACTAAAATATGAATTGTGATAGTTCCAAAGACTGAGCGATTAAATAATAAAACCGTCGTCTTACACAAGTGGAAATGAAGGCGGAGGCGGGAGTATTATCCAACTGAATGAACAACATCATTTCCCAAATTATCATGGATGTATTTGACACGATCCAAGAACGAAATTCCGAAGAAATATCAACGCTCCTAGATGAATAAAAGCGTTGTACATTAAACAACAAATAATGGTAGTAATTCTTGCAGATGTGGAAGATTCACACATTTACTTGTTTGCTCCCCTTGCTATTGCGATTGGGAAAATCGGGTCAGGGTTTTAATCTGAATAAGAAGTAAAAAAAACATTGTTTTTGAATTAAGATAGTTAAATACGTTTAGGCTTCATCCTGAAATAAGCAATGCCCATTTATTGTAAAACCAAAATCAATACCTAACTAGTTTTGGAAAGTTTTGACACAAGAAAGCTGTAATTTGAATGTCGCGTTTGTAGTAGTATTCAAAGCAATGGAAAGTTGGTCCCCTGATAGTTTGATTTGGATTATGTGTGACATACTGAGCTGCCGCTAAACAAGCCCATTGAATACATCAAATTAATCGCCGTTGTTAATACTGGCTGATTGAGGAGCAAACTTTTTGGGGTGATAACAAACAACTCATTTATTAACATTTTTCCCCTTTTTTTGTTCCAGGAACGACACGTATCTCTATTACACGATCTGATCGAGAGTACCTAATTATAGTGTCCAAAAGATAAATATTTTGATGTGAAAGAGTACATGGGCAAACGAGGTGTTATACGTTCACAATTACATTTGATTGACGGAAACAATATTAATCAGTAGGAGTTCTGAGGTAAAGTAGCAAATAATATATCCGTTGGCTTCTCGTTTTGATTTGTTAAAGTCCGCGCGATGGCTTCCATCGCCCAAATCTGCTACTAAAATGACCCAAATCGTTAAAAGTTATCACTACAACACAAGATCTTTTGGGACGTTATTGTGTTTGAGTATCGTTGCCGTTTCTGAATTATTCTGCGCAGCAGTGACGATAGTATAAAAAACAGGTAGATTTTTTTTCTGGATCGATGTCATATTATGTTAATTTAAATGTTAGCAGCGCGGCTTCGTTGACATTAAACTATCAGAGGAATTGGTTATTGTACCAGCCTCCAGCTTCCGAGTCTGAACGCTGCATATTACCATCGTACACTTGCACTAATTCGATTTATTGCGTTATTATTTATAACGTCGATAGCTGCAACAGATCAGAATCAGCGATTACGGCATTTAGTTGCAATAATTTACTGTCATAGGACATCTTTCGGGTATTCGAGCTCGTACTGCTCAAATGACTTTCGTAAATGTCTCTACATGTGCTTGTGTGCGAGCTATACTGTCTGTGACCCTAACACTGGTAATTCCAGGGATCTTTTCCTACAGAGTTCCAATGCAAGACTGTTTCCATATATCGCTGGGGCTATAAACTCGTCAAGCATTGGTGCTGGTAGTGATGTTGGTGCTGGGCTGCCACTTCCTAACACAGTTTAATCCATGATATGTATGTATATATATATATATATATATATATATATATATATATATATATATATATATATATATATATATATATATATATATGCCCATGGCATAATCGGATGTGGATATTAATAAGGCAGCAAACAATGTTGACTCGTTTACCCTTATTGCAATTTTAGATTCTCGACCCTGTGATGGATCTAATTCGACGTTGAAATTCATAATTTATTTGCTCGATTTAATAACTGCCCATATGATTTCCAACGGCATGCCAGTTAAGGGTGCGTTTTTTCCAATGTATTTTCAGATGCAAATACTAGTGAAGTATTGGCTGCATAATCCATCAAATAAATTTGATCTAATATTAGGCATATTAATAAACACTCGCAATTGTGACAGCACTATTTCATAGACAAACCGTTCGGTGATGGAATCGGTGTAGTAAACCTATTATCAAACTCTGGTTGCGTTGACACCGCGGATACCATTGTAGACGGTGATGTGTAAGTCGCTACCTGTTCTAATATTACTCAAATTCCACCGTCTGCCATCGCCATTTATTACTTGATACCCATGGCTAAAATTGGCGTCTTGTCCGGGCTAGTAGTGATGGAAGCACTGGGGGTGTCGTCCCAACTGGGTCATCGTAAATTTTAATTATCGTATCAAATTCTCAGTCGGTAAATATAACGTTATTCAACGCCGACAATATAATCCATGATAATTTGACGTATGCATGTGTTGATGTCGATAGCAACTATGTGTACTTATGTAATTTGTCAGTCGAACGTGTCGATACTTTCTTAGATATGATATTACCGATATCATCAACAGCTATTATAACAAACATGCAGATTCACATTACTGGGGTTATCACGTTGGTTCGGTAGAATGAACCGATTAAATTCATCGTTCATGCAACTAAGGCTGCAGCAGCTTAGTCAAAAAGTTTATTAACTACGATATGTCTACGAGCAGCAGAGGGGGTGAACAGACCAACTTTTATAGGCTTTTGTTTGGCAAACTAAGGCTTCCTCGAAAAGTGAACAGACAAACTTTTTAGGTGTTAGATAGACTTCCTTCTCGTTATTATTTACTAGAAAGGTTTATTTGACAAACTGAGGCTTCCTAGTGAATATTTAATAACGAGGTCGAATCGTCAAATCGTCACCCCTCTGCTGCTATGGTTAACAATGAAAATTACTACGATGAAAATCATTTATGATTTCACAAACAGACTAATTTGTAAGACTTCTCCGCGTAAATCAATTAAATTATTTGACTGGTCAGAGAGTCTGAAATTAATTCTCGTTAATGAATCATTATGACATCGCATATAGACTGGATTAGTTGGATCCTCGATTATTAGAAATCCTGGAGGAGCTATTGGTGCAAATGAATACAAAATATATCCCTGCTGAGCTTGATTTGATCGCTCAAGATTTATTTGATAGCTTCCTTCGATAACATCACATACTAAATTCAATGCTATCACCGAGGTTATATTCACGTTGAACGGTGCAATATGCCTACCACCGCCGTCTGGGTCATTATTATGTTTGAGTATTGTTGGTGGTAGTTGCAATTTCTTCCACGCTGCGAGTATTTTGGGAAAGTATTCATCGAGGAGATCATTGGTTGATTTTTTTAGTTCTGGAATTTTATACTCAGGAAATTTAAATGTCGGAATATCTTCGACGCGTATATTATATTTCTTTGCAAATTCTATCTTCTCAGAACCGACCCTGGCATCTAATACTCCTTGAATAAGTCGTATGTGAAACAATTCTATATCGTGTACAATTTGATTTAATATTTCCGTGTATTTGATAATTAAGGTTTTCGACGATTGTTCTTGAAAACTCTGCCGTAATTTATCTAAATAATTCTTATGTTCTTGTTTAAAAATATTAAAATTTTCCGAGATGTTATCTGAAGAAATTTCGATCCAACCACCATCCCGCTGTCCAAAAAACCATATTCCATTACTGTAAATAACAGGCTCTGTTAAAACTTTCGTATAAGTAGAATCAATTATTCTGGGTTTAAAATCGTGATATTTATTGTCTGTGATATAATCAGATTTTTGTGGTTCGGGTATTTGATACCCCTCAGGTGGTATTTCAGGCCATCCTAGTATAGTTCTTATTGAACTCTGATAAATATTTACGACATAACTAGGTGAGTTAATCTCGATCGCAGATGATAACGTCGTCTCGTGAACCGTTATAGCGATTTTCGATTCTGCTCCAGTAATTGATTTTATTCTACGCTGTAATTCAGCATTGATTTGTTCGATTTGGTATGACCCAGATGGTATTGAAACAACGTTCCAGTCTGGAGTTCCATCGGGTTTATTCTTATTCACAAACACCAAGGAATTATTCGGTTGTTGACTGCCAAAGGCTACCGATCTGATATTAGGCCAACTGTGATACATTCGTAGTTTTGCTAACGCTATTTCTTTCACGGGAACCGGAATCGGGAAATTCACACTGAATTCAGGATTGGTTGAATGTATTGAGATCATGCTGGTCCTCATCGGTGTGGTATTTTCCGTTATTTGTTGAATCGGTTCGGTATTCTTTACTATTCGTTGAAGTAATTCCTGCGGTGTTGTCATTGTTATTATATTCATGTTGTATTTCTAATTTTGATATCACGGAATCATAAATACTTACCATCGCTGAGAACTCACTATCTGATATTAATGTATCATCGAGCGACGACGATATCATCGAGGATAATGGCGAGCACGCGGTTGATACAACATTAAATTTAATTAAGTAATCCTGCAGTTTACGCTGGCTGCATGATGATATTTTTTTTGTTATAATCGAGATTATTCCCGCGATTGTTGTCGCCGCAGATATTACAACGGGAACAACTATCGGTGCAATCATTGTCACCGAAGATAGTATAATTCCGGCTCCGGAAATTACACCACTCACCGAGTACACGGTAACATCAATTGCGGTGATTCTTCGTCGTTATTTCTTTATTTTTATTTGATACTCCTCAGTGAGTTTTTTTAATCTATTTTGAAATTCTCTGACCTGATCATAGCGATATTGTTGTGACGTTGTCATTTTATTCTCAAATCATTTACGATTTCAATTAAGTTGTTTACTCAAATCCGCTACGAACTCTACATACCATGTTACTGAAACCCTAGCTAAATTCTTATCAGTGGATGCTATCTTGAACTGTTCGGTTGTATCCTTGTCGATGATCGTCGATATCGTATTGTTGACCCCAGATGAACTCGACGACGATATATTAAATTGAGTTGGCGTCAATAGTGTTAATCGATAAATACCCTTGACGGTTGCAGTGATATCTAATTTGTTGTTTGTAGGTGTCCACGCAAATGATCCGTATTGAATCGTGTATATTACGTTGTTGGTTTTCTCATGAGGAATTTTCGTTTTTTCAATGATTGTTATCATCCTCGTTGCATCACTTTTGATTGCTTCGATGAAGGTTTTCGTCTCATCGATGAATTTCTTAATATCCGGGAGTTTTATGTCGAGTTTATCCAGCGTGGTTGCAAAGAATTTATCAATGATATTTTTACGAAATGATGTAAAATTTTCAACGTGATCTGCGTATTTAACTAGAAGTGCTGCTAGTTCCAACATAGAAGTTTTTATCGATGTAAGATTTGGTGTTGTCACTGGAGGATTACCAAGGAAATCTAACAACGGCTTGTCAATATTGTAAATTCGTTCAAAGATAGTTGAAAAGTGTACACTGGTTTGAGTTTACCCTGATCGGCAAACAACGCGATAGTGCCTTTGGTTGCGTCTCGTTGTTTAACTAAAATATCATCCAGGGAAACACTACTAGATTTCAATTTACCCTGATCGGAAAACAACGCAATAGTGCCTTCGGTTGCGTCTCGTTGTTTAACTAAAATATCATCCAGGGAAACATTGCTAGATTTAAATTTACTCTGACGATCTTGAAATACAACTATTTCCCCGGGGTCAACACTTGTTAAGTTCAACGTCTCAGCGATTTCATCTTCGATTATTTTTTTTATATCACCGGTTGCAGTGCCATCGGAGGAGGGTTTCTTCAGCGCTGATAGAGGTCTTCCCCAAATATCAATCATGTTATTGTAAAACTCTCTCTCTCTCTAAAAAGCGATTGCTGGTGTATTCATTTACGACGACATGTGGTGGTTTTCCAGATGTTGAAATAGCATCATGAACATTGAATACTTCGCTGCCGCATATTGGTGGATCATTTATTGGTTGTGTTGGTAGCGTGGAATACCAACGAGGAGTGTTTAATTGTTGTATATAGCGGTTAAATTCCTTCGGTGGCGCTAATCCATATGAATCAAAATAAACGATTGCACGTGGATCAATCGCGTATGCAACCCAATGGGTTCCGGGTCCGGTGCTATTATCGAGATTAATGATGCCGGTTTTAATGCTGTTTGGTTGTGTCGGTAACTGATCTTTCATAAAGACACCTCTGAAGTTTTTAATCGCGAGTCTTTTAGCAGCATCGAGTAAATCAAAATTGGACATTGGAGTCAAAGATTCCTCAATCGAAGATTTCTGGGTTAATAAACCGTTCCTGGTAGTCTTAGACCCTTTCCGCTGTACCATGAATACGGGATTCCTGGTAGTCTTAGACCCTTTCCCTTTTTTATATCCCTGTCCAGTTGCTTTCTTTAGTGCCATTCCTGCCGCGGTACCAACGGCTCCTAACGCCACCGCTTTAGCTACCGCTGGGGCCGCTGCCGCAATCAACGCTGGTAACGCAGCTAACAACGGGAATACACCGCCTGATTTTTTCATGTCACTGATCGCAGCTGCAGAGAGAGTGATCTGAACGCGTTTTTGATCTTTGAAAGCATCATTGAAGTGTTGTACTTGACGAGTTGTCAACGACAACTTATTCTGACCACCAGTCATCTGATTGGGTTTCAGTGTTATTGTGGTTCCGCATTTTTTAGCTTTTTGCAATTTCTTGAGTTGACCGGGAGTTAACGCAACACTAATATAACTGTATTTCATTATACAATAGCAGATTGATTTGATGGAAAATTTCGAAGGATTTTCAAGTACATGTTTTCTACTGGTGCATCTATCACTCTCATTCTTCCGCCAACACCTTGGAGTAGCATTGATTTGTCGCTGAGAATGACAGCAACCGCTCTATAATTCGGGATAAGAACAACAATATCCGCCGCATTAGTCGGACGCTTTACACGGGCTCTAAAGTGTATATCAATGACAGATTGTCTTGTTAAATCAAGATGTTCCATCGAAAAATAATAGATGGGATAAAGGGTACTAAAATCGTATTGTGATATCTGCAAACCAGTATCGACATTTTGATCGCGCGCCATATACGATAACAACCTGTGATACACGCGCGCAATATGGTTGTGATCGTAGTGAAGTTGTATATCCTCGGATGGTTCCTGCTGTCCGTTTATTCTCAGCGAGACTTCCTTACATCCAAGTTGATCAAATATCATATGGCTACGTGTTTGATTGTCTAATCGCGTCATATCCTGTAACGCAATAAATATATGACGTGGCGCTGAAACACCTTGTCGCGATGCCAGATTCCATGTGAATATATTATCAACGCTGTCCTGTTTAACATCTGTAGTAGTTGTTAGCCAACTCAGCAATGATTTTCCTCCTTGATCCATAAATGATAGTAATCGTCCTTCTGTGGTGATTGATGGAGTCAACACTGGCATCCACAATGATAGTGTTGTTGAAACGACTTTACCAGCATCATTTTCTGGATGTGTATCGTCTGCTGGAATCCTCCAAATTGCGTTATGGTCAGTACCCTTTCGCACGAGTGCTACTGTATGCTTCGCCCCGTAGATAACTTTTCGGACATTTCTGCAGAATCCGAATATATGATGTAGCGGAATCGCGCATGAAAATGATCTACGCCCCCCCCCCCCCCCTTTCAACATTGACATACGTGTTGCAGCTCCTAGGTTGTAGTTGGGATTATTACCCAAAACTACAGCCTCAACATCAGTATCACTATCAACAGCAGTAACTTTTTTTGGTCGTCTGATAATAAATGGATGTATTCCAGCCTTATCCTTACCATCCTTTGCAAACATCATAGAGAGATCCGCCGATCTTGTATAATCGTCGGAATATCTTGCTAGCCCTATTATTGTTGTGGCCACATCAACATCACGTTCTATCTACTCATTCTCCTTTCCATCAATGAGATATCTTGCAGTTTCAAATAGCGCCATGATACCATTGTTAACAAAACCGACATGGGTGTCATCTGGATATTCTGTATCATTTTCTCGTAAAATGTCTCCTTGTACTTCAATAAACGCTTCACACGGTATAAAGTATTTACTGGTATCATGAACTTGAAGTTCGATTCTTGATCGGATATCTGCTTATATTGCGTGATAGGCATAAAATTGATAATCGCGTACAAAATCATCTTTGCGCACTGGGGTGTCCATATCAAACGCTGGATCAGGTGACGGTTTGAACATTTTATTCTATATTCGTAGATCTAAATCGTAAAATCCTACGGATTTTCATCGTCGAAGATGACTTTGTCGTGGTGTTTTTAAGCCACTTCCCGCTATCATATTTGCGATGTTGCTTTGGTCGTTGGTGTATGACGGAGTCGTCAACGACGCTAGTTTTTGATCTACTGCGTTATTTACTATTTTACTAACACTCGAAGGCATTTCCGCTGTAGATGGTAACGGTCCCGGTTTCTTTCGCCGTCGAACTAGAGCTGTTAGTTTATCCCGAGCGGCCAAAAATGCTTCTGCGGCAACATCTCCAACAGCGTTAATGCCCTTATCACGAATAACATCAATGGCTTTCATTGATAGTTGTTTTGCTAGCGGCGTCACTTTTGGAGCCATTCTTGCAAATAACCCTGCAATGATATTACCGAGACCATCACCATAGTACGCGCTATAAACTGGAAACCGTGAGTTTACTACATAGATGCTGGTTGGTTTATCATGGTTGTAGTGTATGATCATCTTAATTAAATGATATTTATCTAATGCGGAAATGATTTCCAACCCAATAGATTTTCAGTCATAGTGATTAATCACTATGATAACCATGGTGATCCGTAGTATTTTCAACTAACTCATCAATGAAATCTCGATATGTTGCAATGTTCATGATACCACCTTGAAATAATCGCATGCAGATATCAGCTGCTTCATTAATTATTTCCGGTGAGTTATTTCCGGCTCGTTTCCCTCCAATGAGAATCTCTAATCGTGCTATATCACCAAGGACATTACCAGGACAACTAACTAGACCTGAAAATCTTCGATTTTCCCCTGAAATTCCACTCCCAGAAAATCCCTCCCCGCTACTATAACCAGTTGCTGCATCCAGTTTTTCTAACTCTGTATCTTGTAAATAATTAAGAACATCATCTTCATCTCGATCAGATGATATATTGGATAATCCAAGCGAAGCTTGGGGTGGTAGTTGTTGTTGAGATTCTTCTTGTTTTTTTCGTCTTCGTGTTTGTCTCCGTGTTGGTGTTTGACGTTTTCGCTCTTGTCGTTCTTCTATTTCTCGTTGTCGCTCTTCTATTAGTTCTTTTTTATAATTATTGATTCCCTTTTGAAATTCCTTATACCCCAACTCTTCCTTATTCAAACGACCAATCCTTTTATTCATTTTATACAAATTATCAAACCAATCATTACTTGATATTTTATCATTCTTGTATTCATCCGCTAAAAACTCTTTTCTTGAATTATAGCTGTTAGCAACAAAATTACCAAAAGCTTCATAATCCCTTCATTTTAATAATTTAAAATTTTGTATTATTTTTTTATCCTCATCGGTAAATTTATCCAACAGAGAAACATTCTTTTTTTTGTTTGGACCAGGAGGTGGTTTTGTTAACAACGCTGATGTTTTTTTAGTTTCCGTTGCTATTTTTTCGAGTATAGGAAGAAGACCCTCTTCTTTTCTTGTCAGTGTCTCGGGAATATCTCCGTATATAGCTCGCTCAGTAGCTGATATTACCCCCTTCGTTGCTGTGGTTATTGGTTTAAACAACTCTTCAGATCCCACAGAAAAGTCAGTTTGTAAAATCTGTCTAGCTTGCAGTTTATTCCTGACAGAGTCGCGGATTGGTGTAAATTTTTTGATAGTCGCCAGTCTCTCTCTCGCCGATCGAGTGGTTAATGCTTCATTTACCATTATTGAAATCGTAAACAATCTTCCAATTTGAATCTCGAAAGCGTCGAATTCAATGTTAAGTGAAAAAGTCTACGGGAAATCCTATGTTAAATCGGGCATTTGACCCGACCGAGACCACGGTGATATTTTGGTGTTTCGTGGTGATATTTAGGTCGAATTTGCTGATTTTTGTTAAATTTTTGTTAAATTTTGTCAAAAAAGCGCCGAATTCAGCGTTAAGTGAAAAAGACTACGGGAAATCCCATGCAAAATCGGGCATTTGACCCGACCGAGACCACTAAAAAAGGCGTCGAAAAACCATCAGCGCGGACAAAAAGGCACCAAAATCAGACAAAAAAGCACCAAAATCAGACAAAAAAGCACCAAAATCAGACAAAAAAGGTATTTACTATGAAATTTTCAGTAATAAAAAATATTTTACAACTCTTGTAGTATAACAATAAATGCCAGTATATAATTTCACCGCTATTATTGACTAAAACCACTGTCCGAAAGGGGATTTTCGTTTTGTTCAATTAACAATCTTATATTTCTAATCTTCGAATTAACCTCTTTTTCAATTCATAATCCCGACCCAATTCTTTTCGTATTCCTTCTACGATAGTAAATAAAGGGACAAACACACTTACATCACTACAACATGCAAGAGAGTCTCGAATAGAATTCTGGATATTTTTTATCAGCGCATACTTCTTTGGCAGCATATATTTGTTAGTGTTGATACCGTATTCTATATCTTGAAAGTCAGACATAATTTGGTCGGGGTTTAGGTTTCAGATAGTTTAATCTCTTGGCTTTTCAATTTATAAATTTCAGCTATAATCCTATTCATATTTTCAGAATTCATATATGATAATACATATTTCTAATAAAAAAAAATTGGTTTCAATTTTGAGTGATCATATCATAGCAGTTCTTGGAATCCATATCATAGCAGTTCTTGGAATTCATATCATAGCAGTTCTTGGAATCCATATCATAGCAGTTCTTGGAATAATATCATAGCAACTCTTGGAATTTATATCATTGCAGTTCTTGGAATCCATATAACATCAGTTCTTGGAATCCATATCATAGCAGTTCTTGGAATTCATATCATAGCAGTTCTTGGAATCCATATAACATCAGTTCTTGGAATTCATATCATAGCAGTTCTTGGAATCCATATCATAACAGTTCTTGGAATCCATATCATAATAGTTCTTGGAATTTATATCATATCAGTTCTTGGAATTTTATATAATAATTCCAGGAATTCATATCATATCAGTTCATGGAATTCATATCGCAGTAGTTCTTGGAATTCATATCACAGTCGTTCTTGGAATTCATATCATATCAGTTCTTGGAATTGATATAACATTAGTTCTTGCAATTCATATCGCAGTAGTTCTTGGAATTCATATCGTAACAGTTCTTGGAATTCATATCATAACAGTTCTTGGAATTCATATTATAATAGTTCTTGGAATTCATATCATAACAGTTCTTGGAATTCATATAACAGCAGCTCCCTTGGTGTTATATAGAATAATACAAAACATGATTTAGACATACGAAAATCGAATCTTTTGTCCATTGCTTCTGGAAATCGCCGTCTTGGTTATATTCTCTGCAACACGTCGTACTGAGGGTTCACAAATACCGAAATATCTACCGGCTGTCGTACTGAGGGTTCACAAATACCGAAATATCTACCGGCTGCAGTCATTGATTGAAATATTATCTCCTCGTTAGTTGCCGTATTAAATGATTTCAAAGGTCTCTTCCCAATTGATTTATAAGTACCAGTTTTTCCTCGTTTGGAATTCTCACTTTGTGTAATAGCTTGCAGATTCGATAAAGAATTGTTCTTAACATTAGAGTCAATGTGATCGATAACAAAACCATCCTTGATCAATCCGTGGAAACATTCATACACGAAACGATGATTAAGATATCTCTTATTTCTCCAAACAGTAAACGCCAAATACCCCATAACATTATTAACACCGACCGACTTCTTCGATCTACAGTGTCTGACAGCACCATCACTGGATGCCTCATAGTTTGGAATCTCGGGATGTGGTCGGAAATCTTGGTTCATTTATATACTATATTATTATTTGTCTAATTCATTATTTGGTTGAATGATAACACTACTTGGAAATCTTTCAATGTAATCTTGAGGTGTTCTAATGACCTTGTCCTTGACTCCGTCAATGACGCTGTCAGAGTCGGAGTTATTGATGGAGTTCTTAATTCGTTTGTCATAGTAACGCTTAAAATCTCTGTATCGTTTACCACCACAACCGAGACACAATTGTGATATTCCTCGCACCCCTACCCCACATCGTAAGCAGGGTAGCGGGCCAAGACTTCCTCGACGAAAACTTTGCATATGATACCCACATAACTCCTTTCTGCATGATTTGTTACACACGGCTGTTGATCCAATCATAAGCCATTTGCAATGATTCATAATATAATAAATTCTCTATTTAAATATTTGTTTTAATTATAACATGAAGGAATTCGAGAGATTATCGAAAATTAAGCCCTGGAAAAATGTTAAATTCAATATCGATACAGTCTACGTAGCACCAAAAAATCTAATACGTGATAAAACTATGATAAGTAAAATCAATGACTGTTTTAATGAATTCAAACACGATGGAGCATCTCATTGTTGGTCAACATTTCGAATCAATGGTGAAGTTGATGCTACCATGAACGACGAACGCGTAGCAGTGATAATTTCACATCTTACCCGGACAAGATATTTTTTTACAGTGAAATTCATTATTCGTTCAGACACTGGAGATTGGATTATCAGGGATAAATTTGAACCCATCTTGAAGGATAAAAGAACCGTCGTTGTGAGTCAAGATTCAAAACCAGGAATTCTGACTGGAATTGACAAACCGTACTACGAGAGATCCTATCCTGTAACAGCAGTAGTTTATGGGATATATCTGTTAAATGATAAACCGAGTATTGAAAAACTAAAACCCATGAAACTGTCATTGATGACTTCGTCATCGACTTCGTCAAGAATGAATTGTGTGCCAGAACGAATATTAGAACACTTCACAAATGCATCCCGGGGAAACAAATTGACTGATTTAAGACGCAAAAAATAACCGAGTGGGGACTAACAGTGAAACAGCGTGGGGCGACAATTCAAAATGTGGCAGAGTTAGAACGAATACTAAAATTTCCAATATCAGTAGCGACAATAACAGGAGAAGTATTATACGAACCGAAATATAAATCAAGAGGAGCTCCAATCAAAATTATTGATCATAACGAACACGCATGGACATCTGCGGTAACAATATTTCCCCGAACACGAACAATAAAATATATACTCGAAGAATTTTCCGCTCCAGAATTCTCTGAGAAAAAATTGTTCGATGTTATTTACCAGTTAAGTACAAACGATCCAGTGTCAGTGTGGTTACTTCACAGTGCTGAAAACCCCGAAGGTGGATTCGATTAGTTTGTAAGACCCAATGGAGAATTATACCGTACCGAAGTCCTCCATGACAAGATGAAAAAACTAGCTAGTAGTTTCTCGAAGAGTTTCGACGACGAACAATTATTAACAAATTGCTTTACAATTCCGTCGGTTGCAGCTCATTTTGCGAGAAAGAGAAACTCCTGGAAACCAACACGAGCTGAATTTCTCACAGACATCAAATCAAATTGCATCGAATATAACCAAGGTGGATTATGGAATACAAAATACGACCCCAAAAATATTATTTCGGTTGATATAGTCGCGTGTTATCCGGCGAGTTTTTTAGGGTACGGAGAAACCGCTAAATACTTTAAACGATTTGGACATTCCACTCATGAGATGGCACGTGTTGCGATTAATGGACCAGTACCTGATTTTGATTTAACCGGATTCGCTCGTGTGGTATCATTTGAATTAGCTAAAGGACTTCATCCGTGCTGTTATGTCTGGATTGGTAGACACCTGTCTGCGAAACACTGGATGCCAATAGTGCTGTTACGGTATATGATTGATTGTAACATGCTGATATCGCTGATTGTCAATGAAGCGATTATATCATATCGAGCACAGACTGAAGCCTGGTTGCCACAACATGATATAGATAGTATAATCAGCAAACAACGACAACAATTCCCGGATCTCGACGAAGAATATATCATGAATTGGTCCAAACTGTTATATGAAATCAGAAACAAAGACGTAAAGATCTTGGTAGAAGAATAATTGGTAAATTTACTCAAGGTGGAAAATACGACAATGGACGATATTCTTCACGGCTGATTATGGATAGCGTCGAATACGATTTTATAATCGCGGGTGTAACATCTAAGGGTATATATGTCGATCGTAAAGACGCTTTCTTGTCCGATGGACCCAAATTGGGAACAATTGTTACTTACAGCGATGGACACAGTCTTCAATATACACATTTGAGAGCATATATGCTGGCTTATGCTTCTTTTAATCTGTTTTCGATGATAAATATATTTCCTGACACCGCAGTTAGAGTCGCCACTGATTCATTTTACATAGACATGAAACACAGCAACGCAGTGGCCGAATTCACAAATTCCGACGAGAGTTGGGGGTGTTGGAGAATTAAGCAGGAAATACCATGTGATTACTCCTAATCAGCAGATGTTACGATTGAAGATAAATATTTGAGCGGTGATAAAATATCATAACTATCTAATGCACCGCAGGAATCTGATCCTGTATGTAGATATAAAACAGTTTATTTAAACGGTTGTGGTGGGTCAGGAAAGACGACTCGCGCGATTGAATTATTTCGTGGGAAAAATCTTACGGATTTCACAAATATGATTGTGCTAACACCAACACACAGACTTGCCAGAGAGATGAAACAACGAGGGGTTAATGCTTGCACTTATCATAGCTTCTTTCGATGGAAAGGTGACGAATGGACTCCTGATCGAATGGGCGAAAAATCTGTCCCTGATGTCATAATTTGGGATGAGATATGCACGGTGTCATTAGATGTATTGCAAAAGTTTCTCGAGTGGTTATTGCACGCGAACACAAAGGTCGTCATGTGCGGAGATCACGATCAGCCACCACAATTTGTCGGTTTATCGCCACATGATTGGCTAAAGAATTTTGTAGACTATTACGAAGAAATTAACACCGATCATAGAGCACTTGATGAACAATTACGAGAGTTCAAGAAACTAATCAGATTACAACCTGATAGAATCCAATGTGAGATAGCGCGTGAAATAATTTCAGAAACTACCATGAAAGATTTCTGGGAAGCGTGGAGACCAAACGATTCGATAATCGAAAGTAGAAAGATAGTCAGAGACACACTTCAGATGAAGTTATTTGAAACGCATGAAGAAAAATTTGCAACTCTTCCAATGCCGTTGTGTTATAGGCCTTCGGATACACGAAAGCAGAATATTGAAGTTGATATTCCAGGACAGCGTGAAAAGCAGAATTTAGTGTTAAATGATATTGTGTTGGTTGATATCAGCGTCGTCGAAGATGCATTACGCGCTGATAAATCCCCGTGGACGCTAGGTTACGCAGCGACGATACATTCTTCACAGGGATTGACTATCACAGACACAATTGTTTGGATGGTGGATAATCACATCGAGTGGTCAAATTTAGTTTATCTCGCAGTATCCAGAGTACGAAGAATAAATCAGCTTCGAATAGTTGTTTTAGATGATAATGACACTACAATCAATGATATTGTCACTGGTGATTTCATTACTAAGGATATAATCCGATAAACAACAGGATAAAACAAATAATAGAGAATTTGATATTGATGCTGAATTAATAATTAAACTAAAACAACAACAGAATAATCACTGCGAGAGTTGCAATTGTATAATGAGTTGGTGTTGGTCGGATCCTCTCCAATTTACCGTAGACAGAAAAGATAGCAGCGTAGGTCATACCAACGATAACGTGATGCTGACTTGCCTTGAATGTAACAGAAGAAAAGGTGCTAGTTAAGACCACGCGGTGGTAATTGAGTATCATCGGGTATCACTTGTAGTTGTTGTCGAGTAAATCCTCGCTGAGGAGCAGTTGAATCCAATCTATATATTGCTGGTCTGCCCGTAGATCATGTTATGTCGGATATTTTATGCACGGTGACACTCCAAATAGGATCAGTAGCTCTTTCTTTGCCACCTTCGAGCTCTCCTGGTTCATATAAATACCTTACAGTGACATTACCCAGAACTGGTTCTTTTGAAAAAGCTTTTTGTGGTTTTTCAGGTATATACTTTTTTTTAATTGCGTTGTTAGGTTTCATGTTGATTGTTCGAGTAATCTCGTTATTCAACGCAGTAATCACGCCTGGTAATCTCTTGACCCATTCACGAGATCGTTTATGTTGAATAAATTCTTTCACGTATTGATATCCAAATAACCGCTCGGCAAGCGTCCGATTAAATCGTTCAACAATTGCCTGATCGCGATGTAGTGCAGTATGTCCTCGTCGTAACGCGGTATTATGATTCTTCATCGTTGATAGAACCACACCATGAAATTCCTTGCCAGGATCAACTTATAATAGATTTGGCCAACGCAGAGGACCTCGTCGATAAATCCTTTCAAATGCAGAATCTACTTCATTGGCCGACTTTTCTTTTAATGGCTCTGCTTGTTTGTATCGACTCGCAACATCAACTACGGTTAGCGCATACTTGTAAACACCATCATGCGGCAGAAATAATATATCAGCTTGATGAACTTCATTAGGAACGGTCACATCAAAATGCGAGTAGTTAATTCGTTTAGGCGGAGGTAGATAAATTTGCCATATCGCCTGTTTGGATAACCAATTAGCCGCATTGGTATATTTTACCTTCGCGGCGCTAGCGAGTTTACCGATTGCTGCTTTACCCCGCCAGTATCCTTTGGAGAATAATAAATAGATTCCATGTTGTTATTAATTACCAGCGCCTAACATCAAGTTACCTTTCATTGCCGATTTTACTAACCATGAAGCTAATTTTTATTTGAAGGATTTATCAGTGATAGAATTCAACGCATGAATCAATTTCACATCTGCGATATGTCTATGTTGCAAATTACTGCTTTTATAAGCAACATCATGAGCATGACACGCCTTATCAATAGCGTTTATTGGTTCTTCACCACGTCAAGGTTGATTTTGATCATCGAGTCTAATATCGAGTCTGGTTCCGGGTCCACAGTAACTATATCTTGGAAGGTGTTTTTCTCCTGGATATTTTGTCCACGGTGTCCCTGGACGTTTAGTTAACTTGGCTGCTATATCACCTCCTCGTTTTTTTTAAACCCTTTGATTTATCAAGGGAAACAAATCTAAATTTCTTTGTACTGCATTGTACGCATTTACCGGAAAGTGCTGATCTGTTATTGCTAGTTGTAATAGTCGTCAAGTCGTTTGTGCCAGTACGTGTCTTACACTTCACACAATATAGATCCATAATTTATTTATAATAACATGAATGTAATTGATTATTCAGCTACCTGACGACGGGAACCTATTGAACACCATGCGATGTTGCCGAATTCAATTAGAATGATTATAATCGGACCATCTGGATCCGGCAAGACACAACTGTTACTTAATTTAATAACGAAATGGATGAAATGGGACAAGTTGTATTTGATAGCTCCTAGTGTAGACGATCAGCGATGTTACAATGTGCTAAAAGATTTTAACGATAGCGCGGTAGAAAAATCCGGCGAGGGTATTATTGAGTTTATCACCGATATCGATGAAGCACCGAGCATTGATGATATTGATGGAAATATTAACAATTTAGTCGTATACGACGATATCATATTAGACAATCAAAAGAATCCCGCTAGGATATTTTCCAGAGGCAGACACAAAAACACTGATGTGATATACGTCACTCAACGATACACTCAAATACCAAAAGTGATCGGAGATAACTGCAATTTATTATGTATGTTTAACGGAATTGATACTCATACTCTTAGAAATACTTGGCAAACTTGGTGCTGCGGTGATATGGATTATAATCAATTTAGAAACTTCTTTAGTCGCACTCAGTCAATCCCACATGGATTTGTAACGATAAATTTATCAGACCCTCGGACGCGATATCGTGTCGAACTTGATAAAATATCAGGTTAAGATTGTTTACTGAATCTCGTAAAACAACTTTTAACCATAGCAGCAGAGGGGTGAACTCCAACGACATGGCGTCTTTTTTTTGCCAAATGGACCCTACAAGGAAGCCTTAGTTTGACGATTCGACCTCGTTATTAAATATTCACTAGGAAGCCTCAGTTTGTCAAATAAACCTTTCTAGTAAATATTAACGAGAAGGAAGTCTATCTAACACCTAAAAAGTGTGTCTGTTCACTTTTCGAGGAAGCCTTAGTTTGCCAAACAAAAGCCTATAAAAATTGGTCTGTTCACCCCCTCTGCTGCTCTACGTTATTTTTGTTTGCCGTATACGCGTATCTCATATCGCACAGCGATCACTGCTAATCAAGGGTTTGATGGAACCTATACATGGAATCGTAGTAGACTGAATAGTGTGATCAGAGGATGGGCAATGTAAGGAGTGATATGACTCTAAGTATTTATCCATTCAGTATTAACTACGTAACCATGCTCTGGGTCTACAAATTTCAAACACTACCAGCAAGCGGTTGCTTCTAATGTTTGATCAGTTTCTGCCAGTATAAGTGTGTCTTCAGTGCCTTGAATTAATACGATTGACATTGTCACAAACAATGAATCGATTTGGTTCCATGGATAGGTTATAACTATCCTAACTTTTCAGCACTACAAAAGGAGAGTCTGTACACGCCAGTAACCTCAGCGGCATGTTTGAATGTATTATTAAATGTCATCATGTGGCGACTCATGAAGCTACTTTGCATCGAACCTTGATTGGCGGGGTCATATGTATGTTTCTTCCATGTTACAAGTTTAATGTTGGCTATTATTGGTTTTTCAAAAGAGCTCATCGATGGCACTAAGTTTATCCGACACGTTGTAAATAAGGTCGCATGAGTATTATAAGCTGATCTAAAATCATATAATCCTTCATTAAGGGGCATTAACGTTATCTTTATCACATTATCACTGTTGTCGACGTATACATTTGTTGCAACGTAGTTTCACGAGTCTGGTTCTCTCACATTAACAATGTTATTGCTACTAATGTCGAGTTCGCTTGCCAACGTGCCGCCGGCCGATTGTACAACTTGAAAACATTTTTCAATAATTGCATTTCTGATAGCTGCTACTGATTCACTAGAGTCTCATATTTTCCATCGTCAGTGAAAATTGGAAGATTTACAGATTTGGGTCTAAGACCTCGTCAGATATTATCAACGAGTTTAACATTAGATATCAACAGCCTTCAAAGAGCGACTACATCTCAATTAAGCTCAGTAAGACTTGGAATAGCAGAAATTTCATCTTAAGTGGTATATTTTGAAGAAAGCCTGTCAACGAGATTAACGATTTTAAACATCCTATCTCTAGTGCTAGAAGAGTTACCTAAAATATCTACCATATTATAAATAGTTAACCTGCTTAACATGAACGCTTGTATACTATTGCATGGTGTTACTAAGGCAGATGGGATGATCATAATACAGCATCAAGTACATCTAGAACACATGCATACGCATCTGCAAATGTTTGTGTTGGGAACGTGGAATACGAGATCGCTGAGATGCTCAGCATTCTACTACGATATTTTAAATATTCTAGAGGCGGATGAGCATACGAGTCCAGATTATTTGTACTATTTTCCACACGATTTGGTTTGACAGGTAATTGGTCGCGCATACAAACTCCTCGAACGTTTGAAGTGTTTAATCGACAAGAAGCTTCTAGTGAATCTTTACTTATTGGTGTTTCATTTTCCATGCAACCTTCTATCTCGACCTTACCATAAAGTTGGAGTTCGTGTGAATAGACCCCACCCACCCTTTGTTTGTAACATTTTTTCCATACCATTGAAATTTCTTTAATTATATACGTTCAGTTTATTTTACAATAATAGCGACTGTAACGGCCAAATACCCTCGTGACCTATGTTCAAGACGTTGAAGTATATCCCAGGTTCTTAAACGTCGCCAGTTCTCGGGGAAGAATAGGTTTTAGTTCCGTGCCATGGATCTTTCTTTAATCCAATTCCTGCAGCAATTCCACTTTTGACAAGGGCAGCATAGTCTGCAATAAAAGGGGCTACTTTGGCTGATAATCTTTGAGCAAGAAGTGCAAATTTACCTTACGTTTCTTTTGGTCATTAATATCAATTTTAGATAGATCATGTCGTACAGCAAACGCTGATCGTTTAGCGTCATTAAAGGCTTTGAGTTTGCCTTCTGTCAGAAATGTTTTCGCTGCCAACGACGCCTTTTAATCTGACCTGTGATAAAATTGCATTCACGGGATGATACGACAGTATGTTAAGTATAAACAACGATTTAATTACCGATGAGATCGGACGATAAAATTATATGGTTGGATGTTTTCAGGAAGACATCAATGAATCTCATTCGCCCACCTACACCCTCAAGGAGCATAGTTTTCTCGAACAATACAACATCAATATCTGCAGTAGGTGTTACAGCTAGCAGTACACCGACACGAAAGAGTATCTCAACGACAGATAGTCTGAATAGAAAACCAAGTGTCAAAACAAATATAATAGATCGGTTACCGCTCTAAGACATTTCAGATATTTGTAGACCAGAATTCACTTTCTGATCCCATCCCATGAACGTCATCAGCCGATGATACACACGCACTTGCAACATATATTCTCAGAGGGTTCTTGATGCCCATTTATCCTCAACGAAACGTCCCTTTCACCGATTTTGCAAAATAAAATTGGACTGCGTGTCTTTGATTCTACTTTTAAATCTGCTTCTGTTATATTTTGGAAAGCAGCAAAGTAATACAGATATGTCGAGGGGCAGATACACCTTGCTTTGATGCTTTATGAAACGCAAATGAACTAGCAGTTGTACTCTGAACACTATTTGATGTCATCGTCAACCACGACATCGTTGACTTACCACCTTGGTAGATACTATATATTATTCGTAATTCTTTGGACATCGACGGTATCATTGTTAGCATCAAAAATGGAGATTGTGAGTATCACTTGTCCATGAAGCGTACAGTTGCGTCCCGAAGACATCTTTATAAACTTTCTGCAGAAACCAAATATATGTGATGTTGTTATTTTTCAGTTAAATCTCCCCATAACCTTAATTTGACCTTGCGAGCTGCGAAGATCATGTATAAATTCCGTTGTAGCTGACAAGCACATCCTAATCCGCTACGTTATTAATTTTACCGTCATATTTAAGCGGACACCGTAATATGTGTTATGGTATGCACTGATAAATAATGACACAAGTTAACAAGTACACCTAGTTGAGCGCAGAATGGGATATTATACGTTTTTACAAGGCTACAGTGAAGTTCAATGAATGCGTCGGCGGCAAAGAAATCTATACTTCTGTCTTGCATTTGTAGTTCTATTAGTCCTTGTTAGTCTGGTCCTCGTGCATCATACGAGGAATATGTATCTGTCAGTGATCTAATTGTGACCAATCATTGTAATAATCGTCTGCAATTTCATCGATAACTGACCGATGAAAACTAATACCCATAGCACCACCAGTAAATAATCGCTCACGAACAGCTGCTGCCTCATTTAAAATATCAGTGGAATTATTTCTAAACCGTCACCCACCAATTTATAATTCTTGCCGATCAACATCCGCAAGGATGTTAATCTGGCACAGGGTAACAAAAACTCTCTTCTTGTAATTACTCTTACCAGGCATGGAAAAACTATTTCTGGTGGCATAGTATCACGATCAATATTATACAGTAATTCTGGTGATGATGGTGATGGTTGTCTCTTTTGTCAAAATCGCTCTGTCTTCTGAGATTGGGAAATTGATATATCAGCACTCTTTTGAGTTTTATTAACTTTCTCAACAACATCTTTTCATTGTTTTCATTTGGGTTTTGAAATATCACTTATCCAAGAAACACTCTAATATTCCACTGATTCTGGAGTGTTTTACAAAACTTTTTCGAAGCTTATGCCGTAGCGGGTATCCCCACGCAGCAATGGCAAATATATTAGCTATTACTTGTAGATAGCCTTGCGGACGACTGCACTTACTTAACTGGTTTTCCAGATCGGTCAGGAAATGGACTCACTCGGCACGAAGTATTGTAATTTTATCACATAATCGCTACACTTTTTGCACAGTGTGTGCAGTTTCATATTTTTGATATTATACCTGGGATGATATCAGTTCATGTGATTCTTTATGGTCCAAATAAGCCCATGCAATTATTGTGCAGTAATCTCTTTACAGATTTTTAACCTCACCATCAGGAATGTTTTGTTTTTATTGAACATTCTGGCCTGGCCATTTTGAAATTCAACTCGCGAAAGGGAATTCGGAAATAAAGGTATCGTCTGTTTCGATAATGCCAATTTACTCCCACAGGGATTTGTTTTGTCATATATAACATATAAAAACATGAAAAATGGCACAATCCTCAAGTCAAGAACAATAACGACAATTACAAATAACGATAATGTTTAAATGATAAGGATGGTGGGATGTCAAATTTGGAAACAAGAATTCGAACAATAAGTTTTCCTTACCAGACGCATATTTAGACGTGAATGTCTGGTCAGATATTTTGTTTTAGAAACGAAAACTTCTTTTATTAAGGAACACATATACACATGTGGACATATTGTTAACAAACACACTGGTCCTTATGATTTTATGAAAATATTTAAATAGTTGAGACACACCCACTTGCAATACAGTCATGCTGGCATCGTGACCGATATGGTGCAGTTTCGAATCCAACAAACAAAAATAAGTCTAGGGCGGCTACCACATTTGTTTTATCGATCAAGGCACTGTACTCCAATCGCCTCGCCACTGAATTACCCACTTGTCTTGTCGCGACGTAAATACAAAAGGAGACCAAAACATTTAGCTACATTTATTTTGTGTGGATGCAATTAATTTTACTTTATACTTTTCGCGAAAATTAGAAGTTATAACTAAGGAACAAACACATGGGAGATTATAGGATGTAACACAGCAATAGCTTGCTTACATTGCCATGTTCTATATTAAGCTCTATATTGCTTGGAACAATGAACGGTCTGACAGCGCAAGTTTAAATCATGCTGAAAGGCGGCAAATAATGCTGCACATCGTTGGTGTTAGTTTTAATTTGTATTTAATATGATTTGTTGTATTATTTCTGATACTAAAATGCACTTAACCGTGTATACGTTATTTTACTATGTGACCACGGATTAATGTACTGAAAACAAAGCATGGGAAGTAAAGATTTCACAGTAACCAAAATGTCTTCAAATAGCATAAACAAGAGTTTAACGACACTAGTCATCATTTAATTCACTGTAATTAGGTCTAGTGTATTCATTGTAGTTTTATGGCGCCTTATTCTTGCAAAGTAGGGATTGAATGTATTGAAATAGAGTTTAGTGTTACTATTGTTTCCGATATTATCCCTTGCCTGGAGGGACATACTTTGACCTTGCTTACAACTGCAGTGATGTTACGAAATTTTGTCACTGTTATATCATCTCAATAAGAAAATGGCTACACGGTATACATTCATATATATTCTTCATATTCGTTTAAGATCTTTTAATTACCTTTACAATTTTATACTTTTTATTTGTAGTTATCAATCAGATTGTGTAATATATATATATATATATATATATATATATATATATATATATATATATATATATATATATATATATATATTCACTCTGCGAGAAATGGCCCACAAATTATCAGGCATATAAGTATTCAAATGGCATATACGATTTGAATTGTTTGACCAATACATACCGGTACAGCAGTCACTTCTGCCGTATAGTATTATTCTCGCGATATTGTAAACTACTACCAGGTTTATTCTCCACCATGGTGCCATTTCGTCCTCGGTATGAGTGCACGAAGAAGACAGGAAGCTGGTATTAGTGTTACCATCTAAAGCACGTGCTGCTACAGGAATTCCATAGTATCTATCACTTCCCATGCTGCTTTGACTGCCATTGTGTCCGTACGCCAAATTTCTACCTGGAGACGTAAGAGAATGGCTAAAATATTAGGCTGATAGTATATGAATATGAACTTTTTAGGACAAGACACTTTTAACAAAACCAATTTTAAGTAATATTTTAAAGTAAAACTAAAGACATATTTCAAAACATGGAAAGAACGAATCATTTATTAATTCCAAAAATATATCCTTGACCTTATAAACAGAATAAAATGAAATAAATCATGGCAACAATCAATTGTTATTTACTCCAGTAAATTATTCTCGCATTATAAACTTTTCGAAGGTTACGATAGAGACATGAATGTAGGACAAGAAGAAGATTTATGAAATAAACTTTGTTAAAAATGATTTGTTTTTATCGGAAATTAAATTTATAATACGACATCATAACTTCCAGTCCGATTTAAGGAATATTTATAATGAGTCGTTATCCTATAAATATTTCGTAGGGTACGATAGAGACAGGAATGTACGACAAGATGATTTATGAAATCATCTTTGATAAATATGAAAATGTTAGCTTGTATCGGAAATTAAATTTATATTATGACTTCATAACTTCCAGTCAAATTTAAGGAATATTTGTAATGAGTCCTTATACTGTGTTAGGTTTGAAATTTCATACGTAAAGATCTTTACAACAAACGATATGAACGCAGTTTCATGTGTGTGATGTGTTTTTCATTTGCACCTAATACCATTTATCGGACTCACCTCCATACACTCTGACATCACATAAAGTCATTGTGGTGGCATTATCTGGAGTTCTGATTAGTAGGTACCGTCCGACAATCTCGGTTGCACACACAACATCGGTTGATGTAACCAACATATGGGTATTAGTTTTTTTCAAGCAGGTATGAACAATGTCTGAAGACGGATTAGAAGAATAATTTCCCACCCCAACTTCATAACCGGTTAAGTTCACTGAAATTAAAATTTATCTTGTAACATTAAACCTATCAAATAAATATGCGATACAAATTTATTGTACAATCTTTAATTAATCAAAGAACAAGTTCGTGTCAGTATTTATACACATATGCAAGTCAAACTATCAATCCAAGCTACATGCTAAGCTTTAACAAATCAACAAAAGTAAATTACGTGGCGAGATTTAGCACACACTTTCTTGTCCATTAAATACTTGCTTAACAAATTATCAAACGCTACAGTTCTATTTAGTTATTGACCCATCGATCATTCTACTATTACGTGTTATTTCTTTCAACTGTGTATCCATCTAATTAGTAACTCATGATCCCCTCATTTGGTTGGAACTTTTATACGTTTTCATAAGTATTCACGTATGGAATCAGTACAAATAGAAATAGCGTGTGTATATATCTCTTTCCTAAGCATCATAGCCTACGAAATACAGCAGTAAAATACAGAGCATCAGAACTTCAGTAATCGTATGTGTAACCTTGCCCATTGTCGAGCTCATTCTACAATAAAAGATCTTAACTTGTTTGTTGTAGTTGCATTGTTAATGGCGTCAACGTTATAAAGGATTAATATTAGTATCGTTAATATCTTATTTCTAATTAACAAGTCAATGTATATGAAAAAAACATGAATTTGCTCATGACATTCTTCAGATGTGTTCATGTGATATTTAAAGTATACGATCCAGTTAGGCTACATTTTATCTTGTCTACAACATTATTATCAATAAATTAAATCTTGTAATATGTTTTCTCCTTCTTGCCATAATACCAATAGTAATAATAACAATATGACTAGTAGTCAAAGCAGTGTTACCTGCATCTCTCGAATTCATGACGAGTCCCGATATTCTGTAGGTGTCATTTAGATCTATTACCACCAATGTTACTGGCCCAGCACAGGTTGTTGGAAGTCCATCAGTTGCATTACTTCCATTCGTTAACAAATTGCTACCATACAATAATTGTGTGACTTGTTTGTTGTATGCAATATCCCCTGTTATAACAAAAATTAACACTAACAACAATCATAATATATAGATAGAATATATGCATGTAACGTTTTATAAGTTCTCGATATTTCTTCATACGGCAAACGTTATTCGTGAGTCATAATGTGATGATAATTTTATACTCTGATAGACTGTACATTCAACAAAGGGAGATAACATGTGATTCATATTCGTTTAAGGTACTTAACTACTACTACAATAATGCAAGTGAAACCTATTTTCCATTCGATTTGCAATAAGGAAGAATAGAGTAAAGCTAAATTATATGTAAATTTATGATTTCTATATCAGTGAGGAAACTCTCAGTTGTTTCATTGTGAATACATACAGCTAAGAAAAGTTATTTTGGAGCAATTTGTGTCATAATAGTATGAATATAGATACAGTGTTAATATTATCTATTTTTGTTCGTGAATAAATGTTTTTTGATACTATGATAGTTTCCTCATAACATAGCATGCAAGCTAAAGTCATATTCAGTTGTCTCTGAAATAATATTCAGTTTTAATACAAATTTATTTACAATATAGTGTAGTAAGAACCTTTAGATGATTAACTGTATTCCAGTTTCCTAGTCATCATCTTTCAAAACAATACAAGCAGAATCTTTACAGTACACTCACCCCATGACCTTAAGGACATTAATCATTTTGGGTTCAACAGTCTTGTGAGAACAGGCAGTTGTGTTTTTGCAAATTAATTAAATGATTATTTACAGGACTTACAATTAGTTTAGATTTTGAAAATACTGCTGATATTAGAGACAAGATATTAGATTATGTTTCTCTAATTAGCATAAATATCTCAGATATAGATTTTAAAGAAATAGATATTTTATAATTGAACTCTGACAATCTTTTTCAACCTTTACACTAAAACCCCATTTATTTAATATTTGTATTTTGAGGAAGAGGTTGAAAGTGAGTGTGAGTCTGATCAGATATATTATAGTCATTCATATGTTTTTAAATCAACTTCTAGACAGCTCATTAGTTAGATATCAAATGTTTAATTTAATGTAGGAAACACAGATCTATGTACCAGAAACAATTCAAGCCAGTTACAGAAATATGATATCAGTTGTCTCCTGTGAAGTCCGCTCTAGGTTGATATATTTACCAAAGAAGAACTGGAGCAGCAGAGGGGGTGTATCGGACAACATTTTTAGACAAGTTTTCACTGAAATCACGCTTAAAATCAATGAAACCAATGACATCAGACCCAAAAGTCAATGACATCAGGTCCCAAATGTGTGTGTGAATCATGGATTAGGTCCAAAAAAAAATTATGAAAAAATCAATGAAATTAATGAAATCAAAAACTTTTCAACTATTACATTTTTTGGGAAAAGGGACTACAACATCGTTGTCACTCACCCTCTCTGCTGCTATGGGTTAACCGAATATTTGATCCAGTCCGATACGATATCGTGTTCGAGGGTCATGTAAATTTATTGTTACAAATCCGTGGGGGGCAGACTGAGCATGACTAAAGAAATTTCTAAATTGATTGAAGTCCATATCAGAACACCATGTCTGCCAAATATTTCGTAGCGTATGTGTATCAACGCCGTTGAATACAGCAAGCATATTACAGTTATCTCTAATCACTTTTGGAATCTGAGTGTAGCGTTGAGTGACATAAATCACATCCGTGTTTTTATGCCTGCCTCGGGAAAATATTCTAGCAGGATTTTTTTGATTATCTAACATGACATCGTCGTATACAACTAAATTGTTGATACTTCCATCGAGGTCATTCACGGATGGTGCCTCGTCAATATCGGTTATAAATTCAATAACATCCTCGCCGGCAATCTCTGAAGCGTTTTCATTAAAATCTTTTAGCACTTCATAGCATCGTTGATCATCTACGCTAGGGGCAATTAAATACAACTTATCCCACTTCATCCATCTCATTATTAAATTGAGCAACAATTGCGTTTTACCGGATCCAGATGGCCCGATTATAATTGCGCGGATAGAGTTTGGTAGCGCTGCATGATGCTTCACTGGTTCTCTTGTTTTAGTCGCTGAAAAATCAATTATATTCATATCTCTATACATAAATTATGGATCTATATTGCGTGAAGTGTAAGGCGCGTACTGGTACAGATGACTTGACGACGATTACAACTAAAAATAACCGATCAGCTCTTTCTGGTAAATGCGTACAGTGTAGTACAAAGAAATTTAGATTTGTTTCTAAACCCAAGGAACCCAAGGAACCTTTAAAAAAAACGAGGAGGTGATATCGCAGCTAAATTAGCAAAACTCCCTGGAACCCCTTGGGCAAAATACCCCGGAGAAAAACACCTTCCAGGGTATAGTTATTGTGGACCGGGAACAAGACTTGATATCAGACTCAATGATCAAAATCAGCCCCGACCCGGTGAGGAACCAATAAACGCTATTGATAAGGCCTGTCACCTTCATGATGTTGCTTATAAAAGTAGCAATTTGCAACACAGGCATCTAGCAGATGTGAAATTAATTCATGCGTTGAATTCTATCACTGATAAATCCTTCAAAGAAAAATTGGCTTCATTTTTGATAAAATCGGCTATGAAAAGTAAATTGATGTTAGGTGCTGGTAATTAATAGCAACATGGAATCTATTTATTATTCCCCAAGAGGATACTGGAGGGGTAACGCTGCAATCAGTAAACTCGCTAGCGCCGCAAAAGTGAAAAAAACCACTGCGGCTCATTGGTTATCCAAACAGGCACTATGGCAAATTTATCTACTACCGCCTAAACAAATCAATTTCTCGCATTTTGATGTGACCGGACCCAATGAAGTTCATCAGGCTGATCTATTATTTCTGCCACATGATCGTGGTTACAAATATGCGTTAACTGTAGTTGATATTGCAAGTCGATACAAAGAAGCAGAACCGTTAAAAACAAAATCGGCCACTGAAGTCGCTTCTGCATTTGAAAGGATTTATCGACGAGGTCCTCTGCACTGGCCAAATCTGTTACAAGTTGACCCGGGCAAGGAATTTCAGGGTGCAGTGTTATCTACAATGAAATATCACAATGTCGCTATCAGACGAGGGCATACTGCACTGCATCGTGATCAGGCCATTGTAGAACGGTTTAATAAAACCCTTGCTGAACGGTTATTTGGATATCAATATGCAAAAGAATTCATCCAGGAAAAAAGATCCCGTGAATGGGTTAAGAGATTACCAGGTGTAGTTACCGCACTGAATAACGAGATTACTAGAACCATCAACATGAAACCTATCAACGCGATTAAAAAGAAGTCGATACCTGAAAAACCACAAAAAGATTTCAAAGAACCAATTCATGGTAGTAATGTCATTGTGAGGTACTTATACGAACCAGGAGAGCTAGAAGGGGATAGAAAAAGGGCTACTGATCCTATTTGGAGCGTCATTACGCATAAGATATCTAGTATAACACGATCTACGGGTAGACCTCCAATCTATAAACTGGATTCAACTGCCCCTCAACGGGGTTTTACTAGACAACAATTACAAGTGATACCCGAGGATACTCAATTGCCACCCCATGGGCTTAACTAGCACCCTTGCGTCTATTGCACTCAAGACAAGTCAACATCACATTATTTCTGACATGACCGAGATTGTTATTTTTTCTGTCTACGGTGAATTGGCGAGGATCCTTATCCGAATACTGCCAACGCATTATACAATTGCAACTCGCGCAGTGATTATTCTGTTGTTTCTTCAAAGTGATTATTAATTCAGCATCAATATCAAATTCTCGTTGTTTTTTTTTGTCCTGTTGTTTGTAACCGGAGAGTTTTTTATCAATAATATCATTATCATCGCCAATGATTTCATTATCGCCACCAATGATTTCATCATCGCCTGACTCTGTCAGGACAATTCTTCGAAGTTGATTTATTTTTCGTACTCTAGACACTGCGAGATAGACTAAATTCGACCATTCTATGCGATTATCTACTATCCAAACAATTGTATCCGATATAGTCAATCCCTGTGAAGAGTGTATTGTTGCTGCATAACCTAGCGTCCACGGGGATTTATTAGCACGCAATGCATCTTCAACGACATTGATATCAACCAGCACAATATCATTTAATACTAAATTCTGCTTTTCACTTTGTCCTGGAATATCAACTTCGATGTTCTGTTTTCGCGTATCCGATGGCCTATAACAAAGAGGCACTGGAAGTGTTGCAAATTTTTGTTTATGCAATTCAAATAACTTCATCTGAAGTGTGTCTCTGACTATTTTTCTACTTGCAATGATTAAATCATTTGGTCTCCACATTTCCCAAAACTCATTCATGGGAGTTTCCGAAATTATTTCACGGGCTATTTCACACTGGATTCTATCCGGTTGTAATCTAATTAGTTTCTTCAATTCTTTTAATTCATTATCAAGTGATCTATGATCAGTATCAATTTCTTCATAATAGTCTACAAAACCCTTTAGCCATTCATGGGGAGATGCACCGACAAATGGTGGTGGTTGGCCGTGATCACCGCACATGACGACTTTTGTATTCTTCAATAACAACCACTCAAGAAATATTTTTAAGACATCTTCTGACACTGTGTCTATTTCATCCCAAATGATAATTTCAGGAATAAATTTCTCTCCCATGCGCTCAGGAGTCCATTTATCTCCCTTCCATCGGAAAAAGCTGTGATAAGTGCAGGCATTTACCCCTCTCTGTATCATTTCTCTTGCAAGTCTGTGAGTCGGTGTTAGCACAATCATGTTAGAAACGCTAGCGTTTCCACGACGAAATAACTCAATTGCCCGGGTTGTTTTTCCTGACCCACCACAGCCGTTTAAATAAACTGTTTTATACAGGCATATTGGATCAGAAATCGGTGGTGCACTAGAAAATTCTGAACACTGATTGCTTTCTAAGTAATTATTTTCAATGGTAACATCTGCTGATGGAATATAATCATGAATCATTTCTTTCTTAATTCTCCATGATCCCCATTTCTCGTTGCCAGTAGCCTTAAAATCAGCCATTTTGCTATTTATGTAAAATGAATCAGTAGCAACTCTAACTGCGGTGGTAGGAAATCTATTGATCATTGAAAACAGATTGATAGAAGCATAACCGAGCATAGAAGCTCTTAAGTGTGTGTACTGCGGATGGTATCCATCATTGTAGGTAACAATTGTACCCAATTTGGTTCCATCGGACATAAATGCGTCCTTACGATTGACATATAGGCCCTTATTCGTTAAATCCGCCATTACAAAATCGTATTCAGCGTTGTCTATAATCAATCGTGAAGAATATTTCGTATTATCATCTTTGCCACCTTGGGTAAATTTACCGATTATTCTTCGTCCAAGATTTTTTGCTTCATTGTTTCTGATTTCAAATAACTGTTGGGACCAATCCATGATTTGTTGTTCATTAAAATCAGGAAACAGTTTTCGCTCTTCGCTAATTATTTTTTCTAGATCAGGTTGTGGTAACCAGACTGATTTCTGTGCCCGATAGGATATGATTGCTTCACTGACAATTAATGATTTTAACATCTTACAATCAAGCATATACCGTAGTAACACTATTGGCATCCAGTGTTTTTCAGACATGTGTTTACCAATCCAAAGATAACTACACGGATGAAGTCCTGTAGCCATTTCAAATGATACTACACAAGCGAATCCGGTTAAATCAAAATCAGGAAGTGGTCCATTAATAGCAACACGGGTCATTTCGTGTGTAGGGTGTCCAAATCGTTTGAAATATTTCTCGCATTCTCCATACCCAAGAAAACTTCCTGGATAACACGCAATCATATCAACTGAAATAACGGAATCAGAGGTGTATTTTGTGTTCCATAATCCGCCGTGGCTGTATTCAAGACAGGACAATTTGACATCTGATAAAAACTCACTTCGTGTTGGTTTCCACGCGTTTTTCTTTCTAGCAAAATGTGCTGCAATGGATGGTACTGTAAAACAGTTTGCTAATAATTGATCGTCTTCTTCTCCGTCCTCAGAAAACTCACTAGCTAGTTGTTTCATTTGATTCTGCAGTTCTTCAGTACGGTATAATTCTCCGTTGGGCCTTACAAACTGATCAAATCTGCATTCTTCGTCTGAATTACTATGAAATAGCCACGCTGACACAGGATCGTTTTTACTCAAATGGTAAATAGCATCAAATAATTTCTGCTCGGTAAAACATTCTTCAGGTCCCAACCCTGCTGGGGATAGATATTTTACGGTTCTATCCCGTGGAAATATTGTTACTGCAGATGACCACGCGTGCGCGTTATGATCAATAATTTCAATGGGGGTTCCTTTTGATTGATATTTCGATTCGTATAATACTTCACCGGTGATTGTTCTTACCTATATTGGAAATCTTAATGATGTTTCTAATTTGGCTATATCCTGAATTGTTGCTCCATGCTCTTTTACCGTGAACTCCCACTCGGTTATTTTTTTTCGTCTTAGATCAGTGAGTTTATTTCCCCGGGATGCATTTGTGAAGTGTTCTATTATTCGTTCTGCTACACAATTGAGCCCTGTCGAATATTTCATGGGTGCTAGTTTTGAAATATCAGGTTTTTCATTGAGCGGATAGATCCCGTAAACAACTGCTGTGACAGGATAAGATCTTTCGTAGTAGGGTTTATCAATTCCAGTCAAAATTCCCGGTTTGGAATCCTGATTCACGGTGACAGTTTTTTTACCCTTGAGAATGGGATCAAATTTATCCTTAATAATCCATTTGCCATTCTCACGGATAATAAATTTGATTCGGAAAAAATGACTTTTTTCCCCAACACGTGAAATGATCACTGCTGCTTTTTCATCATTCATGGTAGCGTCAACAACACCATCAATTCGAAATGTTGACCAGCAATAAGATGCTCCATCACGCTTGAATTCATTAAAACAGTCTCTGATGGGTTTATCAAGAATTTTATTCTTGGGTGTATTAGAAACTATATCAAGATTGAATTGAGCATCCTTCCATGATGATCTCATGTTTCCGTCTCTTGGACGTTTGTTACGTTTTTTGGGTCTATCGCGATTAAATCTAGGATTGATTTTTAATAATCTCTTAAACTCTTTCATGTTTCCGTCTATTGTGCGTTTGTTACGCTTTTTGGGTCTATCGATATTAAATTTAGGATTGATTTTCAATAATCTCTTAAACTCCTTCATGTTTCCGTCTCTTGGACGTTTGTTACGTTTGTTTCCGTCTATTGGACGTTTTTGGGGTTTATCGAGATTAAATCTAGGATTGATTTTTAATAATCTCTTAAACTCTTTCATGTTTCCGTCTCTTGGACGTTTTTGACGTTTTTTTGGTCTATCGAGATTAAATCTAGGATTGATTTTCAATAATCTCTTGAACTCTCTATCAGCATTGAATTTAGCATTTTTCGAAGTCAATCTCTTGAACTCCTTCATGCTATATAAAAAACAAACATTTAAATGAAAGATTTATGTATAATGAATCACTGCAAATGGCTCATGATGGGAAATGTAACCCCGTGTAACAAATCATGCAGAAAAAATGAATACTGTAGGTATCATATGCAAAGTTTTCGACGTGGAAGTCTTGGTCCGTTACCCTGTATTCGATGTGGGGTTGGGGTCAAGGGAAGATCACAATTGTGTAGTGATTGTGGTGGTAAGCGATATAGGGAATTGAAGCGTTATTATGATAAAAGAATAAAAAATGGACAATCCATCAGAAATTATGACCCTGAAAAGGCCCTTGACCCTGACAACATCAAGGATAAAATCATAAGAACCCCGCAAGACTATATCGAAAGATTTTCCAGTGATGTAATTATTGAACCAAACACTGAATTAGACAAACAATAGAATAGTATATATGGACCAAGAATTCAGACCACATCCAGTGATTACAAAATATGAAGCATCCAGTGATGGTACTGTCAGAAACCGTAGACTGAAAAAATCAGTTGGTTTTGTGAATAATCACGGGTACTTGATGTTTGGCGCTGGAAAGAAAACTTATCTCAATCATCGTTTCGTGTATGAATGTCATTATGGTTTGATCGAGGATGGTTTTGTTATTGATCACAAGGATTCTAATCCAAAGAATAATTCTGTATGCAATCTGCAGGCTATCACACTGAGTGAGAATTCCAAACGAGGAAGAGCTGGCACTTGCAAAACGGTTGGGAAGAGACCTGTGACATCTTTGAATACAATAACTAATGAAGAAAAAATATTTTCATCTATGAATGAAGCCGGTAGGCACTTCAATATTTGTCCGACTTCTGTTCAAAAAGTTGCAGGGAGGATTTATCGATCGGCTATTTCAAAAAAGACGGGGCAAAAAGTTCAATTTAGTTATGTCTAATGCGTCATAATTTCCAATTAGAGATATGTCATACTTATAGAATAATGAATTCTGAAAACATGAATAGCATCATAGTTGAAATAGCAAAATTGAAAAATCAGGATATCAAACTATCAGATGGATTAAATCCTGACCAAATTGTGTCTGATTTTCAGGATATTGAATACGGAGTTAGCACTAACAAGTATATGCTACCCAAGAAATATGCACTCATCAAAAAAATTCAGAATTCTATTAAAGACTCTCTTTCATTTTCCAGTGACATCAGTGTGTTCGTTCCGTTGTATACTATCGTAGAGGGAATACGAAAAGAATTGGGTAACGAATACGAATTGAAAAAAGAAGTCAACTCTAAAATTAGAAACCTACGAGCATTAATTCAAGAAAATGAACAATTTTGATTGCCCGACCATTGATTGCCCGACCATTATCATTTTTTGATTGCCCGACCATTATCATTCCGACCCTCATTTTTTTTAGCCGACCCTCAAGGGGGATGTCAAAAATCGATGGAGGATGTGTCAGATTGGTCAAAACTAGAATGTTGAAACTATCAGTATTATTTATTTTATATACAATTTTGATACTTTCAACATCAATGATAGAGCTGTTAAAACAATCAAATAACACTTCCATGACCGTATCAAAAATCATCCGACATGTCACTGATGTCAAAAAAGGAGTTGCACGATGGTGTTAGGTCGGGATTGAAAAATTGTTTTGCAATTGAAAAATAGTTTGCGATTTCAAATAATGGTCAATGAAGCATTAACAACCCGATTGGCTCGTGAACGACTGGATGCAATCAGGAGATTTGTACCAATTCGTGACTCTGTAAGAAATAAACTGCAACAACGACAGAGTTTACAAACTGATTTTGCTCTGGGGTCTGAAGAATTGTTTAAACCAGTAACCACAGCAACGAAGGGGGTAGAGCGTGCTTTACTGGGAGATAGTCCCGAGACGGGGGAATCTGTTATTGGTGAGCTTGAAAAACTAGCAGCGAAAACTGAACAAACAAAACAAATAGAATCAAAGAGAACAGTAGATGATTTACGCATGAGATTTAACGAAGAAGGGTTAGCAGCAATTGATGAGACTGATCCAACAGAAATTCCTACGCTTGTTGTTACGTCCTATGAAGACAGAAAAAAAATGTTGAAACCAGAACATCATAAGTTTGTTAAGAATTTCACTCACTGGGCTGATATATTCTATAAAATCAAAACTGGAAAAAGTCAAAAAAAAGACAGATAGTGCATCATACATTGAATATATCAGGATGGTGGATCACGTGTATAATCAATACGAAGAGTTTAAACAACAACAAAAACCGCCAAGATTGCAAAGAAAGCGACAGCAACCTGCAAAGAAAATATCTTTTTCACCTAAAAAACAACAACTACCACCTGATGATGATGATGATGATGATACTCTTGATTATTTACAAACCACGGATACAGACAAACTAGATGAAGCAGCTGGTTATAGCGGAAGTGGATTAGGAAATCCAAGGATTGGAAACATTTGTCCTGATAGCGTTATCAATGATATATCACGATTAGATGTTCTCATCGGAGGAAAACGAGCTGGAAATAACTCTCCAGAAATAATTAATGAAGCAGCTGATATCTGTAGACGGTTATTTGCCGGCGGTATCATGGATATCAAAACCTATCGAGATTTCATTGACGAGTTAGCAAATGGGTATCATAGTGATTAAATAACAATTGAAAACACTATTGTTTTTATAATAATGATCATCCATTACAATCATGATAAACCAACCCTCGTCTATGTAGTTAATTCACGGTTTCCAGTTTATAGAGCATACTACGGAGATGGCCTCGGCAATACCATTTTAGGATTCTTTTCAAGAATGGCCCCAAAAGTGATGCCGTTAGCTAAACAATTATCAATGAAAGCCATTGATGTTATTCGTGATAAGGGTATCAGTACTGTTGGAAATCTTGCCGGGAAAGCGTTTTCAACTGCGAAGGATAAAATAACATCATTAGTGGGGCGAAAAAAGAAACCGTTACCGTCTACAGAAGAAATGCCTGCAAGTGTTAGTAAAATAATAAATAACGCAGTAGATGAAAAACTAGCGTCGATGGTAAATCAAGGGGACCAAAGCAATATTGCAAACATGATAGCAGGAAGTGGCCTTAAAAAACTACGACGATGAAAATGGAAAAATCGTTTACGATTTCACTATTTAGACTCTGATAAATAGAATAAAATGTTCAAAAAATCACATGATCCGGCGTTTGATATAGACGCCCCAGTTGGCAAGGATGATTCTGTACGCGATTATCAATATTACGCCTATCATGCCATAGACTCAAATAGTCGAGCAAGAATTGATCTTCAAGTCCATGATACCAGTAAATACTTTTTGCCCTGTGAAGCATTTATTGAAGTAGAAGGAGAAATTGTAACAGCTGCTGATACTCCTGCTGTACCAGCACCGTATCCAGCTGGTACTCAAGTCGGTTTTGTCAATAATGGTATTATGGCGCTATTTGAGAGTGCTAGATATCTCATTGATGAAAAAGAAATTGAGTCCATAGATCGTGATGTTGATGTGGCTACAACAATAATCGGGTTAGCGAGATATTCTGATGATTATACAAGATCAGCAGGACCCTCTATGATGTTTGCAAAAGATGGTAAGAATACCGCTGGAGGAAATCCATTTATTATAAGACGACCAAATGATCGTGCTGCTCCTCCTGCTCCTGCTGGTATCGAGGATATGATTATAAACAACGATCCTAATTTCAATCTAGGAGCCGCAACACGAAACGCAATGTTGGGAGTAGGGCGTAAATCATTTTCATGTGCGATTCCACTGCATCATATTTTTGGATTCTGTAGAAACGTCAGAAAAGTTATCTACGGGGCGAAGCATACAGTATCGCTTGTACGAAAGAGTGATGATAACGACGCAATTTGGAGGATTCCAGCAAACCCAGCTGCAGCACATATAAATGATGATGCCGGTAAAGTCAATTTAACAAAAATATCATTGTGGATGCCAGTGTTGACTCCAGCAATCACCGCAGAAGGACGATTAGTATCATTTATGGACCAAGTAGGAAAGTCTTTGTTGAGTTGGCTAACCGTGAGTACAGATGTGAAGCAATCAAATATCAACGGGTTATTCACTTGGAACCTAGCATCAAAACAAGGTGTTTCTGCGCCACGTCATATATTTATTGCGTTACAGGATAACGCACGAGTTGGCAATCAACTCTCCAGTCATATGATATTTGATCAATTAGGTGTGAAAGACGTCTCACTGAGAATAAACGGCCAGCAGGAACCATCTGAGGATATACAACTTAATTACACAGAAAATCATATTGCACGAGTTTATCATCGTCTGTTGTCATTTATGGCACGCGATCAAAATGTGGATACTGGTTTGCAAATATCACAATTTGATTTTAAAAATCTGTATCCGATCTACTACTTCTCACTGGAACATCTCGATTTGACAAGACAGTCAGTTGTTGATATACACTTTAGAGCTAATGTGACTCGTGGTGCTATTGCTGATTATAGAGCGGTTGCTGTCATTCTCAGTGATAAATCAATGCTACTCGAAGGTGTTGGTGGAAGAATGAGAGTGGTAGATGCCCCAGTAGAAAATCTTTGAACGATTTTTCTCGATTTTTCATTGAATTAGAATCAATCAATTATATATAATGTCGTATAGTGTTATTAGTGTTACGTTAACTCCTGGTCAAATCAAAAAATTGCAATCAGAATCGGCTAAAAAATGTGGAACCACAATCACGTTGAAACCTAATCAAATGACTGGTGGTGAAAATAAATTATCGCTGACAACTCGTCAGGTGAAACATTTCAATGATGCTTCAAGGATAAAAAAGGGGTTCAGATTACTCTCTCTGCGGCTGCTATCAAAAATATGATGAAAACAGGCGGTATATTTCCATTGTTAGCTGCAATACCAGCATTGATTGCAGCAGCAGCCCCAGCAGTGGCTAAAGCAGCAGCGTTAGGAGCCGTTGGTACTGCAGCAGGAATGGCACTTAAGAAGGCAGCTGGACAAGGATATAAAAAAAAGAGACGATCCGTTCAAGGATTGGGTCTAAGACTACCAGGAACCCCGTATTCGTGGTACAGCGGAAAAGGTCTAAGACTACCAGGGACCCCGTATTCATGGTACAGCGGGAGATCCGTTCACGGATCAGGCCTGAGACTACCAGGAACGGTTTATTAATTCAGAAATCTTCAATTTCCGAACCTATGGTTCCCATGTCCAATTTTGATTTAATGGATGCTGCTAAAAAACTAGTGATTAAAAATTTCAGAGGTGTTTTTATGAAAGATCAATTACCACATCAACCAAACAAAACTGAAACAGGTATTATTAATCTCGATAACAGCACCGGACCTGGAACTCACTGGGTTGCATACGCTATTGATCCACGTGGGATTGTCTATTTTGATTCATATGGATTAGCCCCACCAAAAGAGTTTATGCGGTATATAAACACCCTTCCAATGAAGACTTGGTATTCTACGCTACCAACACAACAAATCAATGACCCACCAATATGCGGCAGTGAAGTATTAAATGTCCTTGACGCTATTTCTAACTCCTTGGGTAACCCAAGGGGAAAACCACCTCATATTGTCGTTAATGACTACACTAGTAATCGCTTTTTAGAGAGAGAAAGAGTTTTACAATAACATGATTGATATTTGGGGAAGACCTCTGAAACCCAAACCCGATGACACTGCAACCCCTGATTCTATCAAGGATATAACAAAAAAAATTAAAGATGAAATCGCTGAGACGTTGAACTTAACAAGTGTTGACCCGAATGAAATAGTTGTATTTCAAGACAAACAGGGTAAATTGAAATCCAGTAATATTTCTCTGGATGATATTTTAGTTAAACAACAAAACGCAATCGAGAACACAGTTGCGTTATTTTCCGATCAGGGTAAATTGAAATCCAGTAATATTTCTCTGGATGATATTTTAGTTAAACAACAAAATGCAATCGAGAACACAGTTGCGTTATTTTCCGATCAGGGTAAATTGAAAACCAGTAATATCTCTCTGGATGATATTTTAGTTAAACAACAAAATGCAATCGAGAACACAGTTGCGTTATTTTCCGATCAGGGTAAACTCAAACCGGGTATACTCGTTTCGACGATTACAGATCGATTAAAAATTCTCAGCGATGAGTTAAACAATTCTGTGGTTGTACTAGCAACACTTGAATCTAGAATTGAAGAACACATAAAACAGTTTATATCATTTCGTAGAAATATCATTGATAAATTTATTGGAACCCCGTTAGATAAAATTGAACTAAAACTCCCTGATATTAAAAAATCCATCGATGAGACGAAAACTTTCATCGAAGACATCAAAGGGGATGCAACGAGGATGATAACAGCCATTGAAAAAACAAAAATTCCTCATGAGAAAACCAACAACTTAGTATACACGATCCAACACGGATCATTTGAGTGGACACCTACAAACAACACATTAGATATCACTGCAACCGTTAAGGGTATTTATCGATTAACACTAGTAACACCATTATCTCAATTTAATATTTCATCGTCCAGTTCATCCGGGGTCAATAATACAATTTCAACGATCATCGACAAGAATACAACTGAAAAGTTTACAATCGCATCTACTGATAAAAATTTGGTTAGGGTCTCAACAACGTGGTATGTGGAATTCGTAGCGGATTTAAGTAAATCGTAATTGAAAACGCTAGCGTATTTAAAATAAAAATGATTTCATCATCGCAATATCGCTATGATCAGGTCAGAGAGTATCAAACTAGACTCAAAACCTTGTCTGAGGAGTATGAATTGAAAATTAAAAAATATCGCAGGAGAATTACCGCAATTGATGTTACTGTGTACGCTGTGAGTGGTGTAATCACCGGAGCCGGTATTATACTGTCTTCAGTGACAATGATGGCCCCGATAGCTGTTCCAATTTGCATTTCTGCGGCAACAACAATCGCTGGAATAATTTCAATAATCACAAAAAAAATATCCTCATGCAGCCAACGGAAACTACAAGACTACATAATTCAATTTCATGTTGTGTCCACTGCATACTCGCAATTATCCTCATTGACATCGTCATCGCTCGATGATACAATTATATCAGAGAGTGAGTTTTCAGCGATGGTAGATATATATGATTCTGCGATGTCAAAATTAGAAGTACAAAAACATGAGTATAATAACAATGACAACACAGATGGAATTACTTCAACAAATAGTGGAGAACACAAACCCAGTACAAACAAGCATGATCTCAATAACCTCAACGAATCCAGAATTCAGTGTGAATTTCCCCTCTCCGGTCCCAGTGAAGGAGATAGCGCTAGCAAAATTACGAGTATACCACAGTTGGCCAAATATTAGGTCAAAATCATTTGGTGGTCAACAACCCAATAATTCACTGGTATTTGCAAATAAGAATAAAGCAGACGGTACCCCAGACTGGAATGTTGTTTCCATACCAACCGGATCATACCAAATCGAACAAATCAATAATGAATTCGCGCGTAGAATAAAATCGATTACTGGAGTAGAGTCAAAAATAGCTATAACAGTTCATGAACCAACACTATCATCTGCCATTGAAATAAACTCAGAAGAATACGTCGTAGATATCTATCAAAGCTCAATAAGAACAGTACTAGGATGGCCTGAATTACCACCAAAGGGGGAAACCGTTGATTTACCAGAACCTCAAAAAACCGATTATATCACAGACAGGATAAAATCTGATAATCCAGTAAAGAGTTATATAGATTACAGTATTGCTAGAATCTTTTTTGCTCTTGACACTATAGATAAGGGAGGGAAATATCTTTTTGTTAACGAACTTAAAATCGCTGAAAATTTCACAGCAATGAATAATGATTTTTCACTGTTGTTAATACCCCTTAAATCCGGCTCTCTTACCCGAGATGAATTTATCAGTGTCGTAGAAACATGTAACAAAATCATCAATGACATGGAAACATTTAATTCACAAATTATTCAAGAGATATTAGATGACAGTAATCCTACAACAAGAACAATTTTTGCAGGAGGCAAGGGCATCTCCGTCAAGGATATACCAACAGTCAAACTACCAGGATATACTATCTTAGAACTACAAAAATCTCTCAGTGATGCCATCGATATTGGTTTTAAAATAATTCATGATGCGTGGAAAAAAGCAACATCACCGGAAATAAAAATCCTGACCCATAATAATGACCCAGATGGTGGTGGCAGGCATATCGCTCCGTTCAATGTGAATATTTCAACGGTGATTGCGCTCAATTTAGTATGTGATGTGATCGAAGGAAGCTATCAAATAAATTTAGAACGATCAAATCAAGCTCAGCAGGGATATATTTTGTATTCATTTGCACCAACAGCTCCTCCAGGGTTTTTATTAATTGAGTCCCCGGTGAATCCAGTCTATATGCGATGTCATAATAATTCATTAACCAGAATTAATTTCAAACTCACTGACCAGTCTAATAATCTGATTGACTTACAAGAGGAGGTTTTACAAATTAGTCTGTTTGTGAAATCCTAAGGGGGATTTTCGTCGTAGTGATTTACATGTCCCCAGACAAGGTCTGGAACACGATATCGTATCGGACTGGATCAAATATTCGGTTAACCCATAGCAGCAGAGAGGGTAGTGACAACGATGTTGTAGTCCCTTTTTCCCAAAAAATGTAATAGTTGAAAAGTTTTTGATTTCATTAATTTCATTGATTTTTTCATAATTTTTTTTTGGACCTAATCCATGATTCACACACACATTTGGGACCTGATGTCATTGACTTTTGGGTCTGATGTCATTGGTTTCATTGATTTTAAGCGTGATTTCAGTGAATACTTGTCTAAAAATGTTGTCCGGCTCACCCTCTCTGCTGCTACTGGCTAGGGGGAGAGTTTGAATTTGAATTAAAAAAAATATGTCCGCTAGCTGTTTCTTTGTTGGCTCTACCAGTTAATTCCCCAATGTAGCTGCAACCCACCCTATTTCAGCTACAACAATAGCATGGTTAATATGTATCGTCGTCAAATGCTTACATATGCATATATCATATCATACAAATGTTTGCTTAAACTCGCTGTTGATTAAAATTAAAATTAGACTAAGCTGTCAAAATTTGAAAGAGGAAACCTAACGTTGGATATTTAAATGCAGCATTTTTACGATGTCACAGTGTGACAGTATGTCCTCTCATTTACTCTTCGTTCAATAAATATTATTTATTCATGTCAAAATGTGATTCGTTTCAGAATACGAGAGGAGGAATAATTCTTTATATATTTCCGAAATTACTGACGAAATTTTTGGCAAACAATGCATCAATGAAACATACCATACTGACATCCGGGTCCCATCCAACCTGCTGCACATTCTCTGGGACAGTTGCCGGTAATATAGTCACACTGTACATCGTCCACACAGTGACATCTGTACATACATCCGGGTCCAAACTGGGGCTGGGAATTATTGTATCCACCTCGAGGGCATAATGAATCTGAAAAAGGCCCAGAATAAAAATAATGGATGTATTATATAAAACTTATTCCAGTGATGAAATACCTGTGGCTCCAACTGAGGTAAGCGGCTGTAATTGTGTATATTGTTTTCCAATATAATCATAAATACCGACAGCTATATTTAGAGTTGTATGTGTTTTCCCCATTCTGACTGCTATGCTTGAACTTGGTAATTGATTTGTTTGATAGAAAAGTAAGAAACAATAGCATTTGGCATTTAATAGATGTGCAAATAGAGAACATACATGCAAATGGCAAATAACATGTCATACACTAGTATAAAATAGTACAGAATGGAGGAAATATATATCCGATACTAGCACTATGAATGGATTATCCATCCACCTGCACTATAACAGATATAGTATGTATGAGAGGATATTTTAATTTTCAAAGTTAGTACCATATTCATTTTATTGTTTGGTACAAAAACGTGATATTTTAACGAGTGGCGAATGTTTCGAGTTTGGTTCCACAATATAAATATATCCAGTATTTACGTACGAAAATAAACATTTCGTCTTTATCTAGGGCCCAATGTGTACCCTTTTACTCTCTCTCTCTCTCTCTCTCTCTCTCTCTCTCTCTCTCTCTCTCTCTCTCTCTCTCTCTCTCTCGTTCTCTCTCTCTCTCCAAAATAACACCGTTCTATTCCAAAATGTGCCCCGCTCTGATAGGACAATCATATAAATTGCATTCAGGTAAACAAGTTGTAGGACTGAGATTACCTAATCTGTCGCAGGTAGTCATATTGTTCACATTTTATGCACTATTTCATTATATCTAGCCGTAAAGCAAGCGAGACTCACCCTTGTATCAGAGCATATTTAATAATGTCGATGAACTACGGGGAAAGAGCTTTATGGAGACAAGAAAGGCGCTGAGACAAATTTAGCCAGCAAAATATAATTTCGATGTCTGAAAAGTATTACAATTTATATTTATTATTCTGGCTCGCAGACTGCTTGTTTTTCTTGATGAATACGCGTCATCAACGTAAAATGTATTAAATACAATCTAAATTAGAATCTGGTAAGCAAGCTCGATAAATGCACGTTCAGTTTGTAAGAGTAGCTCTCTGTATGAGATGTGTTCAAGCACAATATTTCATAAATAACTATATATGCCATAGTGCCTTGGTGTTACATTACACAAATATTTTTTTTTAAAAGCTGCTGAAAATGTAAACTGAAGTATAGTGTAGATCGTTTAATACAAGTAGTACAATGTCATATGCTTTAGTTAGATAAATATAACCCAAAATATTTCCTCATTTTCATTGCATAATTCATTCACAAAAATATGTAACACAAATCGAGAGAGAACAAAAGCGTAAAGGAAAGATTGGCATATCTAATCTATATGGAAATAAGGACAAATTAACGTCTTATATATTCCAACTTTAAGCTGTCATCGATGGTAATAGCTTACAATGCATTTACTTTAGGCTTCCTTGTCTTCCCTTAAACGTCGTCAAAATGATTGTTATGACTATACTGAAATAGTATTAGGTACAATGTACATGACAAGGTTTTAAAAGAAATAAAAATCTTGGTGTATTATTATTGAACGGGCTGTAAGAAGAAAATATTAATGAAAACTATATGTTTCTATCTGACTACATAACCTCCAACCTATTTGCATGAGGCCCTTAGTTGACGAGTGGTCTTATGTGCTCACGTTCACGGTACATTGCGATCTCAGTCTGCGTGACCTCGAGTCTCGTGTTCGGCTAATGAGGGTGTATGAGAAAGTTTGCCAGGAGCTAATAGTAAGTATGTGGTTCTTCAAGAGTTTTCCCGGTTTTGTTCTCCACCATTTATCATGGAGTCATGTACAGCATAAATTGTTCTAGGGTTAAACACGACGTTAATAACAACAACATCAACACAACTTACTGAATATTACAGTTACTACTCCTATTTTCCAGCATAAATAGCTCGCTTACTCACCTGCCGAATCCAAGAAAGAAAACATTAACACAAAAATAAAACACTTCATAACTGTAAATACAAATTTATTTTGTATTCTACGTTCCAACTTAAACTTGTTTTAGCATGTGGTCGATTGAATTGCTCTAGAATCAGCTAACTTAAAAACTTCCTTGTCTTACAATTCAAGGTAGTGCATGCTTGAGAAGGCAAATATAAATAAGTATATGGAAACATGAATCTACACTTTCAGTTGAGGATTCATGACGCGTTGCTGGGTTACTAACCCATTATTATATTGACTAATTATACTTCAGCAGTTGCTTCCACTATTGCAATAACAAACGGAATGTATCAGTTTGAATTGCTTTATAGATTTAATGTTTGCAATGCATTTTAACTTATTACATTTGCTAGTTCCGTTAGTTTTGTTAACTTGTGCAATATGAACTAATATTAATGCAGAATGATGGATAAATGTGGGGATCGGGGTCTTCGGTCTACTATAGTCTGATTCTGTATTCATTACAGCCATGCCCACCCTCGAGATCAATTTTCATTTCCTGGACATGTCCATTTTCAACAAAGGGGCGGATGGATAAATACACATGTCTGTACATAGAGGGTAGATTTTATAGGTGGCAAAGGGATATAACTCTTAACCTTACCGTAATTGACGGAAGTATCCGGGAGCAATCAAATGGAATCACACCACAATTAATACTTCCAGTTCAGTACCCACGAATGTAGTTCCAGTCTATTTTTAGAACATTTTGTCCTCTCTCCTTTTGGTGGTGATAGAAGAGTTATATTGATGCATATTTGGTAGGGATTTAAAGGTAATTGTTCATTCTTGAGAATATGAGCAGAGAGAGTGGTTGTCAGTGTGTAATTTGGCGACAGTGCACATGGAGTAATAAGGCTTTGGTGATGATCCGGAAGTGAAATTTGTGGTCTGTGTACATGCTGTTCTGTTTACAGTGCAGCAGCTCAAAAAAATGCCGATCAACCCTTGACAAGAATTTCACCGTGAAGTCATCTTTGGAGGTATTTTAGATTAACATATGATTTGTATTGATTGTCACACTGTGGAAAGGTCAGCACTGAGAAATATATGTAGAGAACATATAGTAAAATTAATTGTGGTCTATGTCCTGTACAGGCAGTTTTGATGAAACTTTAATATGCTATAAAATTTTTATTATTAATGATAAACACATGAAATTAAGAAATGTGTCATATATATTAAAATTTAAAATAGAAAAATGACATTAAAATTTAAAAATTGATTTTAGTTTTTAAAATTTTAATATTTTTTTTTTTAAAAATTAAAAAATTAAAATTTGCCCCTTAAAATGCACATAGATAATATTTTTGGAAATTATATCCAATGATATCAGCATATTTATACTCCTACACCATATACAAGCTACAATGATGGATATTTGTCAAATTTTGTCAGAGAAAATATCTTTGTAAGTCAAAATGAGACATACATTTAAAATGTATGAAAGACAGATTCTATTTTGTATTGATCATTCAAACTATTTATTAGGGATCCAATCAGTTAATTTATGTGTTTATGATGGGGTGACTTCCTGAGTAACACATATCTGCTTATATAGCCTTTAGTAATTGTTAACAAATATAGTTACAGGGTGTTTAGTGAGAGGACAGTGATGAAAACTATATACTAGAACCTACTCAAGTTCTCTACTAAATCAGTTTAAACTTTCTGAGAATGAAATGCAGGCTGAAGGGATAAAATATACTTTCCACATGTATATTTACCCTTGGATGTAAGAAAACAGCAAAATTATGTAAGTTGAGCACAAAATGCATTCAATTTTATTGTTCAGTTTGGCTAAGATATTGATTAGTGAAGTGCGGCATTGTGGCCTGTATGATGTTATGTGAATTCTTATGATACATCTTAATTTATGCATTGTTAATTACTAATAATATTTGTTAACTGACACTCTAAAGATTGCACAAGATATATTCAAACAGATATTTTGAGTTTAACTGTGTACAACTGATCTTAGCATGGTTACATATCCCACATGAACAAATATTCACATATTTTTGAATGTTTTGGATCCAAAGTTCACATTCAGTACATCATATAGGCTGACATTGTACCTACAGTGAATCTGTAAGACACATTTCTGGCTGTGTGCACTAAATGTATCCCAAAATGTTTTTTTCTTCATTAATATGCCCATGTATGGTAACATATTTCAATTCAGTACTTGGAGAGAGTGCGGTATTGTAATATCAGCTGATATCTGATTCTATTGAACCATTGAGGTTAATAATTGGTATCAAACACCCTTAAAAATACACTTTAAATATTCAAACAGATCATTTGAATTATTTTTGCACATTTGATCATAACAATTACATTGTATATGTCCCACATATGCAAATTTCCATTCTTGTTTACAAGTTTTGGGGATCAGAATTTCACATTTAGTTTATGATATAGGATGTATTGGTACCTGTAGTTGATTTGTGTGGCCACATTTGACTGTATTCTCTTGCAATATCCAGAATTATTATTTATCTCATGAATAAGATTGCTTATAGTAATATATTCTTTTTTACTACATTGTCGCTTGACTATCCTGTATACTGGCATGTACTAATGTTTCCACCAATGATCAAACCTCACCGTCCCCGCATTTCCTTAATGTTTGTGATGCATAGTCTACCTGATTAGTTATTTAACCTGTAAATGACCAGATATGCTTATAGAAACTTCATATACTTTTAGGATGAATTAATTACTTTAATACATGACTATTACTTCACATTTCTGAGTGTCACTCTGTCAAGTTTAATATTTATTTCCTATGCTTGCTGCCTGAATGTTATTTGGAAATCACTATATCTAACACATTTTAACTTCATTTGCATACATCTTACTGTTTTCTAGATATAAGTGAAACATTTTATATCTTTTCAGGTCTAGGCTGGTATCTGGAACAAAGTGTTAGTGGTGGATCAGCTTGGAAGCTCTCCAGTAGTCTGGTGGTGATAGCAAGGTTTCATAAGGACATATGCAGTGTACTGCCATAAGTGATCATATCACCACACTAATATACAGCACCTCAAGGACATGGCTTAGATCTTCATGGGAGAGATTAGCACCATTGTTCAGTAAGGTAAAGCCTGCCTAAAAACTGTATTTTCCTATCTTATTGTCGCTTTTTGTAGTTATCGACACTGAAATGTAATGCAATTTTCCTATAAAACATGGAAGTGGTCCCATCAGATGTTTAAATCTGAGTGCACTATTAATTATACAAATAACTGCCTAAATAACTGACACAATAAATATGGAACATAGCACCTGTTGTTGCTTCTTTAGTGTGTACACCTACATGCACCTTGACAGGCATATTGCGGTTTGTTGCCAAAATCACTATGAGTCATGCTACTTCACTACCCCTGGGAAAAATGTTCTCAGTTACACAGACCCAAACCACCATTTATTTTAAAGACCATTGATTGATCAACTTTTCTGCCTAAACTTTGACAAAATCTGTTTTCAAACTTTTATGAAAATTTAATTTTTCAATAAAATTTAGTTGATAAATTTATATGTTTATTTAAATTTCCATTAAAATTTGAACTGATCAAAATGTATAAACTTTCAACATAGTTTCAGACAGGCCTTATCTTGTAGTACAATTAGGTTTTTACAGCATTGAAAAAGTTCTATAATTAAGGAAGATATAGCAAATTTAGTTTTGGTTTCTCAAAAGCACATGAATCAACACTTGCACCCTGTGGAACACCTGCACTACACACTTTCCAGCAGGTGTCACATGTCTTGTATGCAAGGAAATTCAAAAAGACTTCATGTATAAAGTTCAAATAGGTGTGGCATTCAAAAATAAAAGTTTTACTAAAATTTGCCCCAAAAAGTTGGGCCTGTCAGGAATCACACCACAATTAATACTTCCAGTTCAGTACCCACGAATGTAGTTCCAGTCTATTTTTAGAACATTTCTTCCTCTCTCCTTTTGGTGGTGATAGAAGAGTTATATTGATGCATATTTGGTAGGGATTTAAAGGTAATTGTTCATTCTTGAGAATATGAGCAGAGAGAGTGGTTGTCAGTGTGTAATTTGGCGACAGTGCACATGGAGTAATAAGGCTTTGGTGATGATCCGGAAGTGAAATATGTGGTCTGTGTACATGCTGTTCTGTTTACAGTGCAGCAGCTCAAAAAAATGCCGATCAACCCTTGACAAGAATTTCACCGTGAAGTCATCTTTGGAGGTATTTTAGATTAACATATGATTTGTATTGATTGTCACACTGTGGAAAGGTCAGCACTGAGAAATATATGTAGAGAACATATAGTAAAATTAATTGTGGTCTATGTCCTGTACAGGCAGTTTTGATGAAACTTTAATATGCTATAAAATTTTTATTATTAATGATAAACACATGAAATTTAGAAGTGTCATATATATTAACATTTAAAATAGAAAAATGACATTAAAATTTAAAATGGATTTTAGTTTAAAAAATTTTAATATTTTTTTTTTTAAAAATTAAAAAATTAAAATTTGCCCCTTAAAATGCACATAGATAATATTTTTGGAAATTATATCCAATGATATCAGCATATTTATACTCCTACACCATATACAAGCTACAATGATGGATATTTGTCAAATTTTGTCAGAGAAAATATCTTTGTAAGTCAAAATGAGACATACATTTAAAATGTATGAAAGACAGATTCTATTTTGTATTGATCATTCAAACTATTTATTAGGGATCCAATCAGTTAATTTATGTGTTTATGATGGGGTGACTTCCTGAGTAACACATATCTGCTTATATAGCCTTTAGTAATTGTTAACAAATATAGTTACAGGGTGTTTAGTGAGAGGACAGTGATGAAAACTATATACTAGAACCTACTCAAGTTCTCTACTAAATCAGTTTAAACTTTCTGAGAATGAAATGCAGGCTGAAGGGATAAAATATACTTTCCACATGTATATTTACCCTTGGATGTAAGAAAACAGCAAAATTATGTAAGTTGAGCACAAAATGCATTCAATTTTATTGTTCAGTTTGGCTAAGATATTGATTAGTGAAGTGCGGCATTGTGGCCTGTATGATGTTATGTGAATTCTTATGATACATCTTAATTTATGCATTGTTAATTACTAATAATATTTGTTAACTGACACTCTAAAGATTGCACAAGATATATTCAAACAGATATTTTGAGTTTAACTGTGTACAACTGATCTTAGCATGGTTACATATCCCACATGAACAAATATTCACATATTTTTGAATGTTTTGGATCCAAAGTTCACATTCAGTACATCATATAGGCTGACATTGTACCTACAGTGAATCTGTAAGACACATTTCTGGCTGTGTTCACTAAATGTATCCCAAAATGTTTTTTTCTTCATTAATATGCCCATGTATGGTAACATATTTCAATTCAGTACTTGGAGAGAGTGCGGTATTGTAATATCAGCTGATATCTGATTCTATTGAACCATTGAGGTTAATAATTGGTATCAAACACCCTTAAAAATACACTTTAAATATTCAAACAGATCATTTGAATTATTTTTGCACATTTGATCATAACAATTACATTGTATATGTCCCACATATGCAAATTTCCATTCTTGTTTACAAGTTTTGGGGATCAGAATTTCACATTTAGTTTATGATATAGGATGTATTGGTACCTGTAGTTGATTTGTGTGGCCACATTTGACTGTATTCTCTTGCAATATCCAGAATTATTATTTATCTCATGAATAAGATTGCTTATAGTAATATATTCTTTTTTACTACATTGTCGCTTGACTATCCTGTATACTGGCATGTACTAATGTTTCCACCAATGATCAAACCTCACCGTCCCCGCATTTCCTTAATGTTTGTGATGCATAGTCTACCTGATTAGTTATTTAACCTGTAAATGACCAGATATGCTTATAGAAACTTCATATACTTTTAGGATGAATTAATTACTTTAATACATGACTATTACTTCACATTTCTGAGTGTCACTCTGTCAAGTTTAATATTTATTTCCTATGCTTGCTGCCTGAATGTTATTTGGAAATCACTATATCTAACACATTTTAACTTCATTTGCATACATCTTACTGTTTTCTAGATATAAGTGAAACATTTTATATCTTTTCAGGTCTAGGCTGGTATCTGGAACAAAGTGTTAGTGGTGGATCAGCTTGGAAGCTCTCCAGTAGTCTGGTGGTGATAGCAAGGTTTCATAAGGACATATGCAGTGTACTGCCATAAGTGATCATATCACCACACTAATATACAGCACCTCAAGGACATGGCTTAGATCTTCATGAGAGAGATTAGCACCATTGTTCAGTAAGGTAAAGCCTGCCTAAAAACTGTATTTTCCTATCTTATTGTCGCTTTTTGTAGTTATCGACACTGAAATGTAATGCAATTTTCCTATAAAACATGGAATTGGTCCCATCAGATGTTTAAATCTGAGTGCACTATTAATTATACAAATAACTGCCTAAATAACTGACACAATAAATATGGAACATAGCACCTGTTGTTGCTTCTTTAGTGTGTACACCTACATGCACCTTGACAGGCATATTGCGGTTTGTTGCCAAAATCACTATGAGTCATGCTACTTCACTACCCCTGGGAAAAATGTTCTCAGTTACACAGACCCAAACCACCATTTATTTTAAAGACCATTGATTGATCAACTTTTCTGCCTAAACTTTGACAAAATCTGTTTTCAAACTTTTATGAAAATTTAATTTTTCAATAAAATTTAGTTGATAAATTTATATGTTTATTTAAATTTCCATTAAAATTTGAATTGATCAAAATGTATAAACTTTCAACATAGTTTCAGACAGGCCATATCTTGTAGTACAATTAGGTTTTTACAGCATTGAAAAAGTTCTATAATTAAGGAAGATATAGCAAATTTAGTTTTGGTTTCTCAAAAGCACATGAATCAACACTTGCACCCTGTGGAACACCTGCACTACACACTTTCCAGCAGGTGTCACATGTCTTGTATGCAAGGAAATTCAAAAAGACTTCATGTATAAAGTTCAAATAGGTGTGGCATTCAAAAATAAAAATTTTACTAAAATTTGCCCCAAAAAGTTGGGCCTGTCAGGAATCACACCACAATTAATACTTCCAGTTCAGTACCCACGAATGTAGTTCCAGTCTATTTTTAGAACATTTCTTCCTCTCTCCTTTTGGTGGTGATAGAAGAGTTATATTGATGCATATTTGGTAGGGATTTAAAGGTAATTGTTCATTCTTGAGAATATGAGCAGAGAGAGTGGTTGTCAGTGTGTAATTTGGCGACAGTGCACATGGAGTAATAAGGCTTTGGTGATGATCCGGAAGTGAAATATGTGGTCTGTGTACATGCTGTTCTGTTTACAGTGCAGCAGCTCAAAAAAATGCCTATCAACCCTTGACAAGAATTTCACCGTGAAGTCATCTTTGGAGGTATTTTAGATTAACATATGATTTGTATTGATTGTCACACTGTGGAAAGGTCAGCACTGAGAAATATATGTAGAGAACATATAGTAAAATTAATTGTGGTCTATGTCCTGTACAGGCAGTTTTGATGAAACTTTAATATGCTATAAAATTTTTATTATTAATGATAAACACATGAAATTTAGAAGTGTCATATATATTAACATTTAAAATAGAAAAATGACATTAAAATTTAAAATGGATTTTAGTTTAAAAAATTTTAATATTTTTTTTTTTTAAAAATTAAAAAATTAAAATTTGCCCCTTAAAATGCACATAGATAATATTTTTGGAAATTATATCCAATGATATCAGCATATTTATACTCCTACACCATATACAAGCTACAATGATGGATATTTGTCAAATTTTGTCAGAGAAAATATCTTTGTAAGTCAAAATGAGACATACATTTAAAATGTATGAAAGACAGATTCTATTTTGTATTGATCATTCAAACTATTTATTAGGGATCCAATCAGTTAATTTATGTGTTTATGATGGGGTGACTTCCTGAGTAACACATATCTGCTTATATAGCCTTTAGTAATTGTTAACAAATATAGTTACAGGGTGTTTAGTGAGAGGACAGTGATGAAAACTATATACTAGAACCTACTCAAGTTCTCTACTAAATCAGTTTAAACTTTCTGAGAATGAAATGCAGGCTGAAGGGATAAAATATACTTTCCACATGTATATTTACCCTTGGATGTAAGAAAACAGCAAAATTATGTAAGTTGAGCACAAAATGCATTCAATTTTATTGTTCAGTTTGGCTAAGATATTGATTAGTGAAGTGCGGCATTGTGGCCTGTATGATGTTATGTGAATTCTTATGATACATCTTAATTTATGCATTGTTAATTACTAATAATATTTGTTAACTGACACTCTAAAGATTGCACAAGATATATTCAAACAGATATTTTGAGTTTAACTGTGTACAACTGATCTTAGCATGGTTACATATCCCACATGAACAAATATTCACATATTTTTGAATGTTTTGGATCCAAAGTTCACATTCAGTACATCATATAGGCTGACATTGTACCTACAGTGAATCTGTAAGACACATTTCTGGCTGTGTGCACTAAATGTATCCCAAAATGTTTTTTTCTTCATTAATATGCCCATGTATGGTAACATATTTCAATTCAGTACTTGGAGAGAGTGCGGTATTGTAATATCAGCTGATATCTGATTCTATTGAACCATTGAGGTTAATAATTGGTATCAAACACCCTTAAAAATACACTTTAAATATTCAAACAGATCATTTGAATTATTTTTGCACATTTGATCATAACAATTACATTGTATATGTCCCACATATGCAAATTTCCATTCTTGTTTACAAGTTTTGGGGATCAGAATTTCACATTTAGTTTATGATATAGGATGTATTGGTACCTGTAGTTGATTTGTGTGGCCACATTTGACTGTATTCTCTTGCAATATCCAGAATTATTATTTATCTCATGAATAAGATTGCTTATAGTAATATATTCTTTTTTACTACATTGTCGCTTGACTATCCTGTATACTGGCATGTACTAATGTTTCCACCAATGATCAAACCTCACCGTCCCCGCATTTCCTTAATGTTTGTGATGCATAGTCTACCTGATTAGTTATTTAACCTGTAAATGACCAGATATGCTTATAGAAACTTCATATACTTTTAGGATGAATTAATTACTTTAATACATGACTATTACTTCACATTTCTGAGTGTCACTCTGTCAAGTTTAATATTTATTTCCTATGCTTGCTGCCTGAATGTTATTTGGAAATCACTATATCTAACACATTTTAACTTCATTTGCATACATCTTACTGTTTTCTAGATATAAGTGAAACATTTTATATCTTTTCAGGTCTAGGCTGGTATCTGGAACAAAGTGTTAGTGGTGGATCAGCTTGGAAGCTCTCCAGTAGTCTGGTGGTGATAGCAAGGTTTCATAAGGACATATGCAGTGTACTGCCATAAGTGATCATATCACCACACTAATATACAGCACCTCAAGGACATGGCTTAGATCTTCATGGGAGAGATTAGCACCATTGTTCAGTAAGGTAAAGCCTGCCTAAAAACTGTATTTTCCTATCTTATTGTCGCTTTTTGTAGTTATCGACACTGAAATGTAATGCAATTTTCCTATAAAACATGGAAGTGGTCCCATCAGATGTTTAAATCTGAGTGCACTATTAATTATACAAATAACTGCCTAAATAACTGACACAATAAATATGGAACATAGCACCTGTTGTTGCTTCTTTAGTGTGTACACCTACATGCACCTTGACAGGCATATTGCGGTTTGTTGCCAAAATCACTATGAGTCATGCTACTTCACTACCCCTGGGAAAAATGTTCTCAGTTACACAGACCCAAACCACCATTTATTTTAAAGACCATTGATTGATCAACTTTTCTGCCTAAACTTTGACAAAATCAGTTTTCAAACTTTTATGAAAATTTAATTTTTCAATAAAATTTAGTTGATAAATTTATATGTTTATTTAAATTTCCATTAAAATTTGAATTGATCAAAATGTATAAACTTTCAACATAGTTTCAGACAGGCCATATCTTGTAGTACAATTAGGTTTTTACAGCATTGAAAAAGTTCTATAATTAAGGAAGATATAGCAAATTTAGTTTTGGTTTCTCAAAAGCACATGAATCAACACTTGCACCCTGTGGAACACCTGCACTACACACTTTCCAGCAGGTGTCACATGTCTTGTATGCAAGGAAATTCAAAAAGACTTCATGTATAAAGTTCAAATAGGTGTGGCATTCAAAAATAAAAGTTTTACTAAAATTTGCCCCAAAAAGTTGGGCCTGTCAGGAATCACACCACAATTAATACTTCCAGTTCAGTACCCACGAATGTAGTTCCAGTCTATTTTTAGAACATTTCTTCCTCTCTCCTTTTGGTGGTGATAGAAGAGTTATATTGATGCATATTTGGTAGGGATTTAAAGGTAATTGTTCATTCTTGAGAATATGAGCAGAGAGAGTGGTTGTCAGTGTGTAATTTGGCGACAGTGCACATGGAGTAATAAGGCTTTGGTGATGATCCGGAAGTGAAATATGTGGTCTGTGTACATGCTGTTCTGTTTACAGTGCAGCAGCTCAAAAAAATGCCGATCAACCCTTGACAAGAATTTCACCGTGAAGTCATCTTTGGAGGTATTTTAGATTAACATATGATTTGTATTGATTGTCACACTGTGGAAAGGTCAGCACTGAGAAATATATGTAGAGAACATATAGTAAAATTAATTGTGGTCTATGTCCTGTACAGGCAGTTTTGATGAAACTTTAATATGCTATAAAATTTTTATTATTAATGATAAACACATGAAATTTAGAAGTGTCATATATATTAACATTTAAAATAGAAAAATGACATTAAAATTTAAAATGGATTTTAGTTTAAAAAATTTTAATATTTTTTTTTTTTAAAAATTAAAAAATTAAAATTTGCCCCTTAAAATGCACATAGATAATATTTTTGGAAATTATATCCAATGATATCAGCATATTTATACTCCTACACCATATACAAGCTACAATGATGGATATTTGTCAAATTTTGTCAGAGAAAATATCTTTGTAAGTCAAAATGAGACATACATTTAAAATGTATGAAAGACAGATTCTATTTTGTATTGATCATTCAAACTATTTATTAGGGATCCAATCAGTTAATTTATGTGTTTATGATGGGGTGACTTCCTGAGTAACACATATCTGCTTATATAGCCTTTAGTAATTGTTAACAAATATAGTTACAGGGTGTTTAGTGAGAGGACAGTGATGAAAACTATATACTAGAACCTACTCAAGTTCTCTACTAAATCAGTTTAAACTTTCTGAGAATGAAATGCAGGCTGAAGGGATAAAATATACTTTCCACATGTATATTTACCCTTGGATGTAAGAAAACAGCAAAATTATGTAAGTTGAGCACAAAATGCATTCAATTTTATTGTTCAGTTTGGCTAAGATATTGATTAGTGAAGTGCGGCATTGTGGCCTGTATGATGTTATGTGAATTCTTATGATACATCTTAATTTATGCATTGTTAATTACTAATAATATTTGTTAACTGACACTCTAAAGATTGCACAAGATATATTCAAACAGATATTTTGAGTTTAACTGTGTACAACTGATCTTAGCATGGTTACATATCCCACATGAACAAATATTCACATATTTTTGAATGTTTTGGATCCAAAGTTCACATTCAGTACATCATATAGGCTGACATTGTACCTACAGTGAATCTGTAAGACACATTTCTGGCTGTGTGCACTAAATGTATCCCAAAATGTTTTTTTCTTCATTAATATGCCCATGTATGGTAACATATTTCAATTCAGTACTTGGAGAGAGTGCGGTATTGTAATATCAGCTGATATCTGATTCTATTGAACCATTGAGGTTAATAATTGGTATCAAACACCCTTAAAAATACACTTTAAATATTCAAACAGATCATTTGAATTATTTTTGCACATTTGATCATAACAATTACATTGTATATGTCCCACATATGCAAATTTCCATTCTTGTTTACAAGTTTTGGGGATCAGAATTTCACATTTAGTTTATGATATAGGATGTATTGGTACCTGTAGTTGATTTGTGTGGCCACATTTGACTGTATTCTCTTGCAATATCCAGAATTATTATTTATCTCATGAATAAGATTGCTTATAGTAATATATTCTTTTTTACTACATTGTCGCTTGACTATCCTGTATACTGGCATGTACTAATGTTTCCACCAATGATCAAACCTCACCGTCCCCGCATTTCCTTAATGTTTGTGATGCATAGTCTACCTGATTAGTTATTTAACCTGTAAATGACCAGATATGCTTATAGAAACTTCATATACTTTTAGGATGAATTAATTACTTTAATACATGACTATTACTTCACATTTCTGAGTGTCACTCTGTCAAGTTTAATATTTATTTCCTATGCTTGCTGCCTGAATGTTATTTGGAAATCACTATATCTAACACATTTTAACTTCATTTGCATACATCTTACTGTTTTCTAGATATAAGTGAAACATTTTATATCTTTTCAGGTCTAGGCTGGTATCTGGAACAAAGTGTTAGTGGTGGATCAGCTTGGAAGCTCTCCAGTAGTCTGGTGGTGATAGCAAGGTTTCATAAGGACATATGCAGTGTACTGCCATAAGTGATCATATCACCACACTAATATACAGCACCTCAAGGACATGGCTTAGATCTTCATGGGAGAGATTAGCACCATTGTTCAGTAAGGTAAAGCCTGCCTAAAAACTGTATTTTCCTATCTTATTGTCGCTTTTTGTAGTTATCGACACTGAAATGTAATGCAATTTTCCTATAAAACATGGAAGTGGTCCCATCAGATGTTTAAATCTGAGTGCACTATTAATTATACAAATAACTGCCTAAATAACTGACACAATAAATATGGAACATAGCACCTGTTGTTGCTTCTTTAGTGTGTACACCTACATGCACCTTGACAGGCATATTGCGGTTTGTTGCCAAAATCACTATGAGTCATGCTACTTCACTACCCCTGGGAAAAATGTTCTCAGTTACACAGACCCAAACCACCATTTATTTTAAAGACCATTGATTGATCAACTTTTCTGCCTAAACTTTGACAAAATCTGTTTTCAAACTTTTATGAAAATTTAATTTTTCAATAAAATTTAGTTGATAAATTTATATGTTTATTTAAATTTCCATTAAAATTTGAACTGATCAAAATGTATAAACTTTCAACATAGTTTCAGACAGGCCTTATCTTGTAGTACAATTAGGTTTTTACAGCATTGAAAAAGTTCTATAATTAAGGAAGATATAGCAAATTTAGTTTTGGTTTCTCAAAAGCACATGAATCAACACTTGCACCCTGTGGAACACCTGCACTACACACTTTCCAGCAGGTGTCACATGTCTTGTATGCAAGGAAATTCAAAAAGACTTCATGTATAAAGTTCAAATAGGTGTGGCATTCAAAAATAAAAGTTTTACTAAAATTTGCCCCAAAAAGTTGGGCCTGTCAGGAATCACACCACAATTAATACTTCCAGTTCAGTACCCACGAATGTAGTTCCAGTCTATTTTTAGAACATTTCTTCCTCTCTCCTTTTGGTGGTGATAGAAGAGTTATATTGATGCATATTTGGTAGGGATTTAAAGGTAATTGTTCATTCTTGAGAATATGAGCAGAGAGAGTGGTTGTCAGTGTGTAATTTGGCGACAGTGCACATGGAGTAATAAGGCTTTGGTGATGATCCGGAAGTGAAATATGTGGTCTGTGTACATGCTGTTCTGTTTACAGTGCAGCAGCTCAAAAAAATGCCGATCAACCCTTGACAAGAATTTCACCGTGAAGTCATCTTTGGAGGTATTTTAGATTAACATATGATTTGTATTGATTGTCACACTGTGGAAAGGTCAGCACTGAGAAATATATGTAGAGAACATATAGTAAAATTAATTGTGGTCTATGTCCTGTACAGGAAGTTTTGATGAAACTTTAATATGCTATAAAATTTTTATTATTAATGATAAACACATGAAATTTAGAAGTGTCATATATATTAACATTTAAAATAGAAAAATGACATTAAAATTTAAAATGGATTTTAGTTTTTAAAATTTTAATATTTTTTTTTTTTAAAAATTAAAAAATTAAAATTTGCCCCTTAAAATGCACATAGATAATATTTTTGGAAATTATATCCAATGATATCAGCATATTTATACTCCTACACCATATACAAGCTACAATGATGGATATTTGTCAAATTTTGTCAGAGAAAATATCTTTGTAACTCAAAATGAGACATACATTTAAAATGTATGAAAGACAGATTCTATTTTGTATTGATCATTCAAACTATTTATTAGGGATCCAATCAGTTAATTTATGTGTTTATGATGGGGTGACTTCCTGAGTAACACATATCTGCTTATATAGCCTTTAGTAATTGTTAACAAATATAGTTACAGGGTGTTTAGTGAGAGGACAGTGATGAAAACTATATACTAGAACCTACTCAAGTTCTCTACTAAATCAGTTTAAACTTTCTGAGAATGAAATGCAGGCTGAAGGGATAAAATATACTTTCCACATGTATATTTACCCTTGGATGTAAGAAAACAGCAAAATTATGTAAGTTGAGCACAAAATGCATTCAATTTTATTGTTCAGTTTGGCTAAGATATTGATTAGTGAAGTGCGGCATTGTGGCCTGTATGATGTTATGTGAATTCTTATGATACATCTTAATTTATGCATTGTTAATTACTAATAATATTTGTTAACTGACACTCTAAAGATTGCACAAGATATATTCAAACAGATATTTTGAGTTTAACTGTGTACAACTGATCTTAGCATGGTTACATATCCCACATGAACAAATATTCACATATTTTTGAATGTTTTGGATCCAAAGTTCACATTCAGTACATCATATAGGCTGACATTGTACCTACAGTGAATCTGTAAGACACATTTCTGGCTGTGTGCACTAAATGTATCCCAAAATGGTTTTTTCTTCATTAATATGCCCATGTATGGTAACATATTTCAATTCAGTACTTGGAGAGAGTGCGGTATTGTAATATCAGCTGATATCTGATTCTATTGAACCATTGAGGTTAATAATTGGTATCAAACACCCTTAAAAATACACTTTAAATATTCAAACAGATCATTTGAATTATTTTTGCACATTTGATCATAACAATTACATTGTATATGTCCCACATATGCAAATTTCCATTCTTGTTTACAAGTTTTGGGGATCAGAATTTCACATTTAGTTTATGATATAGGATGTATTGGTACCTGTAGTTTATTTGTGTGGCCACATTTGACTGTATTCTCTTGCAATATCCAGAATTATTATTTATCTCATGAATAAGATTGCTTATAGTAATATATTCTTTTTTACTACATTGTCGCTTGACTATCCTGTATACTGGCATGTACTAATGTTTCCACCAATGATCAAACCTCACCGTCCCCGCATTTCCTTAATGTTTGTGATGCATAGTCTACCTGATTAGTTATTTAACCTGTAAATGACCAGATATGCTTATAGAAACTTCATATACTTTTAGGATGAATTAATTACTTTAATACATGACTAATACTTCACATTTCTGAGTGTCACTCTGTCAAGTTTAATATTTATTTCCTATGCTTGCTGCCTGAATGTTATTTGGAAATCACTATATCTAACACATTTTAACTTCATTTGCATACATCTTACTGTTTTCTAGATATAAGTGAAACATTTTATATCTTTTCAGGTCTAGGCTGGTATCTGGAACAAAGTGTTAGTGGTGGATCAGCTTGGAAGCTCTCCAGTAGTCTGGTGGTGATAGCAAGGTTTCATAAGGACATATGCAGTGTACTGCCATAAGTGATCATATCACCACACTAATATACAGCACCTCAAGGACATGGCTTAGATCTTCATGGGAGAGATTAGCACCATTGTTCAGTAAGGTAAAGCCTGCCTAAAAACTGTATTTTCCTATCTTATTGTCGCTTTTTGTAGTTATCGACACTGAAATGTAATGCAATTTTCCTATAAAACATGGAATTGGTCCCATCAGATGTTTAAATCTGAGTGCACTATTAATTATACAAATAACTGCCTAAATAACTGACACAATAAATATGGAACATAGCACCTGTTGTTGCTTCTTTAGTGTGTACACCTACATGCACCTTGACAGGCATATTGCGGTTTGTTGCCAAAATCACTATGAGTCATGCTACTTCACTACCCCTGGGAAAAATGTTCTCAGTTACACAGACCCAAACCACCATTTATTTTAAAGACCATTGATTGATCAACTTTTCTGCCTAAACTTTGACAAAATCAGTTTTCAAACTTTTATGAAAATTTAATTTTTCAATAAAATTTAGTTGATAAATTTATATGTTTATTTAAATTTCCATTAAAATTTGAATTGATCAAAATGTATAAACTTTCAACATAGTTTCAGACAGGCCATATCTTGTAGTACAATTAGGTTTTTACAGCATTGAAAAAGTTCTATAATTAAGGAAGATATAGCAAATTTAGTTTTGGTTTCTCAAAAGCACATGAATCAACACTTGCACCCTGTGGAACACCTGCACTACACACTTTCCAGCAGGTGTCACATGTCTTGTATGCAAGGAAATTCAAAAAGACTTCATGTATAAAGTTCAAATAGGTGTGGCATTCAAAAATAAAAGTTTTACTAAAATTTGCCCCAAAAAGTTGGGCCTGTCAGGAATCACACCACAATTAATACTTCCAGTTCAGTACCCACGAATGTAGTTCCAGTCTATTTTTAGAACATTTCTTCCTCTCTCCTTTTGGTGGTGATAGAAGAGTTATATTGATGCATATTTGGTAGGGATTTAAAGGTAATTGTTCATTCTTGAGAATATGAGCAGAGAGAGTGGTTGTCAGTGTGTAATTTGGCGACAGTGCACATGGAGTAATAAGGCTTTGGTGATGATCCGGAAGTGAAATATGTGGTCTGTGTACATGCTGTTCTGTTTACAGTGCAGCAGCTCAAAAAAATGCCGATCAACCCTTGACAAGAATTTCACCGTGAAGTCATCTTTGGAGGTATTTTAGATTAACATATGATTTGTATTGATTGTCACACTGTGGAAAGGTCAGCACTGAGAAATATATGTAGAGAACATATAGTAAAATTAATTGTGGTCTATGTCCTGTACAGGCAGTTTTGATGAAACTTTAATATGCTATAAAATTTTTATTATTAATGATAAACACATGAAATTTAGAAGTGTCATATATATTAACATTTAAAATAGAAAAATGACATTAAAATTTAAAATGGATTTTAGTTTAAAAAATTTTAATATTTTTTTTTTTTAAAAATTAAAAAATTAAAATTTGCCCCTTAAAATGCACATAGATAATATTTTTGGAAATTATATCCAATGATATCAGCATATTTATACTCCTACACCATATACAAGCTACAATGATGGATATTTGTCAAATTTTGTCAGAGAAAATATCTTTGTAAGTCAAAATGAGACATACATTTAAAATGTATGAAAGACAGATTCTATTTTGTATTGATCATTCAAACTATTTATTAGGGATCCAATCAGTTAATTTATGTGTTTATGATGGGGTGACTTCCTGAGTAACACATATCTGCTTATATAGCCTTTAGTAATTGTTAACAAATATAGTTACAGGGTGTTTAGTGAGAGGACAGTGATGAAAACTATATACTAGAACCTACTCAAGTTCTCTACTAAATCAGTTTAAACTTTCTGAGAATGAAATGCAGGCTGAAGGGATAAAATATACTTTCCACATGTATATTTACCCTTGGATGTAAGAAAACAGCAAAATTATGTAAGTTGAGCACAAAATGCATTCAATTTTATTGTTCAGTTTGGCTAAGATATTGATTAGTGAAGTGCGGCATTGTGGCCTGTATGATGTTATGTGAATTCTTATGATACATCTTAATTTATGCATTGTTAATTACTAATAATATTTGTTAACTGACACTCTAAAGATTGCACAAGATATATTCAAACAGATATTTTGAGTTTAACTGTGTACAACTGATCTTAGCATGGTTACATATCCCACATGAACAAATATTCACATATTTTTGAATGTTTTGGATCCAAAGTTCACATTCAGTACATCATATAGGCTGACATTGTACCTACAGTGAATCTGTAAGACACATTTCTGGCTGTGTGCACTAAATGTATCCCAAAATGTTTTTTTCTTCATTAATATGCCCATGTATGGTAACATATTTCAATTCAGTACTTGGAGAGAGTGCGGTATTGTAATATCAGCTGATATCTGATTCTATTGAACCATTGAGGTTAATAATTGGTATCAAACACCCTTAAAAATACACTTTAAATATTCAAACAGATCATTTGAATTATTTTTGCACATTTGATCATAACAATTACATTGTATATGTCCCACATATGCAAATTTCCATTCTTGTTTACAAGTTTTGGGGATCAGAATTTCACATTTAGTTTATGATATAGGATGTATTGGTACCTGTAGTTGATTTGTGTGGCCACATTTGACTGTATTCTCTTGCAATATCCAGAATTATTATTTATCTCATGAATAAGATTGCTTATAGTAATATATTCTTTTTTACTACATTGTCGCTTGACTATCCTGTATACTGGCATGTACTAATGTTTCCACCAATGATCAAACCTCACCGTCCCCGCATTTCCTTAATGTTTGTGATGCATAGTCTACCTGATTAGTTATTTAACCTGTAAATGACCAGATATGCTTATAGAAACTTCATATACTTTTAGGATGAATTAATTACTTTAATACATGACTATTACTTCACATTTCTGAGTGTCACTCTGTCAAGTTTAATATTTATTTCCTATGCTTGCTGCCTGAATGTTATTTGGAAATCACTATATCTAACACATTTTAACTTCATTTGCATACATCTTACTGTTTTCTAGATATAAGTGAAACATTTTATATCTTTTCAGGTCTAGGCTGGTATCTGGAACAAAGTGTTAGTGGTGGATCAGCTTGGAAGCTCTCCAGTAGTCTGGTGGTGATAGCAAGGTTTCATAAGGACATATGCAGTGTACTGCCATAAGTGATCATATCACCACACTAATATACAGCACCTCAAGGACATGGCTTAGATCTTCATGGGAGAGATTAGCACCATTGTTCAGTAAGGTAAAGCCTGCCTAAAAACTGTATTTTCCTATCTTATTGTCGCTTTTTGTAGTTATCGACACTGAAATGTAATGCAATTTTCCTATAAAACATGGAAGTGGTCCCATCAGATGTTTAAATCTGAGTGCACTATTAATTATACAAATAACTGCCTAAATAACTGACACAATAAATATGGAACATAGCACCTGTTGTTGCTTCTTTAGTGTGTACACCTACATGCACCTTGACAGGCATATTGCGGTTTGTTGCCAAAATCACTATGAGTCATGCTACTTCACTACCCCTGGGAAAAATGTTCTCAGTTACACAGACCCAAACCACCATTTATTTTAAAGACCATTGATTGATCAACTTTTCTGCCTAAACTTTGACAAAATCTGTTTTCAAACTTTTATGAAAATTTAATTTTTCAATAAAATTTAGTTGATAAATTTATATGTTTATTTAAATTTCCATTAAAATTTGAACTGATCAAAATGTATAAACTTTCAACATAGTTTCAGACAGGCCTTATCTTGTAGTACAATTAGGTTTTTACAGCATTGAAAAAGTTCTATAATTAAGGAAGATATAGCAAATTTAGTTTTGGTTTCTCAAAAGCACATGAATCAACACTTGCACCCTGTGGAACACCTGCACTACACACTTTCCAGCAGGTGTCACATGTCTTGTATGCAAGGAAATTCAAAAAGACTTCATGTATAAAGTTCAAATAGGTGTGGCATTCAAAAATAAAAGTTTTACTAAAATTTGCCCCAAAAAGTTGGGCCTGTCAGGAATCACACCACAATTAATACTTCCAGTTCAGTACCCACGAATGTAGTTCCAGTCTATTTTTAGAACATTTCTTCCTCTCTCCTTTTGGTGGTGATAGAAGAGTTATATTGATGCATATTTGGTAGGGATTTAAAGGTAATTGTTCATTCTTGAGAATATGAGCAGAGAGAGTGGTTGTCAGTGTGTAATTTGGCGACAGTGCACATGGAGTAATAAGGCTTTGGTGATGATCCGGAAGTGAAATATGTGGTCTGTGTACATGCTGTTCTGTTTACAGTGCAGCAGCTCAAAAAAATGCCGATCAACCCTTGACAAGAATTTCACCGTGAAGTCATCTTTGGAGGTATTTTAGATTAACATATGATTTGTATTGATTGTCACACTGTGGAAAGGTCAGCACTGAGAAATATATGTAGAGAACATATAGTAAAATTAATTGTGGTCTATGTCCTGTACAGGAAGTTTTGATGAAACTTTAATATGCTATAAAATTTTTATTATTAATGATAAACACATGAAATTTAGAAGTGTCATATATATTAACATTTAAAATAGAAAAATGACATTAAAATTTAAAATGGATTTTAGTTTTTAAAATTTTAATATTTTTTTTTTTTAAAAATTAAAAAATTAAAATTTGCCCCTTAAAATGCACATAGATAATATTTTTGGAAATTATATCCAATGATATCAGCATATTTATACTCCTACACCATATACAAGCTACAATGATGGATATTTGTCAAATTTTGTCAGAGAAAATATCTTTGTAACTCAAAATGAGACATACATTTAAAATGTATGAAAGACAGATTCTATTTTGTATTGATCATTCAAACTATTTATTAGGGATCCAATCAGTTAATTTATGTGTTTATGATGGGGTGACTTCCTGAGTAACACATATCTGCTTATATAGCCTTTAGTAATTGTTAACAAATATAGTTACAGGGTGTTTAGTGAGAGGACAGTGATGAAAACTATATACTAGAACCTACTCAAGTTCTCTACTAAATCAGTTTAAACTTTCTGAGAATGAAATGCAGGCTGAAGGGATAAAATATACTTTCCACATGTATATTTACCCTTGGATGTAAGAAAACAGCAAAATTATGTAAGTTGAGCACAAAATGCATTCAATTTTATTGTTCAGTTTGGCTAAGATATTGATTAGTGAAGTGCGGCATTGTGGCCTGTATGATGTTATGTGAATTCTTATGATACATCTTAATTTATGCATTGTTAATTACTAATAATATTTGTTAACTGACACTCTAAAGATTGCACAAGATATATTCAAACAGATATTTTGAGTTTAACTGTGTACAACTGATCTTAGCATGGTTACATATCCCACATGAACAAATATTCACATATTTTTGAATGTTTTGGATCCAAAGTTCACATTCAGTACATCATATAGGCTGACATTGTACCTACAGTGAATCTGTAAGACACATTTCTGGCTGTGTGCACTAAATGTATCCCAAAATGGTTTTTTCTTCATTAATATGCCCATGTATGGTAACATATTTCAATTCAGTACTTGGAGAGAGTGCGGTATTGTAATATCAGCTGATATCTGATTCTATTGAACCATTGAGGTTAATAATTGGTATCAAACACCCTTAAAAATACACTTTAAATATTCAAACAGATCATTTGAATTATTTTTGCACATTTGATCATAACAATTACATTGTATATGTCCCACATATGCAAATTTCCATTCTTGTTTACAAGTTTTGGGGATCAGAATTTCACATTTAGTTTATGATATAGGATGTATTGGTACCTGTAGTTTATTTGTGTGGCCACATTTGACTGTATTCTCTTGCAATATCCAGAATTATTATTTATCTCATGAATAAGATTGCTTATAGTAATATATTCTTTTTTACTACATTGTCGCTTGACTATCCTGTATACTGGCATGTACTAATGTTTCCACCAATGATCAAACCTCACCGTCCCCGCATTTCCTTAATGTTTGTGATGCATAGTCTACCTGATTAGTTATTTAACCTGTAAATGACCAGATATGCTTATAGAAACTTCATATACTTTTAGGATGAATTAATTACTTTAATACATGACTAATACTTCACATTTCTGAGTGTCACTCTGTCAAGTTTAATATTTATTTCCTATGCTTGCTGCCTGAATGTTATTTGGAAATCACTATATCTAACACATTTTAACTTCATTTGCATACATCTTACTGTTTTCTAGATATAAGTGAAACATTTTATATCTTTTCAGGTCTAGGCTGGTATCTGGAACAAAGTGTTAGTGGTGGATCAGCTTGGAAGCTCTCCAGTAGTCTGGTGGTGATAGCAAGGTTTCATAAGGACATATGCAGTGTACTGCCATAAGTGATCATATCACCACACTAATATACAGCACCTCAAGGACATGGCTTAGATCTTCATGGGAGAGATTAGCACCATTGTTCAGTAAGGTAAAGCCTGCCTAAAAACTGTATTTTCCTATCTTATTGTCGCTTTTTGTAGTTATCGACACTGAAATGTAATGCAATTTTCCTATAAAACATGGAATTGGTCCCATCAGATGTTTAAATCTGAGTGCACTATTAATTATACAAATAACTGCCTAAATAACTGACACAATAAATATGGAACATAGCACCTGTTGTTGCTTCTTTAGTGTGTACACCTACATGCACCTTGACAGGCATATTGCGGTTTGTTGCCAAAATCACTATGAGTCATGCTACTTCACTACCCCTGGGAAAAATGTTCTCAGTTACACAGACCCAAACCACCATTTATTTTAAAGACCATTGATTGATCAACTTTTCTGCCTAAACTTTGACAAAATCAGTTTTCAAACTTTTATGAAAATTTAATTTTTCAATAAAATTTAGTTGATAAATTTATATGTTTATTTAAATTTCCATTAAAATTTGAATTGATCAAAATGTATAAACTTTCAACATAGTTTCAGACAGGCCATATCTTGTAGTACAATTAGGTTTTTACAGCATTGAAAAAGTTCTATAATTAAGGAAGATATAGCAAATTTAGTTTTGGTTTCTCAAAAGCACATGAATCAACACTTGCACCCTGTGGAACACCTGCACTACACACTTTCCAGCAGGTGTCACATGTCTTGTATGCAAGGAAATTCAAAAAGACTTCATGTATAAAGTTCAAATAGGTGTGGCATTCAAAAATAAAAGTTTTACTAAAATTTGCCCCAAAAAGTTGGGCCTGTCAGGAATCACACCACAATTAATACTTCCAGTTCAGTACCCACGAATGTAGTTCCAGTCTATTTTTAGAACATTTCTTCCTCTCTCCTTTTGGTGGTGATAGAAGAGTTATATTGATGCATATTTGGTAGGGATTTAAAGGTAATTGTTCATTCTTGAGAATATGAGCAGAGAGAGTGGTTGTCAGTGTGTAATTTGGCGACAGTGCACATGGAGTAATAAGGCTTTGGTGATGATCCGGAAGTGAAATATGTGGTCTGTGTACATGCTGTTCTGTTTACAGTGCAGCAGCTCAAAAAAATGCCGATCAACCCTTGACAAGAATTTCACCGTGAAGTCATCTTTGGAGGTATTTTAGATTAACATATGATTTGTATTGATTGTCACACTGTGGAAAGGTCAGCACTGAGAAATATATGTAGAGAACATATAGTAAAATTAATTGTGGTCTATGTCCTGTACAGGCAGTTTTGATGAAACTTTAATATGCTATAAAATTTTTATTATTAATGATAAACACATGAAATTTAGAAGTGTCATATATATTAACATTTAAAATAGAAAAATGACATTAAAATTTAAAATGGATTTTAGTTTAAAAAATTTTAATATTTTTTTTTTTTAAAAATTAAAAAATTAAAATTTGCCCCTTAAAATGCACATAGATAATATTTTTGGAAATTATATCCAATGATATCAGCATATTTATACTCCTACACCATATACAAGCTACAATGATGGATATTTGTCAAATTTTGTCAGAGAAAATATCTTTGTAAGTCAAAATGAGACATACATTTAAAATGTATGAAAGACAGATTCTATTTTGTATTGATCATTCAAACTATTTATTAGGGATCCAATCAGTTAATTTATGTGTTTATGATGGGGTGACTTCCTGAGTAACACATATCTGCTTATATAGCCTTTAGTAATTGTTAACAAATATAGTTACAGGGTGTTTAGTGAGAGGACAGTGATGAAAACTATATACTAGAACCTACTCAAGTTCTCTACTAAATCAGTTTAAACTTTCTGAGAATGAAATGCAGGCTGAAGGGATAAAATATACTTTCCACATGTATATTTACCCTTGGATGTAAGAAAACAGCAAAATTATGTAAGTTGAGCACAAAATGCATTCAATTTTATTGTTCAGTTTGGCTAAGATATTGATTAGTGAAGTGCGGCATTGTGGCCTGTATGATGTTATGTGAATTCTTATGATACATCTTAATTTATGCATTGTTAATTACTAATAATATTTGTTAACTGACACTCTAAAGATTGCACAAGATATATTCAAACAGATATTTTGAGTTTAACTGTGTACAACTGATCTTAGCATGGTTACATATCCCACATGAACAAATATTCACATATTTTTGAATGTTTTGGATCCAAAGTTCACATTCAGTACATCATATAGGCTGACATTGTACCTACAGTGAATCTGTAAGACACATTTCTGGCTGTGTTCACTAAATGTATCCCAAAATGTTTTTTTCTTCATTAATATGCCCATGTATGGTAACATATTTCAATTCAGTACTTGGAGAGAGTGCGGTATTGTAATATCAGCTGATATCTGATTCTATTGAACCATTGAGGTTAATAATTGGTATCAAACACCCTTAAAAATACACTTTAAATATTCAAACAGATCATTTGAATTATTTTTGCACATTTGATCATAACAATTACATTGTATATGTCCCACATATGCAAATTTCCATTCTTGTTTACAAGTTTTGGGGATCAGAATTTCACATTTAGTTTATGATATAGGATGTATTGGTACCTGTAGTTGATTTGTGTGGCCACATTTGACTGTATTCTCTTGCAATATCCAGAATTATTATTTATCTCATGAATAAGATTGCTTATAGTAATATATTCTTTTTTACTACATTGTCGCTTGACTATCCTGTATACTGGCATGTACTAATGTTTCCACCAATGATCAAACCTCACCGTCCCCGCATTTCCTTAATGTTTGTGATGCATAGTCTACCTGATTAGTTATTTAACCTGTAAATGACCAGATATGCTTATAGAAACTTCATATACTTTTAGGATGAATTAATTACTTTAATACATGACTATTACTTCACATTTCTGAGTGTCACTCTGTCAAGTTTAATATTTATTTCCTATGCTTGCTGCCTGAATGTTATTTGGAAATCACTATATCTAACACATTTTAACTTCATTTGCATACATCTTACTGTTTTCTAGATATAAGTGAAACATTTTATATCTTTTCAGGTCTAGGCTGGTATCTGGAACAAAGTGTTAGTGGTGGATCAGCTTGGAAGCTCTCCAGTAGTCTGGTGGTGATAGCAAGGTTTCATAAGGACATATGCAGTGTACTGCCATAAGTGATCATATCACCACACTAATATACAGCACCTCAAGGACATGGCTTAGATCTTCATGGGAGAGATTAGCACCATTGTTCAGTAAGGTAAAGCCTGCCTAAAAACTGTATTTTCCTATCTTATTGTCGCTTTTTGTAGTTATCGACACTGAAATGTAATGCAATTTTCCTATAAAACATGGAATTGGTCCCATCAGATGTTTAAATCTGAGTGCACTATTAATTATACAAATAACTGCCTAAATAACTGACACAATAAATATGGAACATAGCACCTGTTGTTGCTTCTTTAGTGTGTACACCTACATGCACCTTGACAGGCATATTGCGGTTTGTTGCCAAAATCACTATGAGTCATGCTACTTCACTACCCCTGGGAAAAATGTTCTCAGTTACACAGACCCAAACCACCATTTATTTTAAAGACCATTGATTGATCAACTTTTCTGCCTAAACTTTGACAAAATCTGTTTTCAAACTTTTATGAAAATTTAATTTTTCAATAAAATTTAGTTGATAAATTTATATGTTTATTTAAATTTCCATTAAAATTTGAATTGATCAAAATGTATAAACTTTCAACATAGTTTCAGACAGGCCATATCTTGTAGTACAATTAGGTTTTTACAGCATTGAAAAAGTTCTATAATTAAGGAAGATATAGCAAATTTAGTTTTGGTTTCTCAAAAGCACATGAATCAACACTTGCACCCTGTGGAACACCTGCACTACACACTTTCCAGCAGGTGTCACATGTCTTGTATGCAAGGAAATTCAAAAAGACTTCATGTATAAAGTTCAAATAGGTGTGGCATTCAAAAATAAAAGTTTTACTAAAATTTGCCCCAAAAAGTTGGGCCTGTCAGGAATCACACCACAATTAATACTTCCAGTTCAGTACCCACGAATGTAGTTCCAGTCTATTTTTAGAACATTTCTTCCTCTCTCCTTTTGGTGGTGATAGAAGAGTTATATTGATGCATATTTGGTAGGGATTTAAAGGTAATTGTTCATTCTTGAGAATATGAGCAGAGAGAGTGGTTGTCAGTGTGTAATTTGGCGACAGTGCACATGGAGTAATAAGGCTTTGGTGATGATCCGGAAGTGAAATATGTGGTCTGTGTACATGCTGTTCTGTTTACAGTGCAGCAGCTCAAAAAAATGCCGATCAACCCTTGACAAGAATTTCACCGTGAAGTCATCTTTGGAGGTATTTTAGATTAACATATGATTTGTATTGATTGTCACACTGTGGAAAGGTCAGCACTGAGAAATATATGTAGAGAACATATAGTAAAATTAATTGTGGTCTATGTCCTGTACAGGCAGTTTTGATGAAACTTTAATATGCTATAAAATTTTTATTATTAATGATAAACACATGAAATTTAGAAGTGTCATATATATTAACATTTAAAATAGAAAAATGACATTAAAATTTAAAATGGATTTTAGTTTAAAAAATTTTAATATTTTTTTTTTTTAAAAATTAAAAAATTAAAATTTGCCCCTTAAAATGCACATAGATAATATTTTTGGAAATTATATCCAATGATATCAGCATATTTATACTCCTACACCATATACAAGCTACAATGATGGATATTTGTCAAATTTTGTCAGAGAAAATATCTTTGTAAGTCAAAATGAGACATACATTTAAAATGTATGAAAGACAGATTCTATTTTGTATTGATCATTTAAACTATTTATTAGGGATCCAATCAGTTAATTTATGTGTTTATGATGGGGTGACTTCCTGAGTAACACATATCTGCTTATATAGCCTTTAGTAATTGTTAACAAATATAGTTACAGGGTGTTTAGTGAGAGGACAGTGATGAAAACTATATACTAGAACCTACTCAAGTTCTCTACTAAATCAGTTTAAACTTTCTGAGAATGAAATGCAGGCTGAAGGGATAAAATATACTTTCCACATGTATATTTACCCTTGGATGTAAGAAAACAGCAAAATTATGTAAGTTGAGCACAAAATGCATTCAATTTTATTGTTCAGTTTGGCTAAGATATTGATTAGTGAAGTGCGGCATTGTGGCCTGTATGATGTTATGTGAATTCTTATGATACATCTTAATTTATGCATTGTTAATTACTAATAATATTTGTTAACTGACACTCTAAAGATTGCACAAGATATATTCAAACAGATATTTTGAGTTTAACTGTGTACAACTGATCTTAGCATGGTTACATATCCCACATGAACAAATATTCACATATTTTTGAATGTTTATTTCCAAAGTTCACATTCAGTACATCATATAGGCTGACATTGTACCTACAGTGAATCTGTAAGACACATTTCTGGCTGTGTGCACTAAATGTATCCCAAAATGTTTTTTTCTTCATTAATATGCCCATGTATGGTAACATATTTCAATTCAGTACTTGGAGAGAGTGCGGTATTGTAATATCAGCTGATATCTGATTCTATTGAACCATTGAGGTTAATAATTGGTATCAAACACCCTTAAAAATACACTTTAAATATTCAAACAGATCATTTGAATTATTTTTGCACATTTGATCATAACAATTACATTGTATATGTCCCACATATGCAAATTTCCATTCTTGTTTACAAGTTTTGGGGATCAGAATTTCACATTTAGTTTATGATATAGGATGTATTGGTACCTGTAGTTGATTTGTGTGGCCACATTTGACTGTATTCTCTTGCAATATCCAGAATTATTATTTATCTCATGAATAAGATTGCTTATAGTAATATATTCTTTTTTACTACATTGTCGCTTGACTATCCTGTATACTGGCATGTACTAATGTTTCCACCAATGATCAAACCTCACCGTCCCCGCATTTCCTTAATGTTTGTGATGCATAGTCTACCTGATTAGTTATTTAACCTGTAAATGACCAGATATGCTTATAGAAACTTCATATACTTTTAGGATGAATTAATTACTTTAATACATGACTATTACTTCACATTTCTGAGTGTCACTCTGTCAAGTTTAATATTTATTTCCTATGCTTGCTGCCTGAATGTTATTTGGAAATCACTATATCTAACACATTTTAACTTCATTTGCATACATCTTACTGTTTTCTAGATATAAGTGAAACATTTTATATCTTTTCAGGTCTAGGCTGGTATCTGGAACAAAGTGTTAGTGGTGGATCAGCTTGGAAGCTCTCCAGTAGTCTGGTGGTGATAGCAAGGTTTCATAAGGACATATGCAGTGTACTGCCATAAGTGATCATATCACCACACTAATATACAGCACCTCAAGGACATGGCTTAGATCTTCATGGGAGAGATTAGCACCATTGTTCAGTAAGGTAAAGCCTGCCTAAAAACTGTATTTTCCTATCTTATTGTCGCTTTTTGTAGTTATCGACACTGAAATGTAATGCAATTTTCCTATAAAACATGGAATTGGTCCCATCAGATGTTTAAATCTGAGTGCACTATTAATTATACAAATAACTGCCTAAATAACTGACACAATAAATATGGAACATAGCACCTGTTGTTGCTTCTTTAGTGTGTACACCTACATGCACCTTGACAGGCATATTGCGGTTTGTTGCCAAAATCACTATGAGTCATGCTACTTCACTACCCCTGGGAAAAATGTTCTCAGTTACACAGACCCAAACCACCATTTATTTTAAAGACCATTGATTGATCAACTTTTCTGCCTAAACTTTGACAAAATCTGTTTTCAAACTTTTATGAAAATTTAATTTTTCAATAAAATTTAGTTGATAAATTTATATGTTTATTTAAATTTCCATTAAAATTTGAATTGATCAAAATGTATAAACTTTCAACATAGTTTCAGACAGGCCATATCTTGTAGTACAATTAGGTTTTTACAGCATTGAAAAAGTTCTATAATTAAGGAAGATATAGCAAATTTAGTTTTGGTTTCTCAAAAGCACATGAATCAACACTTGCACCCTGTGGAACACCTGCACTACACACTTTCCAGCAGGTGTCACATGTCTTGTATGCAAGGAAATTCAAAAAGACTTCATGTATAAAGTTCAAATAGGTGTGGCATTCAAAAATAAAAGTTTTACTAAAATTTGCCCCAAAAAGTTGGGCCTGTCAGGAATCACACCACAATTAATACTTCCAGTTCAGTACCCACGAATGTAGTTCCAGTCTATTTTTAGAACATTTCTTCCTCTCTCCTTTTGGTGGTGATAGAAGAGTTATATTGATGCATATTTGGTAGGGATTTAAAGGTAATTGTTCATTCTTGAGAATATGAGCAGAGAGAGTGGTTGTCAGTGTGTAATTTGGCGACAGTGCACATGGAGTAATAAGGCTTTGGTGATGATCCGGAAGTGAAATATGTGGTCTGTGTACATGCTGTTCTGTTTACAGTGCAGCAGCTCAAAAAAATGCCGATCAACCCTTGACAAGAATTTCACCGTGAAGTCATCTTTAGAGGTAATTTAGATTAACATATGATTTGTATTGATTGTCACACTGTGGAAAGGTCAGCACTGAGAAATATATGTAGAGAACATATAGTAAAATTAATTGTGGTCTATGTCCTGTACAGGCAGTTTTGATGAAACTTTAATATGCTATAAAATTTTTATTATTAATGATAAACACATGAAATTTAGAAGTGTCATATATATTAACATTTAAAATAGAAAAATGACATTAAAATTTAAAATGGATTTTAGTTTTTAAAATTTTAATATTTTTTTTTTTTAAAAATTAAAAAATTAAAATTTGCCCCTTAAAATGCACATAGATAATATTTTTGGAAATTATATCCAATGATATCAGCATATTTATACTCCTACACCATATACAAGCTACAATGATGGATATTTGTCAAATTTTGTCAGAGAAAATATCTTTGTAAGTCAAAATGAGACATACATTTAAAATGTATGAAAGACAGATTCTATTTTGTATTGATCATTTAAACTATTTATTAGGGATCCAATCAGTTAATTTATGTGTTTATGATGGGGTGACTTCCTGAGTAACACATATCTGCTTATATAGCCTTTAGTAATTGTTAACAAATATAGTTACAGGGTGTTTAGTGAGAGGACAGTGATGAAAACTATATACTAGAACCTACTCAAGTTCTCTACTAAATCAGTTTAAACTTTCTGAGAATGAAATGCAGGCTGAAGGGATAAAATATACTTTCCACATGTATATTTACCCTTGGATGTAAGAAAACAGCAAAATTATGTAAGTTGAGCACAAAATGCATTCAATTTTATTGTTCAGTTTGGCTAAGATATTGATTAGTGAAGTGCGGCATTGTGGCCTGTATGATGTTATGTGAATTCTTATGATACATCTTAATTTATGCATTGTTAATTACTAATAATATTTGTTAACTGACACTCTAAAGATTGCACAAGATATATTCAAACAGATATTTTGAGTTTAACTGTGTACAACTGATCTTAGCATGGTTACATATCCCACATGAACAAATATTCACATATTTTTGAATGTTTTGGATCCAAAGTTCACATTCAGTACATCATATAGGCTGACATTGTACCTACAGTGAATCTGTAAGACACATTTCTGGCTGTGTGCACTAAATGTATCCCAAAATGTTTTTTTCTTCATTAATATGCCCATGTATGGTAACATATTTCAATTCAGTACTTGGAGAGAGTGCGGTATTGTAATATCAGCTGATATCTGATTCTATTGAACCATTGAGGTTAATAATTGGTATCAAACACCCTTAAAAATACACTTTAAATATTCAAACAGATCATTTGAATTATTTTTGCACATTTGATCATAACAATTACATTGTATATGTCCCACATATGCAAATTTCCATTCTTGTTTACAAGTTTTGGGGATCAGAATTTCACATTTAGTTTATGATATAGGATGTATTGGTACCTGTAGTTGATTTGTGTGGCCACATTTGACTGTATTCTCTTGCAATATCCAGAATTATTATTTATCTCATGAATAAGATTGCTTATAGTAATATATTCTTTTTTACTACATTGTCGCTTGACTATCCTGTATACTGGCATGTACTAATGTTTCCACCAATGATCAAACCTCACCGTCCCCGCATTTCCTTAATGTTTGTGATGCATAGTCTACCTGATTAGTTATTTAACCTGTAAATGACCAGATATGCTTATAGAAACTTCATATACTTTTAGGATGAATTAATTACTTTAATACATGACTATTACTTCACATTTCTGAGTGTCACTCTGTCAAGTTTAATATTTATTTCCTATGCTTGCTGCCTGAATGTTATTTGGAAATCACTATATCTAACACATTTTAACTTCATTTGCATACATCTTACTGTTTTCTAGATATAAGTGAAACATTTTATATCTTTTCAGGTCTAGGCTGGTATCTGGAACAAAGTGTTAGTGGTGGATCAGCTTGGAAGCTCTCCAGTAGTCTGGTGGTGATAGCAAGGTTTCATAAGGACATATGCAGTGTACTGCCATAAGTGATCATATCACCACACTAATATACAGCACCTCAAGGACATGGCTTAGATCTTCATGGGAGAGATTAGCACCATTGTTCAGTAAGGTAAAGCCTGCCTAAAAACTGTATTTTCCTATCTTATTGTCGCTTTTTGTAGTTATCGACACTGAAATGTAATGCAATTTTCCTATAAAACATGGAAGTGGTCCCATCAGATGTTTAAATCTGAGTGCACTATTAATTATACAAATAACTGCCTAAATAACTGACACAATAAATATGGAACATAGCACCTGTTGTTGCTTCTTTAGTGTGTACACCTACATGCACCTTGACAGGCATATTGCGGTTTGTTGCCAAAATCACTATGAGTCATGCTACTTCACTACCCCTGGGAAAAATGTTCTCAGTTACACAGACCCAAACCACCATTTATTTTAAAGACCATTGATTGATCAACTTTTCTGCCTAAACTTTGACAAAATCTGTTTTCAAACTTTTATGAAAATTTAATTTTTCAATAAAATTTAGTTGATAAATTTATATGTTTATTTAAATTTCCATTAAAATTTGAATTGATCAAAATGTATAAACTTTCAACATAGTTTCAGACAGGCCATATCTTGTAGTACAATTAGGTTTTTACAGCATTGAAAAAGTTCTATAATTAAGGAAGATATAGCAAATTTAGTTTTGGTTTCTCAAAAGCACATGAATCAACACTTGCACCCTGTGGAACACCTGCACTACACACTTTCCAGCAGGTGTCACATGTCTTGTATGCAAGGAAATTCAAAAAGACTTCATGTATAAAGTTCAAATAGGTGTGGCATTCAAAAATAAAAGTTTTACTAAAATTTGCCCCAAAAAGTTGGGCCTGTCAGGAATCACACCACAATTAATACTTCCAGTTCAGTACCCACGAATGTAGTTCCAGTCTATTTTTAGAACATTTCTTCCTCTCTCCTTTTGGTGGTGATAGAAGAGTTATATTGATGCATATTTGGTAGGGATTTAAAGGTAATTGTTCATTCTTGAGAATATGAGCAGAGAGAGTGGTTGTCAGTGTGTAATTTGGCGACAGTGCACATGGAGTAATAAGGCTTTGGTGATGATCCGGAAGTGAAATATGTGGTCTGTGTACATGCTGTTCTGTTTACAGTGCAGCAGCTCAAAAAAATGCCGATCAACCCTTGACAAGAATTTCACCGTGAAGTCATCTTTGGAGGTATTTTAGATTAACATATGATTTGTATTGATTGTCACACTGTGGAAAGGTCAGCACTGAGAAATATATGTAGAGAACATATAGTAAAATTAATTGTGGTCTATGTCCTGTACAGGCAGTTTTGATGAAACTTTAATATGCTATAAAATTTTTATTATTAATGATAAACACATGAAATTTAGAAGTGTCATATATATTAACATTTAAAATAGAAAAATGACATTAAAATTTAAAATGGATTTTAGTTTAAAAAATTTTAATATTTTTTTTTTTTAAAAATTAAAAAATTAAAATTTGCCCCTTAAAATGCACATAGATAATATTTTTGGAAATTATATCCAATGATATCAGCATATTTATACTCCTACACCATATACAAGCTACAATGATGGATATTTGTCAAATTTTGTCAGAGAAAATATCTTTGTAAGTCAAAATGAGACATACATTTAAAATGTATGAAAGACAGATTCTATTTTGTATTGATCATTCAAACTATTTATTAGGGATCCAATCAGTTAATTTATGTGTTTATGATGGGGTGACTTCCTGAGTAACACATATCTGCTTATATAGCCTTTAGTAATTGTTAACAAATATAGTTACAGGGTGTTTAGTGAGAGGACAGTGATGAAAACTATATACTAGAACCTACTCAAGTTCTCTACTAAATCAGTTTAAACTTTCTGAGAATGAAATGCAGGCTGAAGGGATAAAATATACTTTCCACATGTATATTTACCCTTGGATGTAAGAAAACAGCAAAATTATGTAAGTTGAGCACAAAATGCATTCAATTTTATTGTTCAGTTTGGCTAAGATATTGATTAGTGAAGTGCGGCATTTTGGCCTGTATGATGTTATGTGAATTCTTATGATACATCTTAATTTATGCATTGTTAATTACTAATAATATTTGTTAACTGACACTCTAAAGATTGCACAAGATATATTCAAACAGATATTTTGAGTTTAACTGTGTACAACTGATCTTAGCATGGTTACATATCCCACATGAACAAATATTCACATATTTTTGAATGTTTTGGATCCAAAGTTCACATTCAGTACATCATATAGGCTGACATTGTACCTACAGTGAATCTGTAAGACACATTTCTGGCTGTGTTCACTAAATGTATCCCAAAATGTTTTTTTCTTCATTAATATGCCCATGTATGGTAACATATTTCAATTCAGTACTTGGAGAGAGTGCGGTATTGTAATATCAGCTGATATCTGATTCTATTGAACCATTGAGGTTAATAATTGGTATCAAACACCCTTAAAAATACACTTTAAATATTCAAACAGATCATTTGAATTATTTTTGCACATTTGATCATAACAATTACATTGTATATGTCCCACATATGCAAATTTCCATTCTTGTTTACAAGTTTTGGGGATCAGAATTTCACATTTAGTTTATGATATAGGATGTATTGGTACCTGTAGTTGATTTGTGTGGCCACATTTGACTGTATTCTCTTGCAATATCCAGAATTATTATTTATCTCATGAATAAGATTGCTTATAGTAATATATTCTTTTTTACTACATTGTCGCTTGACTATCCTGTATACTGGCATGTACTAATGTTTCCACCAATGATCAAACCTCACCGTCCCCGCATTTCCTTAATGTTTGTGATGCATAGTCTACCTGATTAGTTATTTAACCTGTAAATGACCAGATATGCTTATAGAAACTTCATATACTTTTAGGATGAATTAATTACTTTAATACATGACTATTACTTCACATTTCTGAGTGTCACTCTGTCAAGTTTAATATTTATTTCCTATGCTTGCTGCCTGAATGTTATTTGGAAATCACTATATCTAACACATTTTAACTTCATTTGCATACATCTTACTGTTTTCTAGATATAAGTGAAACATTTTATATCTTTTCAGGTCTAGGCTGGTATCTGGAACAAAGTGTTAGTGGTGGATCAGCTTGGAAGCTCTCCAGTAGTCTGGTGGTGATAGCAAGGTTTCATAAGGACATATGCAGTGTACTGCCATAAGTGATCATATCACCACACTAATATACAGCACCTCAAGGACATGGCTTAGATCTTCATGGGAGAGATTAGCACCATTGTTCAGTAAGGTAAAGCCTGCCTAAAAACTGTATTTTCCTATCTTATTGTCGCTTTTTGTAGTTATCGACACTGAAATGTAATGCAATTTTCCTATAAAACATGGAAGTGGTCCCATCAGATGTTTAAATCTGAGTGCACTATTAATTATACAAATAACTGCCTAAATAACTGACACAATAAATATGGAACATAGCACCTGTTGTTGCTTCTTTAGTGTGTACACCTACATGCACCTTGACAGGCATATTGCGGTTTGTTGCCAAAATCACTATGAGTCATGCTACTTCACTACCCCTGGGAAAAATGTTCTCAGTTACACAGACCCAAACCACCATTTATTTTAAAGACCATTGATTGATCAACTTTTCTGCCTAAACTTTGACAAAATCTGTTTTCAAACTTTTATGAAAATTTAATTTTTCAATAAAATTTAGTTGATAAATTTATATGTTTATTTAAATTTCCATTAAAATTTGAATTGATCAAAATGTATAAACTTTCAACATAGTTTCAGACAGGCCATATCTTGTAGTACAATTAGGTTTTTACAGCATTGAAAAAGTTCTATAATTAAGGAAGATATAGCAAATTTAGTTTTGGTTTCTCAAAAGCACATGAATCAACACTTGCACCCTGTGGAACACCTGCACTACACACTTTCCAGCAGGTGTCACATGTCTTGTATGCAAGGAAATTCAAAAAGACTTCATGTATAAAGTTCAAATAGGTGTGGCATTCAAAAATAAAAGTTTTACTAAAATTTGCCCCAAAAAGTTGGGCCTGTCAGGAATCACACCACAATTAATACTTCCAGTTCAGTACCCACGAATGTAGTTCCAGTCTATTTTTAGAACATTTCTTCCTCTCTCCTTTTGGTGGTGATAGAAGAGTTATATTGATGCATATTTGGTAGGGATTTAAAGGTAATTGTTCATTCTTGAGAATATGAGCAGAGAGAGTGGTTGTCAGTGTGTAATTTGGCGACAGTGCACATGGAGTAATAAGGCTTTGGTGATGATCCGGAAGTGAAATATGTGGTCTGTGTACATGCTGTTCTGTTTACAGTGCAGCAGCTCAAAAAAATGCCGATCAACCCTTGACAAGAATTTCACCGTGAAGTCATCTTTGGAGGTATTTTAGATTAACATATGATTTGTATTGATTGTCACACTGTGGAAAGGTCAGCACTGAGAAATATATGTAGAGAACATATAGTAAAATTAATTGTGGTCTATGTCCTGTACAGGCAGTTTTGATGAAACTTTAATATGCTATAAAATTTTTATTATTAATGATAAACACATGAAATTTAGAAGTGTCATATATATTAACATTTAAAATAGAAAAATGACATTAAAATTTAAAATGGATTTTAGTTTAAAAAATTTTAATATTTTTTTTTTTAAAAATTAAAAAATTAAAATTTGCCCCTTAAAATGCACATAGATAATATTTTTGGAAATTATATCCAATGATATCAGCATATTTATACTCCTACACCATATACAAGCTACAATGATGGATATTTGTCAAATTTTGTCAGAGAAAATATCTTTGTAAGTCAAAATGAGACATACATTTAAAATGTATGAAAGACAGATTCTATTTTGTATTGATCATTCAAACTATTTATTAGGGATCCAATCAGTTAATTTATGTGTTTATGATGGGGTGACTTCCTGAGTAACACATATCTGCTTATATAGCCTTTAGTAATTGTTAACAAATATAGTTACAGGGTGTTTAGTGAGAGGACAGTGATGAAAACTATATACTAGAACCTACTCAAGTTCTCTACTAAATCAGTTTAAACTTTCTGAGAATGAAATGCAGGCTGAAGGGATAAAATATACTTTCCACATGTATATTTACCCTTGGATGTAAGAAAACAGCAAAATTATGTAAGTTGAGCACAAAATGCATTCAATTTTATTGTTCAGTTTGGCTAAGATATTGATTAGTGAAGTGCGGCATTTTGGCCTGTATGATGTTATGTGAATTCTTATGATACATCTTAATTTATGCATTGTTAATTACTAATAATATTTGTTAACTGACACTCTAAAGATTGCACAAGATATATTCAAACAGATATTTTGAGTTTAACTGTGTACAACTGATCTTAGCATGGTTACATATCCCACATGAACAAATATTCACATATTTTTGAATGTTTTGGATCCAAAGTTCACATTCAGTACATCATATAGGCTGACATTGTACCTACAGTGAATCTGTAAGACACATTTCTGGCTGTGTGCACTAAATGTATCCCAAAATGTTTTTTTCTTCATTAATATGCCCATGTATGGTAACATATTTCAATTCAGTACTTGGAGAGAGTGCGGTATTGTAATATCAGCTGATATCTGATTCTATTGAACCATTGAGGTTAATAATTGGTATCAAACACCCTTAAAAATACACTTTAAATATTCAAACAGATCATTTGAATTATTTTTGCACATTTGATCATAACAATTACATTGTATATGTCCCACATATGCAAATTTCCATTCTTGTTTACAAGTTTTGGGGATCAGAATTTCACATTTAGTTTATGATATAGGATGTATTGGTACCTGTAGTTGATTTGTGTGGCCACATTTGACTGTATTCTCTTGCAATATCCAGAATTATTATTTATCTCATGAATAAGATTGCTTATAGTAATATATTCTTTTTTACTACATTGTCGCTTGACTATCCTGTATACTGGCATGTACTAATGTTTCCACCAATGATCAAACCTCACCGTCCCCGCATTTCCTTAATGTTTGTGATGCATAGTCTACCTGATTAGTTATTTAACCTGTAAATGACCAGATATGCTTATAGAAACTTCATATACTTTTAGGATGAATTAATTACTTTAATACATGACTATTACTTCACATTTCTGAGTGTCACTCTGTCAAGTTTAATATTTGTTTCCTATGCTTGCTGCCTGAATGTTATTTGGAAATCACTATATCTAACACATTTTAACTTCATTTGCATACATCTTACTGTTTTCTAGATATAAGTGAAACATTTTATATCTTTTCAGGTCTAGGCTGGTATCTGGAACAAAGTGTTAGTGGTGGATCAGCTTGGAAGCTCTCCAGTAGTCTGGTGGTGATAGCAAGGTTTCATAAGGACATATGCAGTGTACTGCCATAAGTGATCATATCACCACACTAATATACAGCACCTCAAGGACATGGCTTAGATCTTCATGGGAGAGATTAGCACCATTGTTCAGTAAGGTAAAGCCTGCCTAAAAACTGTATTTTCCTATCTTATTGTCGCTTTTTGTAGTTATCGACACTGAAATGTAATGCAATTTTCCTATAAAACATGGAATTGGTCCCATCAGATGTTTAAATCTGAGTGCACTATTAATTATACAAATAACTGCCTAAATAACTGACACAATAAATATGGAACATAGCACCTGTTGTTGCTTCTTTAGTGTGTACACCTACATGCACCTTGACAGGCATATTGCGGTTTGTTGCCAAAATCACTATGAGTCATGCTACTTCACTACCCCTGGGAAAAATGTTCTCAGTTACACAGACCCAAACCACCATTTATTTTAAAGACCATTGATTGATCAACTTTTCTGCCTAAACTTTGACAAAATCTGTTTTCAAACTTTTATGAAAATTTAATTTTTCAATAAAATTTAGTTGATAAATTTATATGTTTATTTAAATTTCCATTAAAATTTGAATTGATCAAAATGTATAAACTTTCAACATAGTTTCAGACAGGCCATATCTTGTAGTACAATTAGGTTTTTACAGCATTGAAAAAGTTCTATAATTAAGGAAGATATAGCAAATTTAGTTTTGGTTTCTCAAAAGCACATGAATCAACACTTGCACCCTGTGGAACACCTGCACTACACACTTTCCAGCAGGTGTCACATGTCTTGTATGCAAGGAAATTCAAAAAGACTTCATGTATAAAGTTCAAATAGGTGTGGCATTCAAAAATAAAAGTTTTACTAAAATTTGCCCCAAAAAGTTGGGCCTGTCAGGAATCACACCACAATTAATACTTCCAGTTCAGTACCCACGAATGTAGTTCCAGTCTATTTTTAGAACATTTCTTCCTCTCTCCTTTTGGTGGTGATAGAAGAGTTATATTGATGCATATTTGGTAGGGATTTAAAGGTAATTGTTCATTCTTGAGAATATGAGCAGAGAGAGTGGTTGTCAGTGTGTAATTTGGCGACAGTGCACATGGAGTAATAAGGCTTTGGTGATGATCCGGAAGTGAAATATGTGGTCTGTGTACATGCTGTTCTGTTTACAGTGCAGCAGCTCAAAAAAATGCCTATCAACCCTTGACAAGAATTTCACCGTGAAGTCATCTTTGGAGGTATTTTAGATTAACATATGATTTGTATTGATTGTCACACTGTGGAAAGGTCAGCACTGAGAAATATATGTAGAGAACATATAGTAAAATTAATTGTGGTCTATGTCCTGTACAGGCAGTTTTGATGAAACTTTAATATGCTATAAAATTTTTATTATTAATGATAAACACATGAAATTTAGAAGTGTCATATATATTAACATTTAAAATAGAAAAATGACATTAAAATTTAAAATGGATTTTAGTTTAAAAAATTTTAATATTTTTTTTTTTTAAAAATTAAAAAATTAAAATTTGCCCCTTAAAATGCACATAGATAATATTTTTGGAAATTATATCCAATGATATCAGCATATTTATACTCCTACACCATATACAAGCTACAATGATGGATATTTGTCAAATTTTGTCAGAGAAAATATCTTTGTAAGTCAAAATGAGACATACATTTAAAATGTATGAAAGACAGATTCTATTTTGTATTGATCATTCAAACTATTTATTAGGGATCCAATCAGTTAATTTATGTGTTTATGATGGGGTGACTTCCTGAGTAACACATATCTGCTTATATAGCCTTTAGTAATTGTTAACAAATATAGTTACAGGGTGTTTAGTGAGAGGACAGTGATGAAAACTATATACTAGAACCTACTCAAGTTCTCTACTAAATCAGTTTAAACTTTCTGAGAATGAAATGCAGGCTGAAGGGATAAAATATACTTTCCACATGTATATTTACCCTTGGATGTAAGAAAACAGCAAAATTATGTAAGTTGAGCACAAAATGCATTCAATTTTATTGTTCAGTTTGGCTAAGATATTGATTAGTGAAGTGCGGCATTGTGGCCTGTATGATGTTATGTGAATTCTTATGATACATCTTAATTTATGCATTGTTAATTACTAATAATATTTGTTAACTGACACTCTAAAGATTGCACAAGATATATTCAAACAGATATTTTGAGTTTAACTGTGTACAACTGATCTTAGCATGGTTACATATCCCACATGAACAAATATTCACATATTTTTGAATGTTTTGGATCCAAAGTTCACATTCAGTACATCATATAGGCTGACATTGTACCTACAGTGAATCTGTAAGACACATTTCTGGCTGTGTTCACTAAATGTATCCCAAAATGTTTTTTTCTTCATTAATATGCCCATGTATGGTAACATATTTCAATTCAGTACTTGGAGAGAGTGCGGTATTGTAATATCAGCTGATATCTGATTCTATTGAACCATTGAGGTTAATAATTGGTATCAAACACCCTTAAAAATACACTTTAAATATTCAAACAGATCATTTGAATTATTTTTGCACATTTGATCATAACAATTACATTGTATATGTCCCACATATGCAAATTTCCATTCTTGTTTACAAGTTTTGGGGATCAGAATTTCACATTTAGTTTATGATATAGGATGTATTGGTACCTGTAGTTGATTTGTGTGGCCACATTTGACTGTATTCTCTTGCAATATCCAGAATTATTATTTATCTCATGAATAAGATTGCTTATAGTAATATATTCTTTTTTACTACATTGTCGCTTGACTATCCTGTATACTGGCATGTACTAATGTTTCCACCAATGATCAAACCTCACCGTCCCCGCATTTCCTTAATGTTTGTGATGCATAGTCTACCTGATTAGTTATTTAACCTGTAAATGACCAGATATGCTTATAGAAACTTCATATACTTTTAGGATGAATTAATTACTTTAATACATGACTATTACTTCACATTTCTGAGTGTCACTCTGTCAAGTTTAATATTTATTTCCTATGCTTGCTGCCTGAATGTTATTTGGAAATCACTATATCTAACACATTTTAACTTCATTTGCATACATCTTACTGTTTTCTAGATATAAGTGAAACATTTTATATCTTTTCAGGTCTAGGCTGGTATCTGGAACAAAGTGTTAGTGGTGGATCAGCTTGGAAGCTCTCCAGTAGTCTGGTGGTGATAGCAAGGTTTCATAAGGACATATGCAGTGTACTGCCATAAGTGATCATATCACCACACTAATATACAGCACCTCAAGGACATGGCTTAGATCTTCATGGGAGAGATTAGCACCATTGTTCAGTAAGGTAAAGCCTGCCTAAAAACTGTATTTTCCTATCTTATTGTCGCTTTTTGTAGTTATCGACACTGAAATGTAATGCAATTTTCCTATAAAACATGGAATTGGTCCCATCAGATGTTTAAATCTGAGTGCACTATTAATTATACAAATAACTGCCTAAATAACTGACACAATAAATATGGAACATAGCACCTGTTGTTGCTTCTTTAGTGTGTACACCTACATGCACCTTGACAGGCATATTGCGGTTTGTTGCCAAAATCACTATGAGTCATGCTACTTCACTACCCCTGGGAAAAATGTTCTCAGTTACACAGACCCAAACCACCATTTATTTTAAAGACCATTGATTGATCAACTTTTCTGCCTAAACTTTGACAAAATCTGTTTTCAAACTTTTATGAAAATTTAATTTTTCAATAAAATTTAGTTGATAAATTTATATGTTTATTTAAATTTCCATTAAAATTTGAATTGATCAAAATGTATAAACTTTCAACATAGTTTCAGACAGGCCATATCTTGTAGTACAATTAGGTTTTTACAGCATTGAAAAAGTTCTATAATTAAGGAAGATATAGCAAATTTAGTTTTGGTTTCTCAAAAGCACATGAATCAACACTTGCACCCTGTGGAACACCTGCACTACACACTTTCCAGCAGGTGTCACATGTCTTGTATGCAAGGAAATTCAAAAAGACTTCATGTATAAAGTTCAAATAGGTGTGGCATTCAAAAATAAAAGTTTTACTAAAATTTGCCCCAAAAAGTTGGGCCTGTCAGGAATCACACCACAATTAATACTTCCAGTTCAGTACCCACGAATGTAGTTCCAGTCTATTTTTAGAACATTTCTTCCTCTCTCCTTTTGGTGGTGATAGAAGAGTTATATTGATGCATATTTGGTAGGGATTTAAAGGTAATTGTTCATTCTTGAGAATATGAGCAGAGAGAGTGGTTGTCAGTGTGTAATTTGGCGACAGTGCACATGGAGTAATAAGGCTTTGGTGATGATCCGGAAGTGAAATATGTGGTCTGTGTACATGCTGTTCTGTTTACAGTGCAGCAGCTCAAAAAAATGCCTATCAACCCTTGACAAGAATTTCACCGTGAAGTCATCTTTGGAGGTATTTTAGATTAACATATGATTTGTATTGATTGTCACACTGTGGAAAGGTCAGCACTGAGAAATATATGTAGAGAACATATAGTAAAATTAATTGTGGTCTATGTCCTGTACAGGCAGTTTTGATGAAACTTTAATATGCTATAAAATTTTTATTATTAATGATAAACACATGAAATTTAGAAGTGTCATATATATTAACATTTAAAATAGAAAAATGACATTAAAATTTAAAATGGATTTTAGTTTAAAAAATTTTAATATTTTTTTTTTTTAAAAATTAAAAAATTAAAATTTGCCCCTTAAAATGCACATAGATAATATTTTTGGAAATTATATCCAATGATATCAGCATATTTATACTCCTACACCATATACAAGCTACAATGATGGATATTTGTCAAATTTTGTCAGAGAAAATATCTTTGTAAGTCAAAATGAGACATACATTTAAAATGTATGAAAGACAGATTCTATTTTGTATTGATCATTCAAACTATTTATTAGGGATCCAATCAGTTAATTTATGTGTTTATGATGGGGTGACTTCCTGAGTAACACATATCTGCTTATATAGCCTTTAGTAATTGTTAACAAATATAGTTACAGGGTGTTTAGTGAGAGGACAGTGATGAAAACTATATACTAGAACCTACTCAAGTTCTCTACTAAATCAGTTTAAACTTTCTGAGAATGAAATGCAGGCTGAAGGGATAAAATATACTTTCCACATGTATATTTACCCTTGGATGTAAGAAAACAGCAAAATTATGTAAGTTGAGCACAAAATGCATTCAATTTTATTGTTCAGTTTGGCTAAGATATTGATTAGTGAAGTGCGGCATTGTGGCCTGTATGATGTTATGTGAATTCTTATGATACATCTTAATTTATGCATTGTTAATTACTAATAATATTTGTTAACTGACACTCTAAAGATTGCACAAGATATATTCAAACAGATATTTTGAGTTTAACTGTGTACAACTGATCTTAGCATGGTTACATATCCCACATGAACAAATATTCACATATTTTTGAATGTTTTGGATCCAAAGTTCACATTCAGTACATCATATAGGCTGACATTGTACCTACAGTGAATCTGTAAGACACATTTCTGGCTGTGTTCACTAAATGTATCCCAAAATGTTTTTTTCTTCATTAATATGCCCATGTATGGTAACATATTTCAATTCAGTACTTGGAGAGAGTGCGGTATTGTAATATCAGCTGATATCTGATTCTATTGAACCATTGAGGTTAATAATTGGTATCAAACACCCTTAAAAATACACTTTAAATATTCAAACAGATCATTTGAATTATTTTTGCACATTTGATCATAACAATTACATTGTATATGTCCCACATATGCAAATTTCCATTCTTGTTTACAAGTTTTGGGGATCAGAATTTCACATTTAGTTTATGATATAGGATGTATTGGTACCTGTAGTTGATTTGTGTGGCCACATTTGACTGTATTCTCTTGCAATATCCAGAATTATTATTTATCTCATGAATAAGATTGCTTATAGTAATATATTCTTTTTTACTACATTGTCGCTTGACTATCCTGTATACTGGCATGTACTAATGTTTCCACCAATGATCAAACCTCACCGTCCCCGCATTTCCTTAATGTTTGTGATGCATAGTCTACCTGATTAGTTATTTAACCTGTAAATGACCAGATATGCTTATAGAAACTTCATATACTTTTAGGATGAATTAATTACTTTAATACATGACTATTACTTCACATTTCTGAGTGTCACTCTGTCAAGTTTAATATTTATTTCCTATGCTTGCTGCCTGAATGTTATTTGGAAATCACTATATCTAACACATTTTAACTTCATTTGCATACATCTTACTGTTTTCTAGATATAAGTGAAACATTTTATATCTTTTCAGGTCTAGGCTGGTATCTGGAACAAAGTGTTAGTGGTGGATCAGCTTGGAAGCTCTCCAGTAGTCTGGTGGTGATAGCAAGGTTTCATAAGGACATATGCAGTGTACTGCCATAAGTGATCATATCACCACACTAATATACAGCACCTCAAGGACATGGCTTAGATCTTCATGGGAGAGATTAGCACCATTGTTCAGGAAGGTAAAGCCTGCCTAAAAACTGTATTTTCCTATCTTATTGTCGCTTTTTGTAGTTATCGACACTGAAATGTAATGCAATTTTCCTATAAAACATGGAATTGGTCCCATCAGATGTTTAAATCTGAGTGCACTATTAATTATACAAATAACTGCCTAAATAACTGACACAATAAATATGGAACATAGCACCTGTTGTTGCTTCTTTAGTGTGTACACCTACATGCACCTTGACAGGCATATTGCGGTTTGTTGCCAAAATCACTATGAGTCATGCTACTTCACTACCCCTGGGAAAAATGTTCTCAGTTACACAGACCCAAACCACCATTTATTTTAAAGACCATTGATTGATCAACTTTTCTGCCTAAACTTTGACAAAATCTGTTTTCAAACTTTTATGAAAATTTAATTTTTCAATAAAATTTAGTTGATAAATTTATATGTTTATTTAAATTTCCATTAAAATTTGAATTGATCAAAATGTATAAACTTTCAACATAGTTTCAGACAGGCCATATCTTGTAGTACAATTAGGTTTTTACAGTATTGAAAAAGTTCTATAATTAAGGAAGATATAGCAAATTTAGTTTTGGTTTCTCAAAAGCACATGAATCAACACTTGCACCCTGTGGAACACCTGCACTACACACTTTCCAGCAGGTGTCACATGTCTTGTATGCAAGGAAATTCAAAAAGACTTCATGTATAAAGTTCAAATAGGTGTGGCATTCAAAAATAAAAGTTTTACTAAAATTTGCCCCAAAAAGTTGGGCCTGTCAGGAATCACACCACAATTAATACTTCCAGTTCAGTACCCACGAATGTAGTTCCAGTCTATTTTTAGAACATTTCTTCCTCTCTCCTTTTGGTGGTGATAGAAGAGTTATATTGATGCATATTTGGTAGGGATTTAAAGGTAATTGTTCATTCTTGAGAATATGAGCAGAGAGAGTGGTTGTCAGTGTGTAATTTGGCGACAGTGCACATGGAGTAATAAGGCTTTGGTGATGATCCGGAAGTGAAATATGTGGTCTGTGTACATGCTGTTCTGTTTACAGTGCAGCAGCTCAAAAAAATGCCGATCAACCCTTGACAAGAATTTCACCGTGAAGTCATCTTTGGAGGTATTTTAGATTAACATATGATTTGTATTGATTGTCACACTGTGGAAAGGTCAGCACTGAGAAATATATGTAGAGAACATATAGTAAAATTAATTGTGGTCTATGTCCTGTACAGGCAGTTTTGATGAAACTTTAATATGCTATAAAATTTTTATTATTAATGATAAACACATGAAATTTAGAAGTGTCATATATATTAACATTTAAAATAGAAAAATGACATTAAAATTTAAAATGGATTTTAGTTTTTAAAATTTTAATATTTTTTTTTTTTAAAAATTAAAAAATTAAAATTTGCCCCTTAAAATGCACATAGATAATATTTTTGGAAATTATATCCAATGATATCAGCATATTTATACTCCTACACCATATACAAGCTACAATGATGGATATTTGTCAAATTTTGTCAGAGAAAATATCTTTGTAAGTCAAAATGAGACATACATTTAAAATGTATGAAAGACAGATTCTATTTTGTATTGATCATTTAAACTATTTATTAGGGATCCAATCAGTTAATTTATGTGTTTATGATGGGGTGACTTCCTGAGTAACACATATCTGCTTATATAGCCTTTAGTAATTGTTAACAAATATAGTTACAGGGTGTTTAGTGAGAGGACAGTGATGAAAACTATATACTAGAACCTACTCAAGTTCTCTACTAAATCAGTTTAAACTTTCTGAGAATGAAATGCAGGCTGAAGGGATAAAATATACTTTCCACATGTATATTTACCCTTGGATGTAAGAAAACAGCAAAATTATGTAAGTTGAGCACAAAATGCATTCAATTTTATTGTTCAGTTTGGCTAAGATATTGATTAGTGAAGTGCGGCATTGTGGCCTGTATGATGTTATGTGAATTCTTATGATACATCTTAATTTATGCATTGTTAATTACTAATAATATTTGTTAACTGACACTCTAAAGATTGCACAAGATATATTCAAACAGATATTTTGAGTTTAACTGTGTACAACTGATCTTAGCATGGTTACATATCCCACATGAACAAATATTCACATATTTTTGAATGTTTTGGATCCAAAGTTCACATTCAGTACATCATATAGGCTGACATTGTACCTACAGTGAATCTGTAAGACACATTTCTGGCTGTGTGCACTAAATGTATCCCAAAATGTTTTTTTCTTCATTAATATGCCCATGTATGGTAACATATTTCAATTCAGTACTTGGAGAGAGTGCGGTATTGTAATATCAGCTGATATCTGATTCTATTGAACCATTGAGGTTAATAATTGGTATCAAACACCCTTAAAAATACACTTTAAATATTCAAACAGATCATTTGAATTATTTTTGCACATTTGATCATAACAATTACATTGTATATGTCCCACATATGCAAATTTCCATTCTTGTTTACAAGTTTTGGGGATCAGAATTTCACATTTAGTTTATGATATAGGATGTATTGGTACCTGTAGTTGATTTGTGTGGCCACATTTGACTGTATTCTCTTGCAATATCCAGAATTATTATTTATCTCATGAATAAGATTGCTTATAGTAATATATTCTTTTTTACTACATTGTCGCTTGACTATCCTGTATACTGGCATGTACTAATGTTTCCACCAATGATCAAACCTCACCGTCCCCGCATTTCCTTAATGTTTGTGATGCATAGTCTACCTGATTAGTTATTTAACCTGTAAATGACCAGATATGCTTATAGAAACTTCATACACTTTTAGGATGAATTAATTACTTTAATACATGACTATTACTTCACATTTCTGAGTGTCACTCTGTCAAGTTTAATATTTATTTCCTATGCTTGCTGCCTGAATGTTATTTGGAAATCACTATATCTAACACATTTTAACTTCATTTGCATACATCTTACTGTTTTCTAGATATAAGTGAAACATTTTATATCTTTTCAGGTCTAGGCTGGTATCTGGAACAAAGTGTTAGTGGTGGATCAGCTTGGAAGCTCTCCAGTAGTCTGGTGGTGATAGCAAGGTTTCATAAGGACATATGCAGTGTACTGCCATAAGTGATCATATCACCACACTAATATACAGCACCTCAAGGACATGGCTTAGATCTTCATGGGAGAGATTAGCACCATTGTTCAGTAAGGTAAAGCCTGCCTAAAAACTGTATTTTCCTATCTTATTGTCGCTTTTTGTAGTTATCGACACTGAAATGTAATGCAATTTTCCTATAAAACATGGAAGTGGTCCCATCAGATGTTTAAATCTGAGTGCACTATTAATTATACAAATAACTGCCTAAATAACTGACACAATAAATATGGAACATAGCACCTGTTGTTGCTTCTTTAGTGTGTACACCTACATGCACCTTGACAGGCATATTGCGGTTTGTTGCCAAAATCACTATGAGTCATGCTACTTCACTACCCCTGGGAAAAATGTTCTCAGTTACACAGACCCAAACCACCATTTATTTTAAAGACCATTGATTGATCAACTTTTCTGCCTAAACTTTGACAAAATCTGTTTTCAAACTTTTATGAAAATTTAATTTTTCAATAAAATTTAGTTGATAAATTTATATGTTTATTTAAATTTCCATTAAAATTTGAATTGATCAAAATGTATAAACTTTCAACATAGTTTCAGACAGGCCATATCTTGTAGTACAATTAGGTTTTTACAGCATTGAAAAAGTTCTATAATTAAGGAAGATATAGCAAATTTAGTTTTGGTTTCTCAAAAGCACATGAATCAACACTTGCACCCTGTGGAACACCTGCACTACACACTTTCCAGCAGGTGTCACATGTCTTGTATGCAAGGAAATTCAAAAAGACTTCATGTATAAAGTTCAAATAGGTGTGGCATTCAAAAATAAAAGTTTTACTAAAATTTGCCCCAAAAAGTTGGGCCTGTACAGGCAGTTTTGATGAAACTTTAATATGCTATAAAATTTTTATTATTAATGATAAACACATGAAATTTAGAAGTGTCATATATATTAACATTTAAAATAGAAAAATGACATTAAAATTTAAAATGGATTTTAGTTTTTAAAATTTTAATATTTTTTTTTTTTAAAAATTAAAAAATTAAAATTTGCCCCTTAAAATGCACATAGATAATATTTTTGGAAATTATATCCAATGATATCAGCATATTTATACTCCTACACCATATACAAGCTACAATGATGGATATTTGTCAAATTTTGTCAGAGAAAATATCTTTGTAAGTCAAAATGAGACATACATTTAAAATGTATGAAAGACAGATTCTATTTTGTATTGATCATTTAAACTATTTATTAGGGATCCAATCAGTTAATTTATGTGTTTATGATGGGGTGACTTCCTGAGTAACACATATCTGCTTATATAGCCTTTAGTAATTGTTAACAAATATAGTTACAGGGTGTTTAGTGAGAGGACAGTGATGAAAACTATATACTAGAACCTACTCAAGTTCTCTACTAAATCAGTTTAAACTTTCTGAGAATGAAATGCAGGCTGAAGGGATAAAATATACTTTCCACATGTATATTTACCCTTGGATGTAAGAAAACAGCAAAATTATGTAAGTTGAGCACAAAATGCATTCAATTTTATTGTTCAGTTTGGCTAAGATATTGATTAGTGAAGTGCGGCATTGTGGCCTGTATGATGTTATGTGAATTCTTATGATACATCTTAATTTATGCATTGTTAATTACTAATAATATTTGTTAACTGACACTCTAAAGATTGCACAAGATATATTCAAACAGATATTTTGAGTTTAACTGTGTACAACTGATCTTAGCATGGTTACATATCCCACATGAACAAATATTCACATATTTTTGAATGTTTTGGATCCAAAGTTCACATTCAGTACATCATATAGGCTGACATTGTACCTACAGTGAATCTGTAAGACACATTTCTGGCTGTGTGCACTAAATGTATCCCAAAATGTTTTTTTCTTCATTAATATGCCCATGTATGGTAACATATTTCAATTCAGTACTTGGAGAGAGTGCGGTATTGTAATATCAGCTGATATCTGATTCTATTGAACCATTGAGGTTAATAATTGGTATCAAACACCCTTAAAAATACACTTTAAATATTCAAACAGATCATTTGAATTATTTTTGCACATTTGATCATAACAATTACATTGTATATGTCCCACATATGCAAATTTCCATTCTTGTTTACAAGTTTTGGGGATCAGAATTTCACATTTAGTTTATGATATAGGATGTATTGGTACCTGTAGTTGATTTGTGTGGCCACATTTGACTGTATTCTCTTGCAATATCCAGAATTATTATTTATCTCATGAATAAGATTGCTTATAGTAATATATTCTTTTTTACTACATTGTCGCTTGACTATCCTGTATACTGGCATGTACTAATGTTTCCACCAATGATCAAACCTCACCGTCCCCGCATTTCCTTAATGTTTGTGATGCATAGTCTACCTGATTAGTTATTTAACCTGTAAATGACCAGATATGCTTATAGAAACTTCATATACTTTTAGGATGAATTAATTACTTTAATACATGACTATTACTTCACATTTCTGAGTGTCACTCTGTCAAGTTTAATATTTATTTCCTATGCTTGCTGCCTGAATGTTATTTGGAAATCACTATATCTAACACATTTTAACTTCATTTGCATACATCTTACTGTTTTCTAGATATAAGTGAAACATTTTATATCTTTTCAGGTCTAGGCTGGTATCTGGAACAAAGTGTTAGTGGTGGATCAGCTTGGAAGCTCTCCAGTAGTCTGGTGGTGATAGCAAGGTTTCATAAGGACATATGCAGTGTACTGCCATAAGTGATCATATCACCACACTAATATACAGCACCTCAAGGACATGGCTTAGATCTTCATGGGAGAGATTAGCACCATTGTTCAGTAAGGTAAAGCCTGCCTAAAAACTGTATTTTCCTATCTTATTGTCGCTTTTTGTAGTTATCGACACTGAAATGTAATGCAATTTTCCTATAAAACATGGAAGTGGTCCCATCAGATGTTTAAATCTGAGTGCACTATTAATTATACAAATAACTGCCTAAATAACTGACACAATAAATATGGAACATAGCACCTGTTGTTGCTTCTTTAGTGTGTACACCTACATGCACCTTGACAGGCATATTGCGGTTTGTTGCCAAAATCACTATGAGTCATGCTACTTCACTACCCCTGGGAAAAATGTTCTCAGTTACACAGACCCAAACCACCATTTATTTTAAAGACCATTGATTGATCAACTTTTCTGCCTAAACTTTGACAAAATCTGTTTTCAAACTTTTATGAAAATTTAATTTTTCAATAAAATTTAGTTGATAAATTTATATGTTTATTTAAATTTCCATTAAAATTTGAATTGATCAAAATGTATAAACTTTCAACATAGTTTCAGACAGGCCATATCTTGTAGTACAATTAGGTTTTTACAGCATTGAAAAAGTTCTATAATTAAGGAAGATATAGCAAATTTAGTTTTGGTTTCTCAAAAGCACATGAATCAACACTTGCACCCTGTGGAACACCTGCACTACACACTTTCCAGCAGGTGTCACATGTCTTGTATGCAAGGAAATTCAAAAAGACTTCATGTATAAAGTTCAAATAGGTGTGGCATTCAAAAATAAAAGTTTTACTAAAATTTGCCCCAAAAAGTTGGGCCTGTCAGGAATCACACCACAATTAATACTTCCAGTTCAGTACCCACGAATGTAGTTCCAGTCTATTTTTAGAACATTTCTTCCTCTCTCCTTTTGGTGGTGATAGAAGAGTTATATTGATGCATATTTGGTAGGGATTTAAAGGTAATTGTTCATTCTTGAGAATATGAGCAGAGAGAGTGGTTGTCAGTGTGTAATTTGGCGACAGTGCACATGGAGTAATAAGGCTTTGGTGATGATCCGGAAGTGAAATATGTGGTCTGTGTACATGCTGTTCTGTTTACAGTGCAGCAGCTCAAAAAAATGCCGATCAACCCTTGACAAGAATTTCACCGTGAAGTCATCTTTGGAGGTATTTTAGATTAACATATGATTTGTATTGATTGTCACACTGTGGAAAGGTCAGCACTGAGAAATATATGTAGAGAACATATAGTAAAATTAATTGTGGTCTATGTCCTGTACAGGCAGTTTTGATGAAACTTTAATATGCTATAAAATTTTTATTATTAATGATAAACACATGAAATTTAGAAGTGTCATATATATTAACATTTAAAATAGAAAAATGACATTAAAATTTAAAATGGATTTTAGTTTTTAAAATTTTAATATTTTTTTTTTTTAAAAATTAAAAAATTAAAATTTGCCCCTTAAAATGCACATAGATAATATTTTTGGAAATTATATCCAATGATATCAGCATATTTATACTCCTACACCATATACAAGCTACAATGATGGATATTTGTCAAATTTTGTCAGAGAAAATATCTTTGTAAGTCAAAATGAGACATACATTTAAAATGTATGAAAGACAGATTCTATTTTGTATTGATCATTCAAACTATTTATTAGGGATCCAATCAGTTAATTTATGTGTTTATGATGGGGTGACTTCCTGAGTAACACATATCTGCTTATATAGCCTTTAGTAATTGTTAACAAATATAGTTACAGGGTGTTTAGTGAGAGGACAGTGATGAAAACTATATACTAGAACCTACTCAAGTTCTCTACTAAATCAGTTTAAACTTTCTGAGAATGAAATGCAGGCTGAAGGGATAAAATATACTTTCCACATGTATATTTACCCTTGGATGTAAGAAAACAGCAAAATTATGTAAGTTGAGCACAAAATGCATTCAATTTTATTGTTCAGTTTGGCTAAGATATTGATTAGTGAAGTGCGGCATTGTGGCCTGTATGATGTTATGTGAATTCTTATGATACATCTTAATTTATGCATTGTTAATTACTAATAATATTTGTTAACTGACACTCTAAAGATTGCACAAGATATATTCAAACAGATATTTTGAGTTTAACTGTGTACAACTGATCTTAGCATGGTTACATATCCCACATGAACAAATATTCACATATTTTTGAATGTTTTGGATCCAAAGTTCACATTCAGTACATCATATAGGCTGACATTGTACCTACAGTGAATCTGTAAGACACATTTCTGGCTGTGTGCACTAAATGTATCCCAAAATGTTTTTTTCTTCATTAATATGCCCATGTATGGTAACATATTTCAATTCAGTACTTGGAGAGAGTGCGGTATTGTAATATCAGCTGATATCTGATTCTATTGAACCATTGAGGTTAATAATTGGTATCAAACACCCTTAAAAATACACTTTAAATATTCAAACAGATCATTTGAATTATTTTTGCACATTTGATCATAACAATTACATTGTATATGTCCCACATATGCAAATTTCCATTCTTGTTTACAAGTTTTGGGGATCAGAATTTCACATTTAGTTTATGATATAGGATGTATTGGTACCTGTAGTTGATTTGTGTGGCCACATTTGACTGTATTCTCTTGCAATATCCAGAATTATTATTTATCTCATGAATAAGATTGCTTATAGTAATATATTCTTTTTTACTACATTGTCGCTTGACTATCCTGTATACTGGCATGTACTAATGTTTCCACCAATGATCAAACCTCACCGTCCCCGCATTTCCTTAATGTTTGTGATGCATAGTCTACCTGATTAGTTATTTAACCTGTAAATGACCAGATATGCTTATAGAAACTTCATATACTTTTAGGATGAATTAATTACTTTAATACATGACTATTACTTCACATTTCTGAGTGTCACTCTGTCAAGTTTAATATTTATTTCCTATGCTTGCTGCCTGAATGTTATTTGGAAATCACTATATCTAACACATTTTAACTTCATTTGCATACATCTTACTGTTTTCTAGATATAAGTGAAACATTTTATATCTTTTCAGGTCTAGGCTGGTATCTGGAACAAAGTGTTAGTGGTGGATCAGCTTGGAAGCTCTCCAGTAGTCTGGTGGTGATAGCAAGGTTTCATAAGGACATATGCAGTGTACTGCCATAAGTGATCATATCACCACACTAATATACAGCACCTCAAGGACATGGCTTAGATCTTCATGGGAGAGATTAGCACCATTGTTCAGTAAGGTAAAGCCTGCCTAAAAACTGTATTTTCCTATCTTATTGTCGCTTTTTGTAGTTATCGACACTGAAATGTAATGCAATTTTCCTATAAAACATGGAAGTGGTCCCATCAGATGTTTAAATCTGAGTGCACTATTAATTATACAAATAACTGCCTAAATAACTGACACAATAAATATGGAACATAGCACCTGTTGTTGCTTCTTTAGTGTGTACACCTACATGCACCTTGACAGGCATATTGCGGTTTGTTGCCAAAATCACTATGAGTCATGCTACTTCACTACCCCTGGGAAAAATGTTCTCAGTTACACAGACCCAAACCACCATTTATTTTAAAGACCATTGATTGATCAACTTTTCTGCCTAAACTTTGACAAAATCTGTTTTCAAACTTTTATGAAAATTTAATTTTTCAATAAAATTTAGTTGATAAATTTATATGTTTATTTAAATTTCCATTAAAATTTGAATTGATCAAAATGTATAAACTTTCAACATAGTTTCAGACAGGCCTTATCTTGTAGTACAATTAGGTTTTTACAGCATTGAAAAAGTTCTATAATTAAGGAAGATATAGCAAATTTAGTTTTGGTTTCTCAAAAGCACATGAATCAACACTTGCACCCTGTGGAACACCTGCACTACACACTTTCCAGCAGGTGTCACATGTCTTGTATGCAAGGAAATTCAAAAAGACTTCATGTATAAAGTTCAAATAGGTGTGGCATTCAAAAATAAAAGTTTTACTAAAATTTGCCCCAAAAAGTTGGGCCTGTCAGGAATCACACCACAATTAATACTTCCAGTTCAGTACCCACGAATGTAGTTCCAGTCTATTTTTAGAACATTTCTTCCTCTCTCCTTTTGGTGGTGATAGAAGAGTTATATTGATGCATATTTGGTAGGGATTTAAAGGTAATTGTTCATTCTTGAGAATATGAGCAGAGAGAGTGGTTGTCAGTGTGTAATTTGGCGACAGTGCACATGGAGTAATAAGGCTTTGGTGATGATCCGGAAGTGAAATATGTGGTCTGTGTACATGCTGTTCTGTTTACAGTGCAGCAGCTCAAAAAAATGCCGATCAACCCTTGACAAGAATTTCACCGTGAAGTCATCTTTGGAGGTATTTTAGATTAACATATGATTTGTATTGATTGTCACACTGTGGAAAGGTCAGCACTGAGAAATATATGTAGAGAACATATAGTAAAATTAATTGTGGTCTATGTCCTGTACAGGCAGTTTTGATGAAACTTTAATATGCTATAAAATTTTTATTATTAATGATAAACACATGAAATTTAGAAGTGTCATATATATTAACATTTAAAATAGAAAAATGACATTAAAATTTAAAATGGATTTTAGTTTTTAAAATTTTAATATTTTTTTTTTTTAAAAATTAAAAAATTAAAATTTGCCCCTTAAAATGCACATAGATAATATTTTTGGAAATTATATCCAATGATATCAGCATATTTATACTCCTACACCATATACAAGCTACAATGATGGATATTTGTCAAATTTTGTCAGAGAAAATATCTTTGTAAGTCAAAATGAGACATACATTTAAAATGTATGAAAGACAGATTCTATTTTGTATTGATCATTCAAACTATTTATTAGGGATCCAATCAGTTAATTAATGTGTTTATGATGGGGTGACTTCCTGAGTAACACATATCTGCTTATATAGCCTTTAGTAATTGTTAACAAATATAGTTACAGGGTGTTTAGTGAGAGGACAGTGATGAAAACTATATACTAGAACCTACTCAAGTTCTCTACTAAATCAGTTTAAACTTTCTGAGAATGAAATGCAGGCTGAAGGGATAAAATATACTTTCCACATGTATATTTACCCTTGGATGTAAGAAAACAGCAAAATTATGTAAGTTGAGCACAAAATGCATTCAATTTTATTGTTCAGTTTGGCTAAGATATTGATTAGTGAAGTGCGGCATTGTGGCCTGTATGATGTTATGTGAATTCTTATGATACATCTTAATTTATGCATTGTTAATTACTAATAATATGTGTTAACTGACACTCTAAAGATTGCACAAGATATATTCAAACAGATATTTTGAGTTTAACTGTGTACAACTGATCTTAGCATGGTTACATATCCCACATGAACAAATATTCACATATTTTTGAATGTTTTGGATCCAAAGTTCACATTCAGTACATCATATAGGCTGACATTGTACCTACAGTGAATCTGTAAGACACATTTCTGGCTGTGTGCACTAAATGTATCCCAAAATGTTTTTTTCTTCATTAATATGCCCATGTATGGTAACATATTTCAATTCAGTACTTGGAGAGAGTGCGGTATTGTAATATCAGCTGATATCTGATTCTATTGAACCATTGAGGTTAATAATTGGTATCAAACACCCTTAAAAATACACTTTAAATATTCAAACAGATCATTTGAATTATTTTTGCACATTTGATCATAACAATTACATTGTATATGTCCCACATATGCAAATTTCCATTCTTGTTTACAAGTTTTGGGGATCAGAATTTCACATTTAGTTTATGATATAGGATGTATTGGTACCTGTAGTTGATTTGTGTGGCCACATTTGACTGTATTCTCTTGCAATATCCAGAATTATTATTTATCTCATGAATAAGATTGCTTATAGTAATATATTCTTTTTTACTACATTGTCGCTTGACTATCCTGTATACTGGCATGTACTAATGTTTCCACCAATGATCAAACCTCACCGTCCCCGCATTTCCTTAATGTTTGTGATGCATAGTCTACCTGATTAGTTATTTAACCTGTAAATGACCAGATATGCTTATAGAAACTTCATATACTTTTAGGATGAATTAATTACTTTAATACATGACTATTACTTCACATTTCTGAGTGTCACTCTGTCAAGTTTAATATTTATTTCCTATGCTTGCTGCCTGAATGTTATTTGGAAATCACTATATCTAACACATTTTAACTTCATTTGCATACATCTTACTGTTTTCTAGATATAAGTGAAACATTTTATATCTTTTCAGGTCTAGGCTGGTATCTGGAACAAAGTGTTAGTGGTGGATCAGCTTGGAAGCTCTCCAGTAGTCTGGTGGTGATAGCAAGGTTTCATAAGGACATATGCAGTGTACTGCCATAAGTGATCATATCACCACACTAATATACAGCACCTCAAGGACATGGCTTAGATCTTCATGGGAGAGATTAGCACCATTGTTCAGTAAGGTAAAGCCTGCCTAAAAACTGTATTTTCCTATCTTATTGTCGCTTTTTGTAGTTATCGACACTGAAATGTAATGCAATTTTCCTATAAAACATGGAAGTGGTCCCATCAGATGTTTAAATCTGAGTGCACTATTAATTATACAAATAACTGCCTAAATAACTGACACAATAAATATGGAACATAGCACCTGTTGTTGCTTCTTTAGTGTGTACACCTACATGCACCTTGACAGGCATATTGCGGTTTGTTGCCAAAATCACTATGAGTCATGCTACTTCACTACCCCTGGGAAAAATGTTCTCAGTTACACAGACCCAAACCACCATTTATTTTAAAGACCATTGATTGATCAACTTTTCTGCCTAAACTTTGACAAAATCTGTTTTCAAACTTTTATGAAAATTTAATTTTTCAATAAAATTTAGTTGATAAATTTATATGTTTATTTAAATTTCCATTAAAATTTGAATTGATCAAAATGTATAAACTTTCAACATAGTTTCAGACAGGCCTTATCTTGTAGTACAATTAGGTTTTTACAGCATTGAAAAAGTTCTATAATTAAGGAAGATATAGCAAATTTAGTTTTGGTTTCTCAAAAGCACATGAATCAACACTTGCACCCTGTGGAACACCTGCACTACACACTTTCCAGCAGGTGTCACATGTCTTGTATGCAAGGAAATTCAAAAAGACTTCATGTATAAAGTTCAAATAGGTGTGGCATTCAAAAATAAAAGTTTTACTAAAATTTGCCCCAAAAAGTTGGGCCTGTACAGGCAGTTTTGATGAAACTTTAATATGCTATAAAATTTTTATTATTAATGATAAACACATGAAATTTAGAAGTGTCATATATATTAACATTTAAAATAGAAAAATGACATTAAAATTTAAAAATTGATTTTAGTTTTTAAAATTTTAATATTTTTTTTTTTAAAAAATTAAAAAATTAAAATTTGCCCCTTAAAATGCACATAGATAATATTTTTGGAAATTATATCCAATGATATCAGCATATTTATACTCCTACACCATATACAAGCTACAATGATGGATATTTGTCAAATTTTGTCAGAGAAAATATCTTTGTAAGTCAAAATGAGACATACATTTAAAATGTATGAAAGACAGATTCTATTTTGTATTGATCATTCAAACTATTTATTAGGGGTCCAATCAGTTAATTAATGTGTTTATGATGGGGTGACTTCCTGAGTAACACATATCTGCTTATATAGCCTTTAGTAATTGTTAACAAATATAGTTACAGGGTGTTTAGTGAGAGGACAGTGATGAAAACTTTATACTAGAACCTACTCAAGTTCTCTACTAAATCAGTTTAAACTTTCTGAGAATGAAATGCAGGCTGAAGGGATAAAATATACTTTCCACATGTATATTTACCCTTGGATGTAAGAAAACAGCAAAATTATGTAAGTTGAGCACAAAATGCATTCAATTTTATTGTTCAGTTTGGCTAAGATATTGATTAGTGAAGTGCGGCATTGTGGCCTGTATGATGTTATGTGAATTCTTATGATACATCTTAATTTATGCATTGTTAATTACTAATAATATTTGTTAACTGACACTCTAAAGATTGCACAAGATATATTCAAACAGATATTTTGAGTTTAACTGTGTACAACTGATCTTAGCATGGTTACATATCCCACATGAACAAATATTCACATATTTTAGAATGTTTGGGATCCAAAGTTCACATTCAGTACATCATATAGGCTGACATTGTACCTACAGTGAAACTGTAAGACACATTTCTGGCTGTGTGCACTAAATGTATCCCAAAATGTTATTTTCTTCATTAATATGCCCATGTATGGTAACATATTTCAATTCAGTACTTGGAGAGAGTGCGGTATTGTAATATCAGCTGATATCTGATTCTATTGAACCATTGAGGTTAATAATTGGTATCAAGCACCCTTAAAAATACACTTTAAATATTCGAACAGATCATTTGAATTATTTTTGCACATTTGATCATAACAATTACATTGTATATGTCCCACATATGCAAATTTCCATTCTTGTTTACAAGTTTTGGGGATCAGAATTTCACATTTAGTTTATGATATAGGATGTATTGGTACCTGTAGTTGATTTGTGTGGCCACATTTGACTGTATTCTCTTGCAATATCCAGAATTATTATTTATCTCATGAATAAGATTGCTTATAGTAATATATTCTTTTTTACTACATTGTCGCTTGACTATCCTGTATACTGGCATGTACTAATGTTTCCACCAATGATCAAACCTCACCGTCCCCGCATTTCCTTAATGTTTGTGATGCATAGTCTACCTGATTAGTTATTTAACCTGTAAATGACCAGATATGCTTATAGAAACTTCATGTACTTTTAGGATGAATTTATTACTTTAATACATGACTATTACTTCACATTTCTGAGTGTCACTCTGTCAAGTTTAATATTTATTTCCTATGCTTGCTGCCTGAATGTTATTTGGAAATCACTATATCTAACACATTTTAACTTCATTTGCATACATCTTACTGTTTTCTAGATATAAGTGAAACATTTTATATCTTTTCAGGTCTAGGCTGGTATCTGGAACAAAGTGTTAGTGGTGGATCAGCTTGGAAGCTCTCCAGTAGTCTGGTGGTGATAGCAAGGTTTCATAAGGACATATGCAGTGTACTGCCATAAGTGATCATATCACCACACTAATATACAGCACCTCAAGGACATGGCTTAGATCTTCATGGGAGAGATTAGCACCATTGTTCAGTAAGGTAAAGCCTGCCTAAAAACTGTATTTTCCTATCTTATTGTCGCTTTTTGTAGTTATCGACACTGAAATGTAATGCAATTTTCCTATAAAACATGGAAGTGGTCCCATCAGATGTTTAAATCTGAGTGCACTATTAATTATACAAATAACTGCCTAAATACCTGACACAATAAATATGGAACATAGCACCTGTTGTTGCTTCTTTAGTGTGTACACCTACATGCACCTTGACAGGCATATTGCGGTTTGTTGCCAAAATCACTATGAGTCATGCTACTTCACTACCCCTGGGAAAAATGTTCTCAGTTACACAGACCCAAACCACCATTTATTTTAAAGACCATTGATTGATCAACTTTTCTGCCTAAACTTTGACAAAATCTGTTTTCAAACTTTTATGAAAATTTAATTTTTCAATAAAATTTAGTTTATAAATTTATATGTTTATTTAAATTTCCATTAAAATTTGAATTGATCAAAATGTATAAACTTTCAACATAGTTTCAGACAGGCCTTATCTTGTAGTACAATTAGGTTTTTACAGCATTGAAAAAGTCCTATAATTAAGGAAGATATAGCAAATTTAGTTTTGGTTTCTCAAAAGCACATGAATCAACACTTGCACCCTGTGGAACACCTGCACTACACACTTTCCAGCAGGTGTCACATGTCTTGTATGCAAGGAAATTCAAAAAGACTTCATGTATAAAGTTCAAATAGGTGTGGCATTCAAAAAAAAAAGTTTTACTAAAATTTGCCCCAAAAAGTTGGGCCTGTCAGGAATCACACCACAATTAATACTTCCAGTTCAGTACCCACGAATGTAGTTCCAGTCTATTTTTAGAACATTTTTTCCTCTCTCCTTTTGGTGGTGATAGAAGAGTTATATTGATGCATATTTGGTAGGGATTTAAAGGTAATTGTTCATTCTTGAGAATATGAGCAGAGAGAGTGGTTGTCAGTGTGTAATTTGGCGACAGTGCACATGGAGTAATAAGGCTTTGGTGATGATCCGGAAGTGAAATATGTGGTCTGTGTACATGCTGTTCTGTTAACAGTGCAGCAGCTCAAAAAAATGCCGATCAACCCTTGACAAGAATTTCACCGTGAAGTCATCTTTGGAGGTATTTTAGATTAACATATGATTTGTATTGATTGTCACACTGTGGAAAGGTCAGCACTGAGAAATATATGTAGAGAACATATAGTAAAATTAATTGTGGTCTATGTCCAAATAGGAGTAATGACGTCACTCTGTGGAAAAAAGACTTGCCAAAATTGTATGTAATATGGTGTCGTGTTAGTATGAAAACTTCCATTAGGCATCAGACGCGCAGACGATAAATGTGTTATGGACACACTGGTCGCATTCGGGTTAGAAATTATAAATCAATGAATGAACTGAGTAAGATTTATTGACTTTTTATCTCGGTTTATGCTTTCCGTTACTAACATCGGCGGAGGGGGGGGGGTACAAGCAAACGGGTATATAGACTCAGACTATAGAGCTTACGTACAAGGTCAGTCACGTTAGTACCTCTAAGAAGAAAACGAAATGAAATACATGGTAAATTAAAATCCCTCTTGTATGGTTTGCATTTTGTTTAAAACTAAAGATGGTGAAATTTAATATTTTTGAGGCTGTTTGTTAATCTTGATATATGTGAATAACTGGCATGTAATAATGTTTGTTAATTTGTTAAGACGTAATATATACTCCTGACTGACTATTTGTTCCTGTAATTTTATTCTTTTGTAGTGAAGGGATACAGGAACAATGTTTCTAAATGCCGAAAATCGTTTACAATTGATGCGGGTGTATGTGACCCATGTGCGTGTTTGTCATGAGTGAACGAGTGAATGAATGAGATGTCGATCAGTGAACGAGGTGCATTATGCGGACAATAACGTCGAGACCCATACACTGAATAAATGCCCAAGGCACTTGGCGTCTTGTTCCGGACAAATGACACCCTTATCGTTTTGTAAACTTTGTCTTATTGAAGAAGGTAATTTGCGAGAATTGTAACACCTGTGTGTTTAGGGTCTGCGTGTCTCGTAAGTTATCGTCTTTCTATTACCGTGATGCTTTATATGGAAATATCGGCGTACGGGTTTTGTATCACATGTCTCGTATGTAGTGTTGTTCTGTTCTGTTTTAGTATCGCATAATAAGTATATGTTTTGTTCTGATATATTATCATATATTTGTAATTTTTCATTGTTGTTTATTTTCCTGCTATTATTTTGTCTGGTATAGTTGACTCTAACTAAACCTTACGATATGGGTGTGTCGTGTTTATTTATTTTGTGCAACGCCTTGCTCCTATGCAGACATAAAAAAAAGGTTTTAACTGAGCATTAAAATCTATATCAATATAGTGTCAATCTCTCTCTCTCTCTCTCTCTCTCTCTCTCTCTCTCTCTCTCTCTCTCTCTCTCTCTCTCTCTCTCTCTTATGCAGATAATACCTCATTTTCGACCAACGATTTGACAAAGTAACATGAAGTGCCTGTAAATATACGAGCGTTTGAAATATATTTAAACAAGCTAATAGGATGGGTGAACAATATAACATCAAAGTGCATTATAGAATTAAAAAACTAAAGAAGATGTTTACTATTTTAACTTTGCATGTAAGTGGAGTGCAGGCCTGAATTGTACCATTTTTAGAGACCTCCGTTCACCAAAATAACGGTTCCTACAATAGACTCCATAACGGTAACATAACGGTTCCTATAAAAATCTTGTTAGGTCCGGGGTGGGGGGTGGGGGGGGCAACGATGCTTTGGAATCTGTGTGTAGCGTTGAGTTACATATATCACGTCAATATTTTTGTGACGCCCCCGGGAAAATATTCTGGCTGGATTTTTTTGTTTATGTAACATTACATCATCGTACGCAACAAGAATGTGAATTTCCCCATCCATGTCTACTATGGACGGCGCATCTTCAATATCAGTGATAAACTCAACAACATCCCCACCTGCAATTTCTGATGCACTTTCTTTATAATCTGTTATCACCTGATAACACTGTTGATCGTCTGCACTCGGAGTAATTAAATATAGTTTGTCCCATGTTAAATATTTCATTATCAACACGTTAACAATAATTGTGTTTTTCCATGAAAATCCTACGGATTTTACCTGCTGAAATATTGGAGTCATAAAATAAACCGCTATTTCGGTAAAGGGAGGTTTCCGTCAAGGGTCACAAGGCCTGCACTCCACTCGCCCCTTTTTTTTATCGTCGTCGTCGAATTAACAATTCATCGAGGACAAAAAAAATCATCCCAAAGTTTATTCACGTCGAGATTTCAGAAATTCTTCAACGGTGAGAACTAGTTTACCTCGACGAGTATGATACTCAAACATCGATTTATATTTTGTTCCTCCACAATCTAGGCAAATTTGATGTTTTCCTCGGACACCTCTACCACACCCGAGACACGGTTGTGGACCTTTTTTAAAACTCTGCTTGGACATCATCGTTTGTGGACCGCAGAATTCTCCGTATGAATTCTTCCCGCAAGGTACTTTAGATCCTTGAGACAACCAAGAACATTTAGTGATAGCTAAAGCTAGATTCGGCATTGTTATATATTATTAATGGCTATCTAATTATATAATAAATTTATAAGAGAGAGAGACCGCGAAAAATTGGCGAAAGTGTCAAAAAATATAATTTATTAGGAAATCTGACACTTTCGCCATCAATGATACGGCTGTTCAATGATCATTTAGGACTTCACCAGAGGTGGATTTATCAAAGGATATTTTATAATATATTTGTCACCTTGTAACGTAAATGTTACCCCAAAATTCTTGTATATCATTTTAATAACTTCGATAAAGTCCTACGCGGAAACTTTTGAGCTTCGGGTTTTGTATTTTTTGTCATATTATACTATATTAAAGTTTTTTCTTCGTCGAAACTCTTTGAGTTTAAAATACTTCTCTAGAGTCGGAGTTGTTTTATTTTTGTAGTAATATTTAACAGATCGATTCGTGTAATAGTTTAACAACGCAAGATACTCGTTTCGGCCACAATTATTACAAATAGGAACTTCTCCTCGGACACCTGTACCGCATCCAATACATTGTTTGGAACCGGTTGATCCGTTTTAACATGTTGATTATGTCAACTAAAATATTTCCCGCGACATCGTCTTCCACATTGTTCGGTGGATCCTTCGATGAACCCAAAAAAAATGTTTTTTCCCGGTAGAGAGACCATTATACAATTATATATTTTTAATTAAAATTTTATTTTTATTTTATAATATGATGGTTAATGATTATTCTGATGATGACTTCATAAATGATTTGGGGCGCGGTGAATCATACACGAAAACCTCTCCCGATGAATATTTTCAAACACCTGAAACGTGGCAGGACCTCCGCGAATATTATTCTAGATCGCTTGGTCCTCCGATATTTACTTGTAGTAAACAATCGGCGATTGATTTATTGACCGTTCACGATTATCTGCTTCAGGGAATAATTGTGCAATATTTTGATCGTTTTTATGTGCTTGTCCATAATGATGATTTTAGCCGTGCGGTTGATCAATTCCGCGGACAATGTTCAGTAACAGAGGTCATTCCATGGTGGCGACTTAGATATCCGATATTTAATCTTGACGATAAAAATACTAACATCGATGATATTTTTGTATATTTCACATCGTTGTGTGATTGTCGGCGTGATCAGGTATATTTTTTGAAACCAATTCAGGTTATCAAGTGTTAATTAAATCTTCCCCGGCGGATATTTATGATCATAAATAAATTAATTAATCGTGCTTCTGTCGATAATCCTGGCTGGAATGTTGACGTTCAAACTGGACTTCACAGTAGTAAACTCGCTTCAACTAAATCATACAAACCTGGACAAAACACCTCATTGAAGAAACTTATCCGGGGTGAATCGATAAACTTCTCAACGGAATTACTTTTTTGCCCCACGGCGATTCAGCGCAAATATGTTCGTGTTAACAAAATACAGGTTCAAGAAAATATTAACATCAACGATACTTTCGATGTAAATATCATTAAAAAAATATATGTCACGTTAACAGGTCAATCAGATCAAATTACTGGTGTTGTATCATCGTTATCCCACCCTTTAACGTTATCTCGTCAACCAGAACATTTCTGTAATATTTGCCAACGTCGACACGGATATAATGCTTTTCACGATACCATCGAATATAAATGTATCGATTGCTATGTTGTGTGTTATTTTGATGTGCTCGTGGTAGGATGTTTCAGATCTTCAGCTAAAAAGATAAAAATTGAAATTGCTGACAACGAAATTGTTAGCAATTCTAACGATGATTTATCTCTAGAGTATTTGAAATACTTATCGAAATCAAAGCATCGGCGGTGGGATCATCCAGGAGAATTTGCCGATAGAACTCCCGACTGGAAATACGCCGAACCACCAACACACGAATCGGGTCGATGTTGTAAAACTATCCGCGACGTTGATTATATTGACGGATCTTTCTACGGTATGGGTAAATCGGAGTCTGCTTGGGCGTCGATTAAACCAGAACAATCTGTGTTGTATATATCATACCGAAAAACGTTTACGGAGAAAATTATTGCGTATTATAACCTTGAATCATATAACGATATTTCCGGTGATATTATTTTGATCCAAGGAGTATTCGCAGAGTAATCGTAGAGGTTGAATCGCTACGCCGTGTTAAGAGTATTCCAAATATAGTTATCGTGGATAAGCATCACGGAAATCTCCGACAGATATTTTACGCGGTACAACATAGCAAACAATATTGGGAGAAATTCTCGGGATAATAACAGCGGCGGATCGTGTAATTGTACTCGACGCAGACACAAATAATGATGATCTAAAACTATTGAGAGATGTATTAAGAAGATCTTCGATGAAATTTATCATCAACGAGTATCAACATTCTGGATACGAGATCATCCAGACGATCCCCGATGCATTTGAAACGTGGTGTGAGAAATATAATTAAATAATAAAAGTATCATCTGAGGTTATTAACGATAGTCTCGTCGTGGACGACGTCTGAAGAGTTCGATCGGGGAGAGAATAATTCAATCTAAAGATAAAATCTCCGAGATGAATTCTCCACAAATATCTTCGACGTCATATTACAAATATAATCCAGAAGCAAAATTAGACCCTTATAAGAAAAAATTAGATTACCTAAATAATATATTTCAAACAGATCTAAGTAAACTCGACAACGATACAATAGAATACCTTAACAAGAACATCTCACGGTTACAACGAGCGCAACGAGTCATCGTCGATAGATTTAATTCTGGTAAACCTACAAGAACACAATCTTTCCGCGGTGATAAAATCTCTCCGACGCAACTACTAAAAATAATCCGCGATGTCCTTGATGTGTTACAGTTACCGAATATCATCCCGGCGGATTTAAATATAACAACCGTGACGATCAATCTAGAAAAACTATTAACGAGCATCGATAAGATGTTGTGCAAAAAAATCAAACTCGACAAATACGAAACATTAATAAAACACTTCACTGAGATATTCCCTGAAACTAAATTAAGAAAAGGTGAGTTTACAACAAAAAATATCATCGATAATATAAAATTGATCTATAAAGGATTTGGGGTGGAGTTGAAATCGGATGATAAAAGCGTTAAAGTAGAAGTAATTATACAATATATTATCCGGTCTGACCTAGATCAGATTTTGTAGATGATACTTATTGGAAGAATGATACAATATCCGATAATGGATTCTGTGACGGAGATGATATTACCGCGATTGATGATCACACTACGATGTTAAAATTTCATATTTGGAGTATTAATGGATGGTTTTCTCGATGCGACAACTCGGATTGATCCGTAAAGACCTCTATCATCGATGGCGAAAGTGTCAGATTTCCTAATAAATTATATTTTTAACACTTTCGAAAATTTTTGAATTTAATCTTTATACAATGGCGAAACTGTCCGATTTCCTATAATAATATTTTTTGACACTTTCGCCACATTTTCGATGACTAAAATCGCTAGCGATTTCAATAATTATATATCCGGGGATTTGTTGTAATCTCCAGGGAGTTTTTTCACCGCGATATCGATTATCTCGGTGTCATCGCCGTTGAAATATTTATCGGAATCGCTCTGATTTTTTTCGTATTACAGTATAATAATCAGCGTCCGATGATTTGAAAAATGGTTTATACACACCGTACACCTTTTTCTCGTCGCGGAAGTATTTAACATTATCCGTTATACTCTCAAATCTCATAATTGTTCGTTAAGTTAAGTTCACCTTACCTTAATAGACCTTAATAGATAATCAATATATATTATAAAGGTATATTGGTGAAAATTACATGTTTATATAATTTCCAGCTATGATGGTAGAGGCAATGATATTTTAGAGATATTGACGGTGAATATCCACTTTAGCTAGAACCATCTAGACACCGAAGACCTCATTTGATTAAAATGTTTAAATGAGTTTTCATATCAGATGAACAGTGACAACATTTTCAGGATGCATATCAGATCAATACAATTTTGATAATAGGTATGCCCATGACTGGAAGTCAGATGGTCAAACGTTTCAGCTATGACTAAGTATACAATGTTAACTAGTTTCTGAGTAAAAACCCATGCCACCAAAATTATTCATTCAGGAGTGATGCAGAACAATTTCAAAGAGGCCACTCTGATCGCCATATTGGATTACTGTATTGTACCTTTTTCTTTTAGGACCAACTAGAGATCATAATAAGTTTACTGATAACCTTCCATGTTAATCTGGTATATATATGATATAGTAGTGATAACAATTTTCCCAAGTTGGCAACAATTTCTATCATATTTAACGCGTGGAAAATACTGTTTTTATTTAGGAGAAACTGGACACCAGACAAAGTTACAATCCCATGTCAATATAACTTATTTTCCACAATGGTTAGTGTAACGTGCTGCCGGTTATCAAGGTTTATCAATACAATATTGCACAAGTCCCTGGTCAGAGGTATTGCGCAACTTGGAAAAACAACACTCGACGCCGCCTCCCGTTAATACTCGTTTATCTAAGGAATGACCCCTACGGTGTAATTTGCCCGGTCGTAGAGTTGATATGGTATCCTGAGATGGTATTTTGAACAAGACAACACACGAGCCCCCGTAAAGATAAAAAGAGAATTTAATTAAAATACAATTAAGAGAAGAATGACACAGTAAATTACAATTTTCTATCCTTCTGACTATTCTTCGTTCAGAAGTACTTCAAAACCGAAGCTTTAAAATAGCAGATACGTTAATTAAAATTCAAACACTAATAAAATAGGTGAATTTAACCGTTAATAACTGATAGTAACTCTCATCATGGAATCGAATGTTCATTAACATTGGACTGTTGGGTGATTCACAATGACCTTGTTTGTTGACTGTTTTTTTTTCGTTCTGCGTGTGTCACGACTTTCTTGCCCATTGATTGAACGGAGAATTCCACACTCTGACTTCTGACTTCTTTTCCCTCCTTTTTCTTGACTTCTCGCTAATTCTCACTCTTTCCAAACAAACTATTTTCCTTTGAAAAGAAAAGGGTAAAACGCCCTAAGTATCTTGCTATGCTTTAAGAGTTGAGATTGTCCGTCCGTATTTCTGGTTCGAACAATCAGATCTTACTATCAGTGTTAACTTTTATACGGCTAACAAATACTACACAAGTCTTCAGATCAGTAAAGCTATACTGCTAATTATCAACATCAGAATTTGGGAAAGTCACATATATTTCCGTAAATCATTACGTAAAGTGAGGAAATATATCATAGCACACAATCCATATTCACTAATATGATAAAATTAATGTAACACTTTCCACTCATAAATGTACACAGCGGGTTTTCTACAACACTCATTAACCTACCTAAGTATATAAGGTGAAAATGCTAATTCAGAATTCAAAAATACATTATTAAGTCAATGTAATACCGAACTATCAAAAATATGAACACATCATGCATCTGTAACGAAGAAACATCATATCAAAATACGTTATTAAATCAATGTAATACCGAGCTATTCGTATCATAGTATCAATACATCATGCATCTATAACAAAGAAAACATCATATACATTACATCATGATAAAGGTGAATTTGAGTTAAATACCTTGTGTTTTTGGCGTCTTACAATCGTTCCACATTCAGTTTTTCTCTGGAACCTCAATATCTTTTACGAATGACTTTCTTGCAAAGAACGTTCGGAGTCTTCTTCTATGTTGGAATTAATAATGCTGACCGTCTCTTGCAGAGGTCTTCCTAGACTGATTAACATCGTTTGATACGTAGTATATATTCCCTTCAACATTAAAGATCGACCCCACCCCCTAATTTCATATTTGACCAATCGGAATAAATGCTATTCCTACAGACATTTGTAAAACTGTTTAAAAATGTGTCAAAATGCCACCTTTCATTTGCCTCAATCATTTTGACAGCTTTACGTGAGAAATACCCTTAGTTCGGTTCTACTATAAATATTCTAACAGCCTGACCCAGTTAAGTAAACATTCTTTTGTCCAAACTCTTACTCCAAGACAGTTAATTGTCGGCTAGACTAAGAATTAATTAATGAATTTCACTGGCGAAAAATTTGGCACTTGACAGTTAGTGTTAACAAGTCTTTGAAGATGGCTGCCCTGTCAACCACATTGGATACCTGATCAGCACCAATTGTATATAGGACCATATAGACACAGGTCGTTAAGCGATGTTGACATTATCATCCATTTCATAGGGGTAGAGATAATAAAATTGTCAAGATGGCTGCAATGTCTGCCATATTGGATCTCTGAGCAGCACCACTTTTACTAAGGACATACTAGACTGTGTTGTTCTAAGTCGAGAAGGAGATAATTTTAGTCACCATTGGTCTTGTAAAACTTCATATGTAAATAAAAATGAAAGTCTTAGAAAAAATGGATGTGGATTTGCCTTTCTTGCAAGTTCTATATTTCGAATAAAATGTTGGCGGTTTTAATAGTTTCAAATAATTTTCATTGGTATTTTTTAATATTTGAAAAGTGCCTTATGTTTTATTCTTTGTATTGACAATTGATAAATGAATCCCTCAGGGTGCATTTCAAACGTATTTTCATACATCTGGTCAAGTAAATCGGAGCTAAAAATATATCCATGACTAATTTTACAAAACTATTTTATATTCTTCATTAATTATTACAAATGTGTTGATTTTGTTCAGCAATGTGATATTTGTATGAAGATGGAAACTTTCTGAAACTATTTACGTGGAGTGTGGACATTTTATTGTATGTTTCTTGCCCAAAAAATGTCCTGTATATAAATGTTAGTTACTTGTAGATACTATTCATTCTCGGCTTTTATTACCTGGGTATTAATGTTTTGAAATGTTATGATCTGCAGTGTGTATGATTATATAAAGGATGGAGAGATTATACAATGTTAATATTTGCAATCAACACTTTCAAAACCGCAGAATCGACCTGCACTGTAAAAAACATGCTTTATATTCTTGCATAATTTTCTTTATTTTCAGATTATTTTTATATCTTTTGTTTCGTTTGATTTTTTTTTTCATTCTGAATAAAACCCAGATATGGTAATAAATACAAATTGTCTTTTGTTTCTAACATAAAATATTATTATATATACAGCATATCATTATTGTCTCACATATAAAACAGATTAAACTGATTACTTTCTGACGATCATAATACTATAAAACCTGCATTAAGAGCACTACCGTAAAATATCATATGATATCCAAACGCGTAGTATCAGTCATATTGATAAAGTCCTCCTCCAATTAGATAACATGGTATGAGTTACCACATTTTGCCGACAGAATGGCTGGGTGTTTTGAAAACAGCTTAAACTGTATTGTGGTCAGTAATGCCTCTCCATGCCTTCTAGTCTTTGCCTCTACAATCCTGACCCCTGGCAGCTCATTACTCTTTTTGCGAACCATCTTTTAATACCAAAATAGAATCATAGTAGCCTTTCCTAGTCCCCGGGCTTTTCTTGACTAACATTTGAGTAAAATCATTGAGAGTTTCATTGTAAAATGAAGATGCATTAATTGTATGGAGACATCATGTTCCAGTGACTCACTATCCACCTACCTGAACAATGCTTAACCCCATGAGCCTCTGCTTCATTAATAATAATGCATGGCATGCGCTACATTGATTAACTATTTCAGTATTACATTTACTGAACCTTGGGCTTTCTCAAAATTTAACTATTCTATGATATCATATTAACTATTCTATAATATCATTATAAGCAATAACGGTTGAGAATAAACCTATATATCATTATTCCATATATAAATAAAGGATACCTTGGTATTGAACAATAAGTTGAACTATAGAAATCATAAATATGAAAATGAAAAATGTTTTTCTCGACATGTAATCCAAAGCTACAAAGTCAAGAAGTTTGAGTTGGTCAAAGTTTAAACACTAGTTTTCAAAAAGCAATAGCTGTGTTATTAATTGGAAAAAGTACATTCTTCAGGAGCAATTGCTAATTTTATGTAACTCTTATGGAATCAACAAAGCGTTATTATAGAAGATTAGAGTGTTTGTGTTGGTTGATTTGATAACAATTGAAACATGCAACCATCAGACATAGGGAATAAGATATGTATAATTTACAAATGATTTCTCTAATAACCATTATATCTTCTTAATTGAATTACAAAACTTAAACTGCGAGACTATATCTGCATTGCAACACCTCTTATTTTATTTTAGACTACCCAGTAGTTTTCAATTTCAATAATATCTTGCATTTCAGTTTGTTCAAATTATAATAATTTATATTATCATGTTAGGTTCATGTCACATATTACATACTTTAGGAGAGACTAAACTGAACGTAAAATGAGCTACATTTTATTTCTGGGCATCATTCAATGCCAGGTTACCTTTTATTGTTGTCACATACAAGCATTCCATACAGCTCATTCTCTAAAGAACAAACTATTTATTTTGTATGTATACTGAACATAACTCAATTGAAGCAAAATGATTATCACCAAACGAAGAGAGGCAAGCATCTCTGAGAATAAACTGAGATTACATTTATGGGAAACAATCATTATTTATTAACTGTAACCTGGTCTTATCAGGCCACCTTATTCATAATCAATAGTAGACAATTTTAGCATGTCACACAGATATCAACTTTACTCATGAATATATTAGCATGTCACACATGTCAACTTTACTCATGAATTTATTCGCATGTCACACATATGTCAACTTTACTCATGAATTTATTAGCATGTCACACATGCCAACTTTACTCACGAATTTATCTGATATTTTCTGTCGTAAATATCCGTACGTTAAAGGTCGGCAAATTCAGAATTAGTAAGCATATATTCTTGTTTTATTATTCATACACCACGTGATACACAAGTGCCTATATGTAGTTGTATTCGCAATCCTTAATACTTAATACGTAAACGAATATGTACCGACTCTGACAGCAAACTTAGAACCGATATTTATCATCGATAACAGATTTATCGATATGTACCGACTCTGACAGCAAACTTAGAACCGATATTTATCAACGATAACAGATTTATCGATATGTACCGACTCTGACAGCAAACTTAGAACCGATATTTATCATCCATAACAGATTTATCGATATGTACCGACTCTGACATCAAACCTAGAACCGATATTTATCATCGATAACAGATTTATCGAAACCTACACTATCATTGAAGTCTTTAATGTGTAAACTGCTGTGAGTCACGATCATTATAACCAAGAAGTGTACCTAACATAGTTCTCTTAGACAAGTTGACATCCCTTTACTTGATAAACGTATTTGTGTTCCTTGTATCAGCAATTATAGAATCTAAATCAGCATCGTCTATCTTGCACAATATCGTTAATATTTATAGTAATAAACTTAGCGATTATTTTTCTGCCATGATCCTAGATGATTTTATTTTCGTAATCGATTATATCGGTATTTTCGTCATTAAATATTTCTTTTGTTCTGGTAACCCAACTTCCTTCTTCTGATGTAATGTAATCGAGCTGACACCCATTGAGACTGGGCTGGGTTTCACGAAATAAAAAACACTATGCAAGTGACAATGAAAATGTATTATACTCTCAAACTAATGTGTAGGAAACACGAGATTAACATAACTACAAAGGTAGATAATATACTATATATATATATATATATATATATATAACAAATAAATAATTGGACTCAAACACCACTATAACAAGCTAATATAGTCAAATACTACCGTGTTAAATTCGTGTAGTCAAACACCACTGTATTGAATTCATATAGTCAAACACTACTGTTATTAAATTGATGTAGTCAAACACTACTGTTATTAATTCATGTAGTAAAACACTACTGATATTAAATGCATGTAGTGAAACACTACTGTTATTAATTCATGTAGTCAAACACTACTGTATTGAATTCATATAGTCAGATACTGTACTACTGTTATTAAATTGATGTAGTCAAATACTACTGTTATTAAATTCATGTAGTTAAACACTACTGTTATTAATTCATGTAGTCAAACACTATAATGAAGCACTACGACGACATCATCACATGAGTATCCAATGTTGACTCGGCCAGCTTTCCGGCACGGATATTTCCACCGTCCGGACTTCCATGCACCTCCACGTGGGTACTTAATTGGCGATCTAACGTAGTTATGGTGTACCAGATATCCCCCCTCATCTGGTTATCCACACGTAGTGAGCCAAATATTTGCCTCAAACTTAATGAAATGGCAATCCCGCGCGCGAAATACGACACCTTACTAATACTGGAATGTATTGTGGTCTAACAGGGCCATATCAGTCATTTCGTAACAACTGACGACATGATAGAATGGCTTCACTTACTGTCAGAATATCAGTGTTTGTTGCAACGAACATATATCGTAATAACACTAGTGGAGCCCAATGTGTTTCTGAAATATGTTTGCCAAACCAAACATTTAAAATAGATAAAAGGCTCGATGTCAGCGGATCCAGTCAAGTCAAAATCCGGTAAAGATCTGTTTATCTGTTGGATGTCAAAATCTTTTGAAATATACAGAACATTCGTCCATACCAAGAAAACGTCCTGGATAGCATGTAACCATATCAACCGAGATAACATCTTTATAATCGTATTCACTATTCCATAATCCACCGTGTTCCTAGTCGACATAACTCGATATTAAATCAATTAGAAAATCAAATCCAGTTGGTTTCGACGACATTTTCTCTCTAGCAAAACGATCTGCGACTGATGGAGCTGTTAAACACAATAATTTTTCAGGACCTTCGATGTATTTCAATGCAAAATGTTTCATTTCTCCGTGGAGAAATTATGTGGAGGAACTAACGTTATTAGGTCGTACAAACTGATCCGTTTCCATCAACATAACTTTGAAATAACCATCCAGAGACAAGATCGTAATTACTTTTGTCATTAATAAAATTGATGATATCATCGTTATAAATTTAACAGTTCGATTTCGTGTAATTATTGTTACTGTATTGTTCCACGCATGCGCATTTTGATTAATATTTATCGGAGCTCCCTTTTAATAATGTTTTGAGTTATTTAAATTATCTCATGTTATTGTTTTACTATTACTAAAATATTTGGTTTTTACCGATTCCGCGATATCTTTTACAGACCCTACAGTACCTTTATTTCTTCGCACTTATTTATTAGTTTACCTATTTTATTTCCTTTAGACCGTTTTCACGTGTCGAAACAGTAACATGTTCTGAGACTCGTCCGGCTATACAATTAAACCATGACATTTTCATTGATTTTAAATTATTAGCGCTGGATTTATCAATTATCTGATATAACCCGTACTTAACTGTGTTTACAGGATACGCTTGTTCATAAGGAGGTTTGATTAATACCAGTCTACATTCCTGGTTTTGAATTTTTACTCAATTTGGCAAAGTTTTATTATGAAGAGGAGGTTTATATTTGTCACAGATAATCCAAGTATTCGTGTTTGTTTCTGCTAATACCATACATTTTACTTTAGACAGATATTTTTGATTATCGAGATAATTAATAATCGTTTCCGCTGGTTGGTCTTTCATTCGCAGCATCGACATATTTACTATTGCATATGATTTTGACGTTGCCACACTTGAAATGCGTCATCTTTCTTATGTTATTTATTTGGTTTCATGAATACTATTAACTAAAGTTTTACTCGGCGAATGAACCAGATCTCATATCGGTAAGTCAGGGATATTCTGGCAAGATTAAGTGCATTTTTAGAAGGCTTAATTTTAGATAATCTCTCTAATTTATCAATATTATACAGTATTAATTAATAACGTAGGGTTAATAATAACCCTAACGTGTATAAATGCGGTTACACGATTAGCTCGTCCATAATACCTGATCTTAGCCTGTCTGGATTAGGATTGAAGAGAGTCAGAACATTAATATGCTGTGTGGTCTTTGTTAAGGAATATAATATATAATATAAAATGAACTACAAAAATATTAATGCTATTATTTATACAAATACAAATTTACTAATCCATAATGAATTATCCATAGTATGGGAATTCACTAATGATCATAAATTATCCTGAATATGTTATTTACTAATATTTCATTAATTATCCAATTTAGGGGAATTTACTAATGAATTATCCAAAGTATGTAAATTAATTAATGATCATGAATTATTCCGAGTATGGGACAATACTAATCCATCATCAATTATCCAGAGTATGGAAATTTACTAATGATCAATAATTATCCAAAGTGTGGACCTCAGTTACCTGGGAAGAGAACACAGTTGGTACTGCATTTGACAGGAGTCTTCTGGTGGTCGTAATACGGTATCGAAATTGTCGTCACTCAAATGGTCGATGCTGACTGCCTTGCCTGTCACTTGTTGAAGAATGCAGGTGACCAACTACTTAATGCATCCAGCAATAAAATCAGAAATGCACTGTTGTCACTTCCGTTTTGTCGTACGGAAATTGCCGAACGCGAGATCGGCTAAGAACGTGATACCAACAGCTAAAAATATCGAAGTGTTGTAGTCGTTATTTTCATTAATGATGAGGTATTTTACCTAAAACCTATACAAGTCACATCTAGTAGATGAAATTTATCACGTAAACGAAAGTTGTGTGAGCACACTAATAAACTTTTAAGACTAATTATGGCACGCAGCACGTGCGTGACATTCATTGGTGCAACACAACACCCTTTGCAGTGATATGTAACACTGATGGAGGAGAGTTTTTATTGTACGTTACCCTGCCGAGAGAGTACTTTACACATTGTTTCGAAACAGTGTGATAAAGAAAGTAGGAGTTGTAAATATGACTACCTCTATGAGTGTGTATGTTTTACACTATATAATTCCGTAATTTATGAATACAAATATCTCCTTCAAGTAAGGTGACATTAACAAACATTATCATCTGGGATAAACTGCGGTAAGTGCCCAATGAAGATGGCACCTGCGTTGTGTAGCAAAACAAGACAAATCTGCTTGTTTTTACTGCAACTCGTGTTCTACGGAGTAGCCACTCGTTAATTACACTGCTCTATCACTAAAATCAGACTATTGAAAGCACTAGTCATCTCATTCTCTTTGTATTCATGTGAAGCTTGGACAACGACATCAGAATTACAACGAAGAATCCAGGCACTTGAAAGGAGATCTTGCAGGACCAGCATTGGCTTCTCTTACATGGACCACTTCATAAATCAATAAGTCTGTAACACCATCAGGCACAATGTAGGTCGTTATGAAGACCTCCTCACCACTGTCAAAACGAGAAAGCTGACACGCTATGGACATGTCGTTAGAATCAATTGTCTATCGATAACAGTACTGCAATGCAGTGTCCAGGGTGGCAGAAGAAGAGGACGAAAGAGAAAAAAGGTGGTGTGACAACATCACAGAATGGACCAGGAAACGTTTTGTTGAGACACATGCATCGGCAGTTGATCGAGACAAGTGAAGAGAACTGGTCAGATGTTCAGTATGTATGTATGTATGTATGTATGTATGTATGTATGTATGTATGTATGTATGTATGTATGTATGTATGTATGTATGTATGTATGTATGTATTCTAGCAGCCCTAACGAGATAGTAATGTATAACAGGAACTGTTTATATTCCTTATGAAATATGCCTTGTATTCATAAGTTACTTGAATACATTATGTTGCAAAGTCCAAGATTTCGCACGCGTTTAAAGATCTGTATTCGATTATTGTGTTGTGTCATTTACTATCATATTTCGGTGGCTTACTTGTTAGAGCGTACGCATCGGATGCGAGATGTCACGAGTTCGAACCCTGGCCGATTCATATTAAATACGTATAAAAATGGTAGTAGCAGATGCCTTGCTTGGCGTTCGAATTTACAAGGTTAGTGTTTGAACTGAATGTCCTGGTGTCAGGATAATGTGACTGGGTAGGACATTATACTGTGGCATGATGACGCAGTGCTTAACATCGCTATCAATTGTCGCACCTCAAACATCGTAGAAATATCACCAATTCAATTTTTAGAAGCTACGTTCTAACCCAAAAAACACATATTTTAGTCTTTTATACATAGCTATCTTTAATTCTTTATAAACAAAACGATAAAGTAAAACTTGGCTTGAGAAATATGATACAATGATAGAAAAAATATGATACAATGATGGAACAAATATGAAGGCTGCGTCTTGTACATAATAAAGTAACTCTGCGTTTATGATTGAGTCTGTGGAGAACTACGTAAACTAATTCATCAGTCTATATATATATGTGTATATATTTCTGACATCAAAAAATTGGTTTATCCTTGAAACTTCTGCCATGGTTTACTCCACAATGTATTTTGGTTCTGCTACTAAAATGGTCGATGTTAATGCTCACATTCTTCCTTTGTTATCCTCATTCACAATCCACTTGAATATTACATCGTGACAAAATTTGAACTTGTCCTGAAATATAGCAAATGCGAGTAGGTCTTAAGATACGTTAAAACGGACTAATTTGTTTATAATTCTCAGTATTTCATTGTTAACTAGTTATCATTGACCGAAGTTTCAAAATGGCGTATGAAGATTTTCCCCGACTGGAAGCGAGAGGAATTTTATTTTCTCACAGTTTGCTGTTGTTGCTTGTAAAAGTGAAATATAAGAAATATGTTAAGCAAAGTAAAATTTCTAAACAAGAGCTGAAATCAAGGACTGATATACTAACAAAAGAATTGAAGGCATCATGCTTCTCTTTCCTCATCGCCTCGATAATTCCTATAATGTCAATATAACCGGATCTCTCCATGAAATCTGTCATCAAAAGAGAGGCTACGAAACATTCTCCGTCCGTGGCATCAGGCCTGTGAAGAAAAAAAAAGGAAAAAAATCCTGATTTGAAAGTGATCAATACAGTGTAGAAATGCTTCTATGAAAGGAAAAAAACAAAAAATTCCTAATGCAAATCAGCGTCTATTTAATATTACAAAAAACGATCAGTTATTATTTTTTTATAGATCGTTCTACATTTTAAAATACATTTAAAAATGGCAAACATAGTTCTCAGAATAAGTACATGTACTACCTGTATTCTGATATGACATCTTTCAAAGGCCCATATGTTTGATTAAACTTTTAAATATCAGATCGCATTCTAAAAATAGGGAAAGAATCAATAATCTTCAGCTCACGCTATAGGTGTATCTATTTCTGATTTGAAATATAATAATTACGTGCAGTTGATGAGTGTGTTGAACGCTTCTATTCCCTGTCTCAAGCATAGCCTTTTCTTCAAAACAGCAAGCGTCTCATTGATGTTGGATGGAATGCAAAAACTACACTCCTCAGCACTTAATATAACCTGAACATTTCTCATCTTTGTAACCTTAAAATTATAGAATACAATATATATATATATATATATATATATATATATATATATATATATATATATATATATATATATATATATGTATGTATGTATGTATGTATGTATGTATGTATGTATGTATGTATGTATGTATGTATGTATGTATGTATGTATGTATGTATGTATGTATGTATGTATGTATGTATGCATGCATGCATGCATGCATGCATGCATGCATGCATGCATGCATGCATGCATGGATGGATGGATGGATGGATGGATGGATAGATAGATAGATAGATAGATAGATAGATAGATAGATAGATAGATAGATAGATAGATAGATAGATAGATAGATAGATAGATAGATACAGAGAAACAGATAGACCGATTACATAGCGATAGACAGAGAATGGAAGGACAGACAGACAGACAGATAGATAGATAGATAGATAGATAGATAGATAGATAGATAGATAGATAGATAGATAGATAGATAGATAGATAGATAGATAGATAGATAGAGACAGGGAAACAGTAAGACAGATAACATAGCGATAGACAGAGAAACGGAAGGACCGATGACTGACAGAGAGAAACAGATGGCATAGAGATGGACCAATGACATAAAGATGGACAGAGAAACAGAGAAACAGATGACAAGAGAAAGAAAGAGAGAGAAACGGAGAGACCGATGACATATACAAAGACAGACAGAGAAATAGGGAGACTGATGACAGACAGAGAAACAGAGAGACCGATGACATAAAGATAAACAGACAGGGAAGCGGATAGACCCATGAGATTAGAAAGACAGAGCAATAGAAAGACCGTTGACAGAGAAACAGAGAGACCGAGGACATAAAGATAGAGAGACAGAGGAACGGAGAAACCCATGACATATAGAAAGACAGACAGAGAAATAGAGAGACCGATGACAAACAGAGAGAAAAACAGAGACCGATGACAGAGATAGACAGACATAGGAATGGAGAGACCGTTGACAAAGAGATAGACAAACAGACAGAGAAACAGTGAGATCGATGACATAAAGATAGAGAGACATAGAAACGGAAAGACCCATGACTTATTAGAAATACAGAGAAACAGAGAGACCGATGACAGAGATAGACATACAGAGAAATGGAGAAACCGATGACATAGATATAGACAGACAGAGAAACTGAGAAACCGATGACAGACAGACAGACACAGACTATGAAATCTCAATAGTAATATTTACATTAACAGACTGTTTTAATTTACTTGCGAATGCAGAAAATGTTTGATGATATAAGTGTGTGTGTGTGTGTGTGTCTGTGTGTGTGTTTATATATCACCTAATAAATTCACATATTCACACTATACTAATTAAAAGACAAACCTTTTTGAATATGTATTAATGTAGTGCCATGATTCACAAAGTAACATAGATTTGTTAATGGTACTTATAACATTATCCAATCACTAAATTGAAAATGAAGCAGACAATGTAAACAGATAAAAGCAGCATTCTTTGAGTGCTCGGATATCACGTATTAAAAAGACAGAGAAATAGAGACCGGTGACAGACAGAGAGAAAAACAGACAGAGACTGATGACAGAGATAGACAGACAGAGAAATGGAGAAACCGATGACATAGATATAGACACAGAGAAACTGAGAAACCGATGACAGACAGACAGACAGACATAGACTTAGAAATCTCAATAGTAATATTTAGATTAACAGACTGTTTTTATTTACTTGCGAATACAGAAAATGTTTGATGATATGTGTATGTGTGTGTGTGTGTGTGTGTGTGTGTGTGTGTGTGTGTGTGTGTGTGAGTATGCGTGTGTGTGTGTGTGTGCAACACACATTAACACTTTCATGGCATTTCATGTGTTGGTATAAAGCATATTGATTTAACACTACTATTAGTATATAAAATTGTGATCCGCCCATGAAGCAAAAATAGGAATATATCAACAGTTTTTCAAATGCAGACTTAGAGATCAATTATGAATTTCTAAAAGAATTCATACATGGCACACAATTTCATCGCTATCCTTTCTTGTTTTTCTTTCATTCCCTGTTTCTTCTCACGCTTAAGGGGCAACATACACAGAAATATGGACTCAGAGAGAAAACAATTTGGGTTGGATGAAAACCTTACAACTGAACTTGCACCAGGTAAACTACACAACTATGGTTTATCGTGACGGTATTGTTTACACTTTCCTTGGGATCTCCTACAGTGTTCATAATATCAATTATAAATAATGGCAATAGCATGTTGAAAATATAAATTATATTTGTCGGTTAACAGGCACACATACTATAACCTATTTAATGCCTTATTGTTGTTGTTTCTTAAACTTTTTCAGCAGCAGAGGGAGGGGGGGGAATCCGACAAACGTTTTAGGCGTCGACGAGGCTTCCTTCTTGTAAATATTTAATAGAAGGGTTTATTTGACAAATTGAGGTTTCCTTGTAAATATTTAATAGAAAGGTCTATTTGGTTCCTTGTAGGGGTCCAATGGCAAAAAAAAAAAAAAGACGCCATGTCGTTGTCCCCCCCCCCTCTGCTGCTATGGGTTAACAATTCTTTTTACGATGAAAATCGCTACGATTTCACAAACAAACTAATTTGTAGAACCTCACCTCGTAAATCAATGAGATTATTAGACTGGTCAGTGAGTCTGAAATTAATTCTTGTTAGCAAATTATGACATCGCATATAGACTGGATTAGTTGGATCTTCAATAATTAGAAACCCTGGTGGAGCTGTTCGTGCAAATTAATATAGAATATATCCCTGCTGAGCTTGATTTGATCGCTCGAGATTTATTTGATAGCTTCCTTCAATAACATCACATACTAAATTTAGCGCAATCACCGATGACATATTGACGTTAAACGGAGTGATATGTCTACCACCACCATCTGGATCATTATTATGTTTGAGTATTGTTGTTGTTTGTGATTGTGGTTTTGTTTTTTTTTCCATGCGGCGAGTATTTGGGAGAAGTACTCATCGAGGAGATCATTAGTTGATATTTTTAGTTCTGGAACATTATACTCAGGAAATTTGAATACCGGAATATCTTCTACGCGTATATTGTACGTTTTTGCAAATCCTACTCTATGATCAGTAAAATTATCTTTGGCATCTAATACTGCTTGAATAATTCGTGTGTGAAATAATTCTATATCGTACACGATCTGATTTAATATTTCCGTGTATTTGATAATTTAAGTTTTTGACGATTGTTCTTGAAAACTCTGCCGTAATTTATCCAAAAAATGATTTTTATGTTCTGGTTTAAAATTATTAAAATAATTCGAGATATCGTATGAATGAGTTTTTAACCAACCACCATACTGTTGTCCAAAGAACCATTCTTCTTCACTATCATAATAACGATAATAAACGGGTTCTGTTAAAATTCTTGTGTAACTACCACTGATTATTCTAGGGTTAAAATCGTGATATGAATTATTGTCGGTGGTATAATCATACTTTTGTAGTTCATAATTAACTAGTTGTTGTTGAGGTGGATTTTCAGGCCAGCCTAGTATTGTTCTTATAGAACTCTGATAGATATCTACGACATAACTTGACGAGTTTTTCTCGATCGCGGATGATAACGTCGGCTCATGAACCGTTATAGCGATTTTCGATTCTGCGCCAGTAATAGATTTTATTCTACGCTGAAATTCAGCATTGATTTGTTCGATTTGGTATGACTCTGATGGCAGCGAAACAACGTTCCAGTCTGGTGTCCCGTCTTCACGATTTTTATTCGCGAATACTAAGCTGTTATTCGGTTGTTGACCGCCAAATGCTACCGACCTAATATTAGGCCAACTGTGATACACTCGTAGTTTTGCTAGCGCTATCTCCTTCACGGGAATCGGAATAGGGAAATTCACACTGAATTCAGGATTGGTTGATGTTATTGAGATCATGCTGGTTTGTACTGGGTTTTTGTTTTCCACTATTCGTTGAAGTAATTCCTGCGGTGTTGTCATTGCTATTATATTCATGTTGTATTTCTAATTTTGACATCGCGGAATCATAAATACTTACCATCGCTGAGAACTCACTATCGGATATGAATGTATCATCGAGCGACGACGATATCAACGAGGACAATTGCGAGTACGCGGTTGATACAACATGAAATTTAATTATGTAGTCTTGTAGTTTGCGTTGGCTGCATGATGATATTTTTTTTTATTATTATCGAAATTATTCCCGCGATTGTTGTCGCCGCTGGAACAGCTATCGGAGCAATCATTGTCACCGAGGATAGTATTATACCAGCTCTGGTGATTACACCACTCACTGAGTACACCGTAACATCAATTGCGGTGATTCTTCGTTGGTATTTTTTAATTTTTGTTTGATACTCCTCAGTGAGAGTTTTGAGTTTAGTCTGAAACTCTCTGGCCTGATCATAGCGATATTGAGATACTGAAGGTATCGTCGGTGATGTCATTTTATTTTTAAATCAGTTTACGATTTCAATTTAGTTGTTTACTTAAATCCCCTACGAATTCCACATACCATGATACTGAAACCCTAGCTAGATTATTATCATTCGTTATTATCGTGAACTGTTCGGTTGTATCCTTTTCGATGATTGTTGATATCGTATTATTGATCCCAGATGAACTCGACGATGATATATTAAATTGAGTCGGGGTGTCACTAGTGTTAATCGATAAATGCCTTTGACGGTCGCGGTGATACTTAGTATATTGTCTGTAGGAGTCCACGCAAATGATCCGTGTTGGATCGTGTATACTACGTTATTGGTTTTCTCATGAGGAATTTTTGTTTTATCAATGATTCATCCTCGAAAAATCATTTTTGGTTGCCTCGATGAAGTTTTTCGTCTCATTGATGGATTTTTTTAATATCCGGGAGTTTTATGTCAATTTTATCCAGTGTAGTTCCAATAAATTTATCTATAATATTTTTACGGAAAACTGAAAACTGTTTGACGTATTCTTCAATTCTAGATTGAAGTGATGCTAGTTCCAACACAGAAGATTTTATTTCTGTGAACTTCGGTGATATCACCGCTGGTTCGCCGAAGAAAGCCATAATTGATTTTAATTCGTCATTGACAGTCTTTATATTGTCCATAGAGATTTTTATTAATGATAAATTCGGTGATGTTGTCGCTGGATCACCAAAAAAACTTTGTATGAATTTTAACTTGTCGTTAAGAGTTTTTAATTTATCCGTTATTGTCGAAACGAGTACGCCGGGTTTGAGTTTACCCTGATCGGAAAATAACGCAAAGGTGTTCTCGGTTACGCCGCGTTGTTTAACTAAAATATCATCCAGGGAAACATTACTGCTTTTCAATTTACCCAGACGATCTTGAAATACAACTATTTCATTAGGATCAACACTTGCTAAGTTCAACGTTTCAGCTATTTCATCTTCGATTATTTTTTTTTATATCACAGGTTGCAACGCCATCGGGTTCGGATTTCTTCAGCGTTGATAAAGATCTCCCCCAAATATCAATCATGTTATTCTATATAATCTTTCTCTCTAAAAGTGATTACTAGTATATTCATTTACGACAACATGCGGTGGTTTTCCAGATGTTGAAATAGCGTCAAGGACATTTAATACTTCGTTGCCACATATTGGTGGGGGTCATTCATTTTTTGTGTTGGTAGCGTAGAATACTAACGAGGAGTTTTAAAGCGGTTTATATAACGCATAAATTCCTTCGGTGGCGCTAATCCATATGAATCGAAATAAACGATTACACGTGGATCAATCGTGTATGCAACCCAGTGGGTTCCGGGTCCGGTGCTGCTATCGAGATTAATAATACCGGTTTCAACGCTGTTTGGTTGTGCCGACAACTGATCTTTCATAAAGACACCTCTGAAGTTTTTTATTGCTACTTTTTTAGCAGCATCGAGTAAATCAAAATTGGACATGGGAATCATAGGTTCCTCAGTCAAAGACTCTCCAACTAGTAAACCGTTCCTGGGATTCTCAGACCTTTTCCGCTGTACCATGAATACGGGGTTCCTGGTAGTCTTACACCCTTTCCCTTTTTTATGTCCTCTCCCAGTTGCTTTCTTTAATGCCATCCCTGCCGCGGTACCAACGGCTCCTAGCGCCGCTTCTTTAGCCACCGCTGGGGCCGCTGCCGCAATCAACGCTGGTAACACAGCTAACAACGGGAATATACCACCTGATTTTATCATGTTTTTAATCGCGGCTGCATAGAGAGCGATCTGAAGGCCTTTTTTATCTTTAAACGCATCATTGAAGTGTTTTACTTGACGAGTTGTCAGTGACAATTTATTTACCCCGCCAGTCATCTGATTGGGTTTCAGTGTTATTGTGGTTCCGCATTTTTTAGTTCATTCCAATTGCAATTTCTTGAGTTGACCGGGAGTTAACGCAACACTAATATAACTGTATTTCATTATACAAAAACAGATTGATCTAATTGTTACATGTTTTCCACTGGTGCATCTGTCATTCTCATTCGTCCACCAACACCTTCGAGTAGCATTGATTTATCGCTGAGAATGATAGCAACCGCTCTATAATTAGCAATAACGCCACGAAGCACACTAGCTCTAAAATGTATATCAACGACGGATTGTCTTGTTAAATCAAGATGTTCCAACGAAAAATAATAGATTGGATATAAATTCTTAAAATCCAATTGTGATATTTGCAGACCAGAATCGACATTTTGATCGCGTGACATATATAACAACAACCGATGATACACGCGTGCAATATGATTTTGACCGTAATTAAGTTGTACATCTTCGGATGGTTCCTGCTGGCCGTTTATTCTCATTGAGACGTCTTTAACACCTAATTGATCAAATATCATATGGCTGGAAAGTTGATTCTTAAATCGTGTGTTATCCTGTAACGCAATAAATATATGATGGGGCGCAGCAACACCTTGTTTTGATGCTAGGTTCCACGTAAATAACCCATTAATATTTGATTGTTTAACATCTGTACTTACGGTTAGCCAACTTAGTAATGATTTTCCTCCTTGGTCCATAAATGACAGTAATCGTTCTTCTGCGGTAATTGATGGAGTCAGTACTGGCATCCATAATGATAGTTTTGTTAAAATGACTTTACCGGGATCATTTACCGCATGTACAGGATCTGCTGGAATCCTCCAAATTGCGTCATTGTCATCACCCTTTTGCACGAGTGCTACTGTATGCTTTGCTCCATAGATAACTTTTCTAACATTTCTGCAGAATCCAAATATATGATGTAGTGGAATCGCGCATGAAAGTGATCTACGCGCTCCTTGCAACATTGACATACGTGTTGCAGCTCCTAGATCGAAATTATGATCAGCATTTATAATCATATTTTCGACATCAACAGCAGCATTACCAGCATTATTATTTGGTCGTTTTACAACAAATTGATTTTTTCCAGTGGTATTATTATTATACTTTGCAAACATCATAGAAGGACCCGCCGATCTTGTATAATCATCGGAATATCTTGCTATCCTATTATTGGTGTGGCCACATCAACATCACGTTCTATCGACTCGATCTCTTTTCCATCGATGAGATATCTTGCACTCTCGAATAGTGCCATGATACCATTATTGACAAACCCGACTTGAGTATCAGCTGGATACTGTGCTGGTACAGCAGGAGTATCAGCAGCTGTTACAAGTTCTCCTTCTACTTCGATAAACGCTTCACAAAGTAAAAAGTATTTACTGGTATCATGAACTTGAAGTTCGATTCTTTATCGACTATTTGGTTCTATTGCATGATAGGCATAAAATTGATAATCGCGTACAGAATCATCCTTGAGCACTGGGGCGCCCATATCAAACGCTGTATCAGGTGACCGTTTGAACATTTTAAGCAGCAGAGGGGGTGTATCGGACAACATTTTTAGACAAGTTTTCACTGAAATCACGCTTAAAATCAATGAAACCAATGATATCAGGCCCAAAAGTCAATGACATCAGGTCCCAAATGTGTGTGTGAATCATGGATTAGGTCCAAAAAAAAAATATGAAAAAATCAATGAAATTAATGAAATCAAAAACTTTTCAACTATTACATTTTTTGGGAAAAAGGGACTACAACGTCGTTGTCACTCACCCTCTCTGCTGCTATGGGTTAACCGAATATTTGATCCAGTCCGATACGATATCGTGTTCGAGGGTCATGTAAATTTATTGTTACAAATCCGTGTGGGGCAGACTGAGCATGACTAAAGAAATTTCTAAATTGATTGAAGTCCATATCAGAACACCATGTCTGCCAAATATTTCGTAGCGTATGTGTATCAACGCCGTTGAATACAGCAAGCATATTACAGTTATCTCTAATCACTTTTGGAATCTGAGTGTAGCGTTGAGTGACATAGATCACATCCGTGTTTTTATGCCTGCCTCTGGAAAATATTCTAGCAGGATTTTTTTGATTATCTAACATGACATCGTCGTATACAACTAAATTGTTGATACTTCCATCGAGGTCATTCACGGATGGCGCCTCGTCAATATCGGTTATAAATTCAATAACATCCTCGCCGGCAATCTCTGAAGCGTTTTCATTAAAATCTTTTAGCACTTCATAGCATCGTTGGTCGTCTACGCTAGGGGCAATTAAATACAACTTATCCCACTTCATCCATCTCATTATTAAATTGAGCAACAATTGCGTCTTGCCGGATCCAGATGGCCCGATTATAATTGCGCGGATAGAGTTTGGTAGCGCTGCATGATGCTTCACTGGTTCTCTTGTTTTAGTCGCTGAAAAATCAATTATATTCATATCTCTATACATAAATTATGGATCTATATTGCGTGAAGTGTAAGGCGCGTACTGGCACAGATGACTTGACGACGATTACAACTAAAAATAACCGATCAGCGCTTTCTGGTAAATGCGTACTGTGTAGTACAAAGAAATTTAGATTTGTTTCTAAACCCAAGGAACCCAAGGAACCTTTAAAAAAAAACGAGGAGGTGATATCGCTGCCAAATTAGCAAAACTCCCTGGAACCCCATGGGCAAAATACCCCGGAGAAAAACACCTTCCAGGGTATAGTTATTGTGGACCGGGAACAAGACTTGATATCAGACTCAATGATCAAAATCAGCCCCGACCCGGTGAGGAACCAATAAACGCTATTGATAAGGCCTGTCACCTTCATGATGTTGCTTATAAAAGCAGCAATTTGCAACACAGGCATCTAGCAGATGTGAAATTAATTCATGCGTTGAATTCTATCACTGATAAATCCTTCAAAGAAAAATTGGCCTCCTTTTTGATAAAATCGGCAATGAAAAGTAAATTGATGTTAGGTGCTGGTAATTAATAGCAACATGGAATCTATTTACTATTCCCCAAGAGGATACTGGAAGGGTAACGCTGCAATCAGTAAACTCGCTAGCGCCGCAAAAGTGAGAAAAACCACTGCGGCTCATTGGTTATCCAAACAGGCACTATGGCAAATTTATCTACCACCGCCTAAACAAATTCAATTCTCGCATTTTGATGTAACCGGACCCAATGAAGTTCATCAGGCTGATCAATTATTTCTGCCACATGATCGTGGTTACAAATATGCGTTAACTGTAGTTGATATTGCAAGTCGATACAAAGAAGCAGAACCGTTAAAAACAAAATCGGCCACTGAAGTCGCTTCTGCATTTGAAAGGATTTATCGACGAGGTCCTCTGCACTGGCCAAATCTGTTACAAGTTGACCCGGGCAATATCACAATGTCGCTATCAGACGAGGGCATACTGCACTGCATCGTGATCAGGCCATTGTAGAACGATTTAATCGGATTCTTGCTGAACGGTTATTTGGATATCAATATGCAAAAGAATTCATCCAAGAAAAAAGATCCCGTGAATGGGTTAAGAGATTACCAGGTGTAGTTACCGCACTGAATAACGAGATTACTAGAACCATCAACATGAAACCTATCAACGCGATTAAAAAGAAGTCGATACCTGAAAAACCACAAAAAGATTTCAAAGAACCAATTCTTGGTAGTAATGTCATTGTGAGGTACTTATACGAACCAGGAGAGCTTGAAGGGGATAGAAAAAGGGCTACTGATCCTATTTGGAGCGTCACTACGCATAAGATATCTAGTATAACACGATCTACGGGTAGACCTCCAATCTATAAACTGGATTCAACTGCCCCTCAACGGGTTTTTACTAGACAACAATTACAAGTGATACCCGAGGATACTCAATTGCCACCCCATGGGCTTAACTAGCACCCTTGCGTCTATTGCACTCAAGACAAGTCAACATCACATTATTTCTGACATGACCGAGATTGTTATTTTTTCTGTCTACGGTGAATTGGCGAGGATCCTTATCCGAATACTGCCAACGCATTATACAATTGCAACTCGCGCAGTGATTATTCTGTTGTTTCTTCAAAGTGATTATTAATTCAGCATCAATATCAAATTCTCGTTGTTTTTTTTTTGTCCTGTTGTTTGTAACCGGAGAGTTTGTTATCAATAATATCATTATCATCGCCAATGATTTCATTATCGCCACCAATGATTTCATCATCGCCTGACTCTGTCAGGACAATTCTTCGAAGTTGATTTATTTTTCGTACTCTAGACACTGCGAGATAGACTAAATTCGACCATTCTATGCGATTATCTACCATCCAAAGAGTTGTATCCGATATAGTCAATCCCTGTGAAGAATGTATCGTCGCTGCATAACTTAGCGTCCACGGGGATTTATTAGCACGCAATGCATCTTCAACGACATTGATATCAACCAGCACAATATCATTTAATACTAAATTCTGTTTTTCACTTTGTCCTGGAATATCAACTTCGATGTTCTGTTTTCGCGTATCCGATGGCCTATAACAAAGAGGCACTGGAAGTGTTGCAAATTTTTGTTTATGCAATTCAAATAACTTCATCTGAAGTGTGTCCCTGACTATTTTCTACTTGCAATGATTAAATCGTTTGGTCTCCACATTTCCCAAAACTCATTCATGGGAGTTTCCGAAATTATTTCACGGGTTATTTCACACTGGATTCTATCCGGTTGTAATCTAATTAGTTTCTTCAATTCTTTTAATTCATTATCAAGTGATCTATGATCGGTATCAATTTCTTCATAATAGTCTACAAAACCCTTTAGCCATTCATGGGGGGATGCACCGACAAATGGTGGTGGTTGCCCGTGATCACCGCACATGACGACTTTTGTATTCTTCAATAACAACCACTCAAGAAATATTTTTAAGACATCTTCTGACACTGTGTCTATTTCATCCCAAATGATTATTTCAGGAATAAATTTCTCTCCCATGCGCTCAGGAGTTCATTTATCTCCCTTCCATCGGAAAAAGCTGTGATAAGTGCAAGCATTTACCCCTCTCTGTATCATTTCTCTTGCAAGTCTATGAGTCGGTGTTAGCACAATCATGTTAGAAACGCTAGCGTTTCCACGACGAAATAACTCAATTGCCCGGGTTGTTTTTCCTGACCCACCACAGCCGTTTAAATAAACTGTTTTATACAGGCATATTGGATCAGAAATCGGTGGTGCACTAGAAAATTCTGAACACTGATTGCTTTCTAAGTAATTATTTTCAATGGTAACATCTGCTGATGGAATATAATCATGAATCATTTCTTTCTTAATTCTCCATGATCCCCATTTCTCGTTGCCAGTAGCCTTAAAATCAGCCATTTTGCTATTTATGTAAAATGAGTCAGTAGCAACTCTAACTGCGGTGGTAGGAAATCTATTGATCATTGAAAACAGATTGATAGAAGCATAACCGAGCATAGAAGCTCTCAAATGTGTGTACTGCGGATGGTATCCATCATTGTAGGTAACAATTGTACCCAATTTGGTTCCATCGGACATAAATGCGTCCTTACGATTGACATATAGGCCCTTATTCGTTAAATCCGCCATTACAAAATCGTATTCAGCGTTGTCTATAATCAATCGTGAAGAATATTTCGTATTATCATCTTTGCCACCTTGGGTAAATTTACCGATTATTCTTCGTCCAAGATTTTTTGCTTCATTGTTTCTGATTTCAAATAACTGTCTGGACCAATCCATGATTTGTTGTTCATTAAAATCAGGAAACAGTTTTCGCTCTTCGCTAATTATTTTTTCTAGATCAGGTTGTGGTAACCAGACTGATTTCTGTGCCCGATAGGATATAATTGCTTCACTGACAATTAATGATTTTAACATCTTACAATCAAGCATATACCGTAACAACACTATTGGCATCCAGTGTTTTTCAGACATGTGTTTACCAATCCAAAGATAACTACACGGATGAAGTCCTTCAGCCATTTCAAATGATACCACACAAGTGAATCCGGTTAAATCAAAATCAGGAAGTGGTCCATTAATAGCAACACGGGTCATTTCGTGTGTAGGGTGTCCAAATCGTTTGAAATATTTCTCGCATTCTCCATACCCAAGAAAACTTCCTGGATAACACGCAATCATATCAACTGAAATAACGGTATCAGCGGTGTATTTTGTGTTCCATAATCCGCCGTGGCTGTATTCAAGACAGGACAATTTGACATCTGATAAAAACTCACTTCGTGTTGGTTTCCACGCGTTTTTCTTTCTAGCAAAATGTGCTGCAATGGATGGTACTGTAAAACAGTTTGCTAATAATTGATCGTCTTCTTCTCCGTCCTCAGAAAACTCACTAGCTAGTTGTTTCATTTGATTCTGCAATTCTTCAGTACGGTATAATTCTCCGTTAGGTCTTACAAACTGATAAAATCTGCATTCCTCGTCTGAATTACTATGAAATAGCCACGCTGACACAGGATCGTTTTTACTCAAATGGTAAATAGCATCAAATAATTTCTGCTCGGTAAAACATTTTTCAGGTCCCAAGCCTGCTGGGGATAGATATTTTACGGTTCTATCTCGTGGGAATATTGTTACTGCAGATGACCACGCGTGCGCGTTATGATCAATAATTTCAATGGGGGTTCCTTTTGATTGATATTTTGATTCGTATAATACTTCACCGGTGATTGTTCTTACCGATATTGGAAATCTTAATGATGTTTCTAATTTGGCTATATCCTGAATTGTTTCTCCATGCTCTTTTACCGTGAACTCCCACTCGGTTATTTTTTTTCGTCTTAGATCAGTGAGTTTATTCCCCCGGGATGCATTTGTGAAGTGTTCTATTATTCGTTTTGCTACACAATTGAGCCCTGTCGAATATTTCATGGGTGCTAGTTTTGAAATATCAGGTTTTTCATTGAGTGGATAGATCCCGTAAACAACTGCTGTGACAGGATAAGATCTTTCGTAGTAGGGTTTATCAATTCCAGTCAAAATTCCCGGTTTGGAATCCTGATTCACGGTGACAGTTTTTTTACCCTTGAGAATGGGTTCAAATTTATCCTTAATAATCCATTTGCCATTCTCACGGATAATGAATTTGATTCGGAAAAAATGACTTTTTTCCCCAACACGTGAAATGATCACTGCTGCTTTTTCATCATTCATGGTAGCGTCAACAACACCATCAATTCGAAATGTTGACCAGCAATAAGATGCTCCATCACGCTTGAATTCATTAAAACAGTCTCTGATGGGTTTATCAAGAATTTTATTCTTGGGTGTATTAGAAACTATATCAAGATTGAATTGAGCATCCTTCCATGATGATCTCATGTTTCCGTCTCTTGGACGTTTGTTACGTTTTTTGGGTCTATCGCGATTAAATCTAGGATTGATTTTTAATAATCTCTTAAACTCTTTCATGTTTCCGTCTATTGTGCGTTTGTTACGCTTTTTGGGTCTATCGATATTAAATTTAGGATTGATTTTCAATAATCTCTTAAACTCCTTCATGTTTCCGTCTCTTGGACGTTTGTTACGTTTGTTTCCGTCTATTGGACGTTTTTTGGGTTTATCGAGATTAAATCTAGGATTGATTTTTAATAATCTCTTAAACTCTTTCATGTTTCCGTCTCTTGGACGTTTTTGACGTTTTTTTGGTCTATCGAGATTAAATCTAGGATTGATTTTCAATAATCTCTTGAACTCTCTATCGGCATTGAATTTAGCATTTTTCGAAGTCAATCTCTTGAATTCCTTCATGCTATATAAAAAACAAACATTTAAATGAAAGTTTTATGTATAATGAATCACTGCAAATGGCTCATGATGGGAAATGTAACCCCGTGTAACAAATCATGCAGAAAAAATGAATACTGTAGGTATCATATGCAAAGTTTTCGACGTGGAAGTCTTGGTCCGTTACCCTGTATTCGATGTGGGGTTGGGGTCAAAGGAAGATCACAATTGTGTATTGATTGTGGTGGTAAGCGATATAGGGAATTGAAGCGTTATTATGATAAAAGAATAAAAAATGGACAATCTATCAGAAATTATGACCCTGAAAAGGCCCTTGACCCTGACAACATCAAGGATAAAATCTTAAGAACCCCGCAAGACTATATCGAAAGATTTTCCAGTGATGTAATTATTGAACCAAACACTGAATTAGACAAACAATAGAATAGTATATATGAACCAAGAATTCAGACTACATCCAGTGATTACAAATTATGAAGCATCCAGTGATGGTACTGTCAGAAACCGTAGACTAAAGAAACCGGTCGGTGTTGTGACTAATCAAGGGTATTTGAGGTTTAGTTTTGGCGGAGGAAAAGAAACGAAAAATTATCTCATTCATCGTTTCGTGTATGAATGTCATTATGGATTGATCAAGGATGGTTTTGTTATTTACCACAAGGATTCTAATCCAAAGAATAATTCTGTATCCAATCTGCAGGCTATCACACTGAGTGAGAATTCCAAACAAGGAAAGACTGGCACTTGCAAAACGGTTGGGAAGAGACCTGTGACATCTTTGAATACAATAACTAATGAAGAAAAAATATTTTCATCTATGAATGAAGCCGGAAAATATTTCAATATCTGTCCGACTTCTGTACGATTCGTTGCAGAGGGGATTTATCGATCGGCTATTTCAAAAAAGACGGGGCAAAACGTTCAATTTAGTTATGTCTAATGCGTCATAATTTCCAATTAGAGATATGTCATACTTATAGAATAATGAATTCTGAAAACATGAATAGCATCATAGTTGAAATAGCAAAATTGAAAAATCAGGATATCAAGCTATCAGATGGGTTAAATCCTGATCAAATTGTGTCTGATTTTCAGGATATAGAATACGGGGTTAGCACTAACAAATATATGCTACCCAAGAAGTATGCACTCATCAAAAAAATTCAGAATTCTATTAAGGACTCTCTTTCATTTTCCAGTGACATCAGTGTGTTCGTCCCGTTGTATACTATCGTAGAAGGAATACGAAAAGAATTAGGTAACGAATACGAATTGAAAAAAGAAGTCAACTCTAAAATTAGAAACCTACGAGCATTAATTCAAGAAAATGAACAATTTTGATTGCCCGACCATTGATTGCCCGACCATTGATTGCCCGACCATTTTATCATTCCGACCCTCAAGAGATTTTCATTTTTTTAGCATTTGTGGATTGAAAATGTCAAAATCAGTGAATAAAAAATCTATGGACCTTTAATGGATGGTCAATGGAAAAGTGAGGAAAGTCACAGTATTATTAATTTTATATACAATTATGTGACTTTCCTCATCACTGATAGAAGCTGTTATAGGATGAAATAACACTTCCATGACCATATCAAAAATCATCCGACATGTCAAAAAAGTGGAGAAACTATCAGTATTATTTTATTTATATACAATTTTGATACTTTCTCCATCAATGATAGAAGGTGTCTCACGATGAAATAACACTTCCATGACTGTGTTAAAAATCATCCGACATGTAACAAAAGTGGGAAAAGTGTTTTGCAATTGAAAAATAGTTTGCGATTTCAAATAATGGTCAATGAAGCATTAACAACCCGATTGGCTCGTGAACGACTGGATGCAATTAAGAGATTTATACCAATTCGTGACTCTGTACGGAATAAACTGCAACAACGACAGAGTTTACAAACTGATTTTGCTCTGGGGTCTAAAGAGTTGTTTAAACCAGTAACCACAGCAACGAAAGGGGTAGAGCGTGCTTTACTGGGAGATGGTCCCGAGACGGGGAAATCTGTTATTGGTGAACTTGAAAAACTAGCAGCAAAAACTGAACAAACAAAACAAATAGAATCAAAGAGAACAGTAGAGGATTTACGCATGAAATTTAACGAAGAAGGGTTAGCAGCAATTGATGAGACTGATCCAAGAGAAATTCCTACGCTTGTTGTTACTTCTTATGAAAACAGAAAAAAAATAATGAAACCAGAACATCATAAGTTTGTTAAGAATTTCACTCACTGGGCTGATATATTCTACAAAATCAAAACTGGAAAAAGTCAAAAAAAGACAAATAGTGCATCATACATTGAATATATCAGGATGGTGGATCACGTGTATAATCAATATGAAGAACTAAAACAACAACAAAAACCCCCAAAATTGCAAAGAAAGCGAGAGCAACCTGCAAAGAAAATATCTTTCTCTCCTAAAAAACAACAACTACCACCTGATGATGATGATGATGATGATACTCTTGATTATTTACAAACCACGGATACAGACAAACTAGATGAAGCAACTGGTTATAGCGGAAGTGGATTAGGAAATCCAAGGATTGGAAACACTTGTCCTGATAGTGTTATCAATGATATATCACGATTAGATGTTCTCATCGGAGGAAAACGAGCTGGAAATAACTCTCCAGAAATAATTAATGAAGCAGCTGATATCTGTAGACGGTTATTTGCCGGCGGTATCATGGATATCAAAACATATCGAGATTTCATTGACGAGTTAGCAAATGGGTATCATAGTGATTAAATAACAATTGAAAACACTATTGTTTTTATAATAATGATCATCCATTACAATCATGATAAACCAACCCTCGTCTATGTAGTTAATTCACGGTTTCCAGTTTATAGAGCATACTATGGAGATGGCCTCGGCAATACCATTTTAGGATTCTTTTCAAGAATGGCCCCAAAAGTGATGCCGTTAGCTAAACAGTTATCAATGAAAGCCATTGATGTTATTCGTGATAAGGGTATTAGTACTGTTGGAGATCTTGCCGGGAAAGCGTTTTCAACTGCGAAGGATAAAATAACATCATTAGTGGGGCGAAAAAAGAAACCGTTACCGTCTACAGAAGAAATGCCTGCAAGTGTTAGTAAAATAATAAATAACGCAGTAGATGAAAAACTAGCGTCGATGGTAAATCAAGGGGACCAAAGCAATATTGCAAACATGATAGCAGGAAGTGGCCTTAAAAAACTACGTCGATGAAAATGGAAAAATCGTTTACGATTTCACTATTTAGACTCTGATAAATAGAATAAAATGTTCAAAAAATCATCTGATCCAGCATTTGATATCGACGCCCCAGTCCCCAAGAATGATTCTGTACGCGATTATCAATATTACGCCTATCATGCCATAGACTCAAATAGTCGAGCAAGAATTGATCTTCAAGTCCATGATACCAGTAAATACTTTTTACCCTGTGAAGCATTTATTGAAGTAGAAGGAGAAATTGTAACAGCTGCTGATACTCCTGCTGTACCAGCACCGTATCCAGCTGGTACTCAAGTCGGTTTTGTCAATAATGGTATTATGGCGCTATTTGAGAGTGCTAGATATCTCATTGATGGAAAAGAAATTGAGTCCATAGATCGTGATGTTGATGTGGCTACAACAATAATCGGGTTAGCGAGATATTCTGATGATTATACAAGATCAGCGGGTCCGTCTATGATGTTTGCAAAAGATGGTAAGAATACCGCTGGTGGAAATCCATTTGTTGTAAGACGACCAAGAAATAATGCTGATACAGCTAATGCTGATGTCGAGGCTGTAGTTATAAACAACGATCCTAATTTCAATCTAGGAGCTGCAACACGAAACGCAATGTTGGGAGTAGGGCGTAAATCATTTTCATGTGCGATTCCACTGCATCATATTTTTGGATTCTGTAGAAACGTCAGAAAAGTTATCTACGGGGCGAAGCATACAGTATCGCTTGTACGAAAGAGTGATGATAACGACGCAATTTGGAGGATTCCAGCAAACCCAGCTGCAGCACATATAAATGATGATGCCCGTAAAGTCAATTTAACAAAAATATCATTGTGGATGCCAGTGTTGACTCCAGCAATCACCGCAGAACAACGACTACTATCATTTATGGACCAAGGAGGAAAGTCGTTGTTGAGTTGGCTAACCGTGAGTACAGATGTGAAACAATCAAATATCAACGGGTTATTCACTTGGAACCTAGCATCAAATCAAGGCGTTTCTGCGCCACGTCATATATTTATTGCGTTACAGGATAACACACGAGTTGGCAATCAACTCTTCAGTCATATGATATTTGATCAATTAGGTGTGAAAGACGTCTCACTGAGAATAAACGGCCAGCAGGAACCATCTGAGGATATACAACTTAATTACACAGAAAATCATATTGCACGAGTTTATCATCGTCTGTTGTCATTTATGGCACGCGATCAAAATGTCGATACTGGTTTGCAAATATCACAATTTGATTTTAAAAATCTGTATCCGATCTACTACTTCTCACTGGAACATCTCGATTTGACAAGACAGTCAGTTGTTGATTTACACTTTAGAGCTAATGTGACTCGTGGTGCTATTGCTGATTATAGAGCGGTTGCTGTCATTCTCAGTGATAAATCAATGCTACTCGAAGGTGTTGGTGGAAGAATGAGAGTGGTAGATGCCCCAGTAGAAAATCTTTGAACGATTTTTCTCGATTTTTCATTGAATTAGAATCAATCAATTATATATAATGTCATATAGTGTTATTAGTGTTACGTTAACTCCTGGTCAAATCAAAAAACTGCAATCAGAATCGGCTAAAAAATGTGGAACCACAATCACGTTGAAACCCAGCCAAATGACTGGTGGTGAAAATAAATTATCGCTGACATCTCGTCAGGTGAAACATTTCAATGATGCTTTCAAGGATAAAAAGGGAGTTCAGATTACTCTCTCTGCGGCTGCTATTAAAAATATGATGAAAACAGGCGGTATATTTCCATTGTTAGCTGCAATACCAGCATTGATTGCAGCAGCAGCCCCAGCGGTGGCTAAAGCAGCAGCGTTAGGAGCCGTTGGTACTGCAGCAGGAATGGCACTAAAAAAGGCAACTGGACAAGGATATAAAAAAAGGGAAAGGGTCTAAGACTACCAGGAACCCCGTATTCTTGGTACAGCGGAAAAGGTCTAAGACTACCAGGAACCCCGTATTCATGGTACAGCGGGAGATCCGTTCACGGATCAGGCCTGAGACTACCAGGAACGGTTTATTAATTCAGAAATCTTCGATGGTTCCAATGTCCAATTTTGATTTAATGGATGCTGCTAAAAAACTAGTGATTAAAAATTTCAGAGGTGTTTTTATGAAAGATCAATTACCACATCAACCAAACAAAACTGAAACAGGTATTATTAATCTCGATAACAGCACCGGACCTGGAACTCACTGGGTTGCATACGCTATTGATCCACGTGGGATTGTCTATTTCGATTCATATGGATTAGCCCCACCAAAAGAGTTTATGCGGTATATAAAAACCCTTCCAATGAAGACTTGGTATTCTACGCTACCAACACAACAAATCAATGACCCACCAATATGCGGCAGTGAAGTATTAAATGTCCTTGACGCTATTTCTAACTCCTTGGGTAACCCAAGGGGGAAACCACCTCATATTGTCGTAAATGACTACACCAGCAATCGCTTTTTAGAGAGAGAAAGAGTTTTACAATAACATGATTGATATTTGGGGAAGACCTCTGAAACCCAAACCCGATGACACTGCAACCCCTGATTCTATCAAGGATATAACAAAAAAAATTAAAGATGAAATCGCTGAGACGTTGAACTTAACAAGTGTTGACCCGAATGAAATAGTTGTATTTCAAGACAAACAGGGTAAATTGAAATCTAGTAATATTTCTCTGGATGATATTTTAGTTAAACAACAAAACGCAATCGGGAACACCGTTGCGCTATTTTCCGATCAGGGTAAATTGAAAACCAGTAATATTTCTCTGGATGATATTTTAGTTAAGCAACAAAACGCAATCGGGAACACCGTTGCGCTATTTTCCGATCAGGGTAAATTGAAATCTAGTAATATTTCTCTGGATGATATTTTAGTTAAACAACAAAACGCAATCGAGGATACTATCGCGTTATTTTCCGATCAGGGTAAATTGAAATCTAGTAATATTTCTCTGGATGATATTTTAGTTAAACAACAAAACGCAATCGAGGATACTATCGCGTTATTTTCCGATCAGGGTAAACTCAAACCGGGTGTACTTTTTTCGACGATTACAGATCGATTTAAAACTCTCAACGATTCTGCGTTAGAACTAGCAACACTTCAATCTAAAACCGAAGAACACATAAAACAGTTTACCGCATTTCGTAGAAATATCATTGATAAATTTATTGGAACTACATTCGATAAAATTGAACTAAAACTCCCTGATATTAAAAAATCCATCGATGAGACGAAAAACTTCATCGAAGGCATCAAAGGTGATCTTTCGAGGATGATAACAGCCATTGAAAAAACAAAAATTCCTCATGAGAAAACCAACAACGTAGTATACACAATCCAACACGGATCATTTGAGTGGACACCTACAAACAACACATTAGATATCACTGCAACCGTTAAGGGTATTTATCGATTAACACTAGTAACACCATCGTCTCAATTTAATATTTCATCGTCCAGTTCATCTGGGGTCAATAATACGATTTCAACGATCATCGACAAGAATACAACTGAAAAGTTCACAATCACATCTACTGATAAACATTTGGTTAGGGTCTCAAAAACGTGGCATGTGGAATTCGTAGCGAATTTAAGTAAATCGTAATTGAAAACGATAGCATATTTAAAATAAAAATGATTTCATCATCGCAATATCGCTATGATCAGGTCAGAGAGTATCAAACTAGACTCAAAACCTTGTCTGAGGAGTATGAATTGAAAATTAAAAAATATCGCAGGAGAATTACCGCAATTGATGTTACTGTGTACGCTGTGAGTGGTGTAATCACCGGAGCCGGTATTATACTGTCTTCAGTGACAATGATGGCCCCGATAGCTGTTCCAATTTGCATTTCTGCGGCAACAACAATCGCTGGAATTATTTCAATAATCACAAAAAAAATATCCTCATGCAGCCAACGGAAACTACAAGACTACATAATTCAATTTCACGTTGTGTCTACTGCATACTCGCAATTATCCTCATTGATATCGTCATCTCTCGATGATACAATTATATCAGAGAGTGAGTTTTCAGCGATGGTAGATATATATGATTCTGCGATGTCAAAATTAGAAATACATCATGAATATAATAACAATGACAACACAGATGGAATTACTTCAACAAATAGTGGAGAACACAAACCCAGTACAAACAAGCATGATCTCAATAACCTCAACGAATCCAGAATTCAGTGTGAATTTCCCCTCTCCAGTCCCAGTGAAGGAGATAGCACTAGCAAAACTACGAGTATACCACAGTTGGCCAAATATTAGGTCAAAATCATTTGGTGGTCAACAACCCAATAATTCACTGGTATTTGCAAATAAGAATAAACCCGACGGTACCCCAGACTGGAATGTTGTTTCCATACCAACCGGATCATATCAAATTGAACAAATCAATGATGAATTCGCGCGTAGAATAAAATCGATTACTGGAGTAGAGTCAAAAATAGCTATAACAGTTCATGTGCCGACACTATCATCTGCCATTGAAATAAGCACAGAAGGATACGTCGTAGATATCTATCAGAGTTCTATTAGAACCGTACTAGGATGGCCTGAATTACCACCCGGTGGAAAAACCGTTAAATTACCAGAACCACAAAAAACCGATTATATCACAGACAGGATAAAATCTGATAATCCAATAAAAAGCTATAGATATTATGATAAGTCATATTTTTTCATTAGAGTAGAATATGATGAAAGAGTACGACTTATTCATCATCTTGCTAACCGGGATAAAATCACTGAAAATTTCACAGCTTTCAATAACGATATTTCGTTGTTGTTTATATCTCTTAGATCCGGCACTCTCACCCGAGATGAATTTATCAGTGTCGTAGAAACATGTAACAAAATCATCAATGACATGGAAACATTTCATTCACAAATTATTCAAGAAGTATTAGGTGACAGTAGTCCTAAAACAAGAGATTTATTTGCAATAGAATATAGGATCCGCATAGGAGATATTCCAACATTCAAACTTCCAGGATATAATATCTCAGAACTACAAAAATCTCTCGATGATGCCATCGATGAAGGTTTCAAAAAAATCCATGATACGTGGAAAAAAACACCATCACAACCACAAACAACTATCCTGACCCATAATAATGACCCAGATGGTGGTGGTAGGCATATTGCTCCGTTCAATGTGAATATTTCAACGGTGATTGCGCTCAATTTAGTATGTGATGTGATCGAAGGAAGCTATCAAATAAATTTAGAACGATCAAATCAAGCTCAGCAGGGATATATTTTGTATTCATTTGCACCAACAGCTCCTCCAGGGTTTTTAATAATTGAGTCCCCGGTGAATCCAGTCTATATTCGATGTCATAATAATTCATTAACCAGAATTAATTTCAAACTCACTGACCAGTCTAATAATCTGATTGATTTACAAGAGGAGGTTTTACAAATTAGTATATTTGTGAAATCGTAGTGATTTTCGTCCCCCAGACAAGGTCTGGAACACGATATCGTATCGGACTGGATCAAATATTCGGTTAACCCATAGCAGCAGAGAGGGTGAGTGACAACGACGTTGTAGTCCCTTTTTCCCAAAAAATGTAATAGTTGAAAAGTTTTTGATTTCATTAATTTCATTGATTTTTTCATATTTTTTTTTTGGACCTAATCCTTGATTCACACACACATTTGGGACCTGATGTCATTGACTTTTGGGCCTGATGTCATTGGTTTCATTGATTTTAAGCGTGATTTCAGTGAAAACTTGTCTAAAAATGTTGTCCGATACACCCCCTCTGCTGCTTTTTATTATATACTCGTTGGTCTAAATCATCGTCGTCGACGTCGTCGTAGTTTTTTTAAGCCGCTTCCCGCTATCATATTTGCGGTTGTGTTATCTTGGTGACTTGCTGTCAACGAAGTCGCCAGCGACGCTAGTTTCTGATCTACTGCATTATTTATTATTTTACTAACCCGCGCAGGTATCTCTGCTGTAGATGCAGTGGTCCCAATTGTGGTTCCCTTCGCCGTCGAACTAGCACTATTAGTTTATCCTTTGCAGCTGAAAACGCTTTTCGGCAGCATCTCCAACAGTGCTAATACCTTTATCACGAATAACATCAATGACTTTCATTGATAATTATTTTGCAATCGGCGCTACTTTTGGAGACATTCTTGCAAATAACCCTGCAATTGTATCACCGAGACCATCACCATAGTACGCGCTATAAATTGGAAATCGTGAGTTTACTACATAGACGCTGGCTGGTTTATCATGGTTGTAGTGTATGAACATCTTATTTAAACGCGATGACTTAGTCACCGATGACTTAGTCGCTGTAATAATCCGTAGGATTTTCCACTAACTCGTTAATGAAATCTCGGTATGTTTTGATATCCATGATACCGTCTTGAAATAACCGCCTGCAGATATCAGCTGCTTTATTAATTATTTCTGTAGAGTTATTTCCAGCTACTTTTCCTCCGATGAGTACTTCTAATCGTGCTATATCACCAAGAACATTACCAGGACAACTAACTAGACCACTACATGAAATTCCCCTAGGACCAAATCCATGTCCGAATTTTCCTTTACTTGTACCAGTTGTACCTTTTTCAGAATCAATTTCTGATATTTCCTGGAGGGGTTGGGATACAAAAGGCGCAACTGGTGTCGGTGGGTTTTCTATTTGACGTATCAACTTTTCAAGTCTCTTAAATCCTTCATCGTTGGGTGGTAGTTGAGACTTATCGATTCTTGCCAAATATAGTTTTTTTCTCCAAGTCTTCTTACTAGTTATAGCGCCTTCATATCCTATATTCATATATTGTTCTCACAGACCCGTTGGAAATGAATTAACGATAAAGAGAGCAAATTCTTTATCAGTCTTAAGATTTTTAATATCATCTATCATATTTTTTTAAATATATTTTCAGGGGTAAGATTTCTTCTTCCTGTTTTATCCTTTTTGTTCAAATTCAGGTGGTGGTGGGATAATAGGAATATCATCTAGTGGTTCAATTTATTCTTCTACAAGTTGTGCTTGGAGTTCAGGCGATGGGGATCTAATATCAATATCACCTAATCGTTCTATTTCTTCTCGAAGTTGTCGCTCTTGTTGTTTTTGTCGTCTTGTAGCAGTTATTATATCACCAGGAAGTGTTCTTAAAGATTTTTTGTTTGTTTGGATCTTCGTGCTATTTTTTCAGTTTCCGCTGCTATTTTTTCAAGTTCACTAATAAGAGGTTTTTCTTTTCTTTTTTCCCCCGTCTCGGGAACATCCCCCCATATAGCTCGCTCAGTAGCTGATATTACTCCCTTTGTTGCTGTGGTTATTGATTTAAACAACTCTTCAGATTCCGCAGCAAAATCCGTTTGTAAACTCTGTCTAGCTTGTAGTTTATTCCTGACAGAGTTGCGGATTGGTATAAATCTCTTAATTACACGAGTCAGTCTAGTTGTTAAAGCTTCGTTGACCGTTATTAAAACAGTAAAGCAATTTCCAATTTGAATCTCGAAGAGATTTTCATGTACGATGTAGTGATTTTGTCATCATCAAATGATTTCTACGTGTTAACCCGACTCAGATAGACAAGTAACAAAAAAAAAACACTCAATAAAAAATTGTTCAGTTAATTTACATCCGTGTTGTTTGATCAATTATATACCTTCCATTGTATTTGCAACAGTGATGTATTTATACTAACGCGCTATACTGTCAAATCGTTAGTTGTATCTAGCTGTTTTTTTTCATTTTCTTGAATTAACGCTCGTATATTTCTAATCTTAGAATTAACTTCCTTTTTCAATTCATACTCTCGGCCCAATTTTTTTCGTATTCCTTCTACGATAGTAAATAACGGGACAAACACACTGTAAGGGAGTCTCGAATAGAATTCTGGATTTTTTTTACCAGCGCATACTTCTTTGGCAGCAAATATTTGTTAGTAATAATACCGTATTCTATATCTTAAAAGTCAGACATAATTTGGTCAGGATTTAAATTGTCAGATAATGTAATATCTTGGCTTTTCAATTTTGAAATTTCAGCTATAATCCTATTCATATTTTCAGAATTCATATATGTAATACATATTTCTAATACAAAAAATATATATTTTTTTCAAAAATGAACCCTGTTCGTGGTAAGTTGTTTGATCACCTTACTCACGCCAAGGGATATTATGCGATGATATATACAATGAATGGATATATGAACCCCGTTCTTGGCAAGTTGTTTGAACATCTTACTCACGCCAAGAGATATTATGCGATGATATATGATGAACCTCATTTGTGCGCCTCAGGTGCTATTCACATCGAAGGCGCCCAGAGGTTACATATATAGACAGCACATCTCATAGGGTCCGGAACAAACAATAGATTATATATCACGAAGCATATTCCCCTAAGAGTGAATCTAACTCGTCAGATAACAGGTTAGAATCACAAGAGGGTATGTTTAGTAAATGGACATATAGGACGGTACATATATATATATATATATATATATATATATATACAATACAACTCCAAATGGAAGTTGTATAATGAATGGATATATACAATGAATGGATGGATTGGATGATATATAAACAATGAATAAATGAATGAATGGATATATACAATGAATGGATGGATTGGATGATATATATACAATGAATTAATGATTGAATGAATATATACAATGAATGAATGAATGGATGATGGGCGGGTCTACATTCATACGTGACCAATCATACAACTCAGATAAAATCCCAGGTTGTATAGATGCAAAAAGTATCCACACAACGTGGATAGTGTGTGGATTGTATGACTTCGACGCTAAAGCCCAATTATATACAGAAAAATTTCGCTTATATGTGTAACAAAGGAATTGGCTGAAATTAATAAAGAAAGAGGTGTGTGATCGTTATATTCTTTGTGTACTAATACTGATAACATTAAAGCAACACCGATACCTGAAATAAAATACTAAAAGAAGAAAACAATTGTTTCTAAACACTATATGTTTGATTTGTTTTCTTACAAAAGCAGACAATTGATTTTCTCCGTTGAGAATAGTGATAATTATAGCAGCCAATCAGAAGATAGCCCATCGAAATTAGGTGACACAATCTAAGGGAGATAACTCTTTCATAGGTCTTAAATATAACTAAACGAGTTATCTCCCTCGGTGTTACATAAAATGATTAGACATACGAAAATTGAATTTTTTGTTCAATTTTTTTTAGAAAAAGCCGAATTTTGTACTCATTCTGCTACTCTTCGTACTGAGGGCATACAAATATCAAAATAAATACTGGCTTTATTCATAGATTGGAATACAATTTCTTCATTAGTTGCTGTATTAGATGATTTTACAGGTCTCCTTGCAACTGTTTTACAAGTTCCAGTTACTCCTCGTTTTAAATTCTCACTCTGTGTAAAAGCTTGTAGGTTACTCAAAGAATTATCAGTCTTAATACCATTTAAATGATTAATAACAAAACCATCCTTGATCAATCCATGGAAACACTCGTATATAATTCTATGATTAAGATATCTCTTCTTCCCAACAGTAAACCTCAAATACCCCATATTATTTACAGTACCAACTGGCTTCCTCAGTATACGATGTCTGATAATACCATCACTAGATGCCTCATAGTTTGTGATCATGGGATGCGGTCTGAATTCTTGGTTCATTTATATATTATATTATTGTTTGTCTAATTCATTGTTTGGTTGAATTATTATATTAATTGGAAATCTATTAATGTAGTCTTGGGGTGTTCTTATGATTTTGTCACTGACGCTGGCAGAGGTAGAGTTATTGATGGAATTCTTAGTGGAATCTTTGATTTTCTTATCGTAATAACGCTTCAGCTCTCTGTATCGCCTACCACCACAACCGAGACACAATTGTGATATTCCTCTAACCCCTACCCTACATCGTATACAGGGTAAAGGAACATAACTCCCGTTGCGAACGCTTTGCTTGTGATACCCACAGAACTCCTTTTTGCATGATTTGTTACACGGGGTTACTGATCCAATCATAAGCCATTTGCAATGATTCATTATACAATAAATTCTCTATTTAAATACTTGTTTTAATTATAATATGAAGGAATTCGAGAGATTATCGAAAATTACATCTTCGAAAAATACTACATTCAATCTCGATAGAGTCTCTGATATACCAAAGGGTAAAATTCGTGATAGAACCATGATAGGTAAAATCCGTGATTGCTTTAATGAATTCAAACACGATGGAGCATCTCACTGTTGGTCAACATTTCGAATTGATGGTAGTGTTGATGCTACCATGAATGATAAAAAGCAGCAGTGATAATTTCACATCTTACGCGGAAAAGGTATTTTTTTAGAATAAAATACATTATCCGTTCAGACACGGGAGATTGGATTATTCGGGATAAAGTTGAACCCATATTGAAGGATAAAAAAACCGTCGTTGTGAGTCAAGATTCCAAACCAGGAATTCTGACTGGAATTGACAAACCATACTACGAGAGATCTTATCCTGTAACAGCGGTTGTTTATGGGATATATCCGTTAAATGATAAACCGAGTATTGAAAAACTAAAACCCATCAAACTATCAAAAATAAATTGTGTGGCAGAACGAATAATAGAACACTTCACAAATGCGTTGCGTGGAAACAAATTGACTGATCAAAGACGTAAAAAAATAAACGAGTGGGAGTTAACAGTTTAACAGCGACGGGCAACAATTCAAGATATAACTAAATTAGAAACATCATTAAGATTCCCAATATCGGTAATGACAATAACCGGTGAAGTATTATACGAATCAAAATATAAATCAAATGGAGCTCCAATCAAAATTATTGATCATAACGAACACGCGTGGACATCTGCAGTAACAATATTTCCGCGGGATAGAACCATAAAATATATACCCAAAGAATTTTCCGCCCCAGAATTCTCTGAGAAAAAATTATTTGATTTTATTCACCAGTTGAGTAAAAACGATCCTGTGCAAATGTGGTTACTTCACAGCGCTGAAAACCCCGAGGGTGGATTTGATCAATTTGTAAGACCCAATGGAGAATTATACCGCACTGAAGCCCTCCAACAGGCAATGAAAAAACTAGCTAGTAGTTTCTCGAAGAGTTTCGACGACGAACAATTATTAACAAATTGTTTTACAATTCCGTCTGTTGCAGTTCACTTCGCGAGAAAGAGAAACACATGGAAACCAACGCGAGGTGAGTTTCTCACAGACATCAAATCAAGTTTTATAGAATATAACCACGATGTATTATGGAATACAAAATACGACCGTGAAAGTATTATTTCGGTTGACATGGTCGCGTGTTATCCGGCGAGTTTTCTCGGGTACGGAGAATGCGCTGAATACTTTGAACGATTTGGACATCCCACACACGAGATGGCCGGTGTTGCTATTAATGGACCACTGCCTGATTTTGATTTAACCGGATTCGCTCGTGTGGTATCATTTGAATTGGCTACAGGACTTCATCCGTGCTGTTATGTTTGGCTTGGTAGACATATATCTGAAAAACACTGGATGCCAATAGTACTGTTACGGTATATGATTGATTGTAGAATGCTAATATCGTTAATTGTCAGTGAAGCGATTATATCCTATCAAGCTCAGACTGAAGTCTGGTTACCAAAAGTTAGGAATAAAGACGCAAAAGATCTCGGTAGAAGAATAATCGGAAAATGTACAATTCCGTCTGTTGCAGTTCACTTCGCGAGAAAGAGAAACACATGGAAACCAACGCAGCCAGAGAAAATCTTCAGTATACACAATTGAGGGCGTCTACGCTAGCTTATGCTTCTATCAATTTATTTTCGATGATAAATAGATTTCCTGACACCGCAGTTAGAGTAGCCGCTGATTCATTTTACTTAGACGCGAAATACAGCGAAGCAGTGGCTGAATTCACTAATTCTGACGAGAGTTGGGGATAATGGAGAATTAAGCAGGAAATACCTTGTGACTATTCCAAATCAGCAGATGTTACGATTCAAGAAAAATATTTTTAAAAAATCAGATGTCAGAAATATCTAATGCACAGCAGATATCTGATCCAATATGTAGATACAAAGCCGTTTATTTAAACGTCTGTGGCGGGTCAGGAAAGACGACTCGTGCGATTGAGTTATTTCATGGGAAATCAAATATGATTGTACTAACACCAACACACAGACTCGCCAGAGAGATGAAACAACGAGGAGTAAATGCCTGTACTTACCACAGTTTCTTTCGATGGAAAGGCGATGAATGGACTCCTGAACGAATGGGTGAGAAATTATTCCTAAAGTCATTATTTGGGATGAGTTATGCACGGTGTCATTAGATGTATTACAAAGATTTATCGATTGGTTATTGTTAGCGAATACAAAAGTCGTCATGTGCGGCGATCATGGCCAACCACCACCATTTGTCGGTTTATCCCCACATGATTGGCTAAAGAATTTTGTAGACTATTATGAAGAAATTAGCACCGATCATAGAGCACCTGATGAACAATTACGCGAGTTCAAGAAACTAATCAGATTACAACCGGATAGAATCCAATGTGAAATAGCGCGTAAAATAATTTCGGAAACACCATTAAAAGATTTCTGGGAAGCGTGGAGACCAAACGATTTGATAGTGGCGAGTAGAAAGATAGTCAGAGACACACTTCAGATGAAGTTATTTGAAACTCATAAAGAAAAATTTACAACACGTCCAGTACCGTTGTGTTATAGACCTTCGGATAGACGAAAACAGAATATCGAAGTTGATATTCCAGGACAGAGTGAAAAGCAGAATTTAGTATTAAATGATATTGCGCTGGTTGATATCAGAGTCGTCGAAGATGCAGTGCGCGCTGATAAATCCCCGTGGACGCTAGGTTACGCTAGGTTACGCAGCGACGATACATTCTTCACAGGGATTGGCTATATCAGATACAATTGTTTGGATGGTGGATAATCACATCGAGTGGTCAAATTTAGTTTATCTCGCAGTGTCCAGAGTACGAATAATAAATCAGCTTCGAAGAGTTATTTTAGATGATAATGACACTACAATAAGTGATACTGTCAGCAATGACATAATCAGAAAAAAAAACTTTCTGGTTATAAACAGCCGGATAAAAAAAATAATAGAGAATTTGATATTAATGTTGAATTAATAATTACGTTAAAGCAAGAACAGAATAATCACTGCGCGAGTTGCAATTGTATAATGCGTTGGTGTTGGTCGGATAAAGATCCTCGACAATTTACCGTAGATAGAAAGAATAGCAGTATTGGTCATACCAGGGATAATGTGATGCTGACTTGTCTTGAATGTAACAGACGAAGAGGTGCTAGTTAAGACCACGCGGCAGTAATTGAGTATCCTCGGGTATCACTTGTAGTTGTTCACCAGTAAATCCTCGCTGGGGAGCAGTTGAATCCAACCTATAGACTGGCGGTCTACTCGTGGATCGTGTTATGCTAGATATTGTATGCACGGTGACACTCCAAATAGGATCAATAGCTCTTTTTTGCCACCTTCGAGTTCTCCTGGTTCATATAAATACCTAACAGCGACATTACCGAGTATTGGTTCTTTTGAAAAATCTTTTTGCGGTTCTACAGGAATATACTTCTTTTTAATCGCGTTGTTAGGTTTCATATTAATCGCTCGAGTAATCTCATTATTTAACGCGGTAACTACGCCTGGTAATCTCTTCTAACCCATTCACGAGATCGTTTATCCTGAATAAATTCCTTCGCGTACTGATATCCAAATAACCGCTCAGCAAGTGTACGATTAAATCGTTCAACAATTGCCTGATCGCGATGTAGTGCAGTATGTCCTCGTCTGATAATGACATTATGATTCTTCATCATTGATAGAACCGCACCCTGAAATTCCTTGCCAGGATCAACTTGTAATAGATTTGGCCAGCGCAGAGGACCCCTTCGATAAATCCTTTCAAATGCAGAAGCCACTTCATTTGATGATTTTGTCTTTAGCGGTTCTGCTTGTTTGTATCGACTCGCAACATCAACTACAGTTAACGCGTATTTGTAGCCACCATCATGTGGCAGAAATAATATATCAGCCTGATGAACTTCATTAGGAACGGTCACATCAAAATGCGAGTAGTTAACTTGTTTAGGCGGTGGTAGATAAATTTGCCATATCGCCTGTTTAGATAACCAATCCGCTGCAGTGGTATTTTTCACCTTCGCGGCGCTAGCAAGTTTACCGATTGCTGCTTCGCCCCTCCAGTATCCTCTTGGAGAATAATAAATAGATTCCATGTTGTTATTAATTACCGGCACCTAACATCAATTTACCTTTCATAGCTTACTAACCATGAAACCAACTTTTCTTTGAAGGATTTATCGGTGATAGAATCTAACGCATGAATTAGTTTCACATCTGCGAGATGTCTGTGTTGCAGATTGCTACTTTTATAAGCAACATCATGAGAATGACACGCTTTATCAATGGCGTCTATTGGTTCTTCACCACGTCGAGGTTGGATTTGGTTATCGAGTCTGATATCGAATCTAGTCCCCGGCCCACAAAAACTATACCCTGGAAGGTGTTTTTCTCCTAGATACTTTGCCCATGGTGTTCTCGGGAGCTTAGCTAGCTTGGCTGCGATATCACCTCCTCGTTTTTTTTAAATTGTTGATTTTATCAAGGGAAATAAATCTAAATTTTTTTGTACTACATTGTACGCATTTACCAGAAAGTGCTGATCGGTTATTTTTAGTTGTAATCGTCGTCAAGTCATCTGTACCAGTACTCGCCTTACATTTCACACAATATAGATCCATAATTTATATATAATAACATGAATGTAATTGATTATTCAGCTACCCGACAACGGGAACCTATTAAAAACCATGCGATGTTACCGAATTCAATTAGAATGATTATAATCGGACCATCCGGAAGTGGCAAGACACAATTGTTACTTAATTTGATAACGAGATGGATGAAATGGGATAAATTGTATTTAATAGCTCCGAGTGTAGACGATCAGAGATGTTATGAAGTGTTAAAGGATGCTGACGAGAGAGCAATTTAAATCAACGGCGAGAGTATTATTGAGTTTATAACCGATATCGAAGAAGCACCGAGTATTGATGATATTAATGGAAGTATTCACAACTTAGTCGTATACGACGATGTGATGTTAGATAATTAAAAGAGTCCCGGTAGGATATTTTCCCGAGGCAAGCATAAAAACACCGACGTGATATATGTCTCTGAACGATACACACAAATTACGAAGGTGATCAGAGATAACTGCAATTTATTGTGCGTGTTTAACGGAGTTGATACTCATACGCTACGAAATATTTGGCAAACTTGGTGCGGCGGTGATATGGATCATAATCGACTTAGAAATTTCTTTAGTCACGCTCAGTCAACCCCACACGGCTTTGTGACGATAAATTTAGCAGATCCTCGAACGCGATATCGTGTCGGACTTGATACAATATTCGGTTAAAATCGTTTACTGAATCTCGTTAAAGAATTGTTAACCCATAGCAGCAGAGACGGGGGGGGGGGGGGGGAGGAAACGACATGACGTCTTTTTTTTTGCCATTGGACCCCTACAAGGAACCAAATAGTCCTTTCTATTAAATATTTACTAGGAAACCTCAATTTGTCAAATAAACCCTTCTGTTAAATATTTACGAGAAGGAAGCTTCGTCGACGCCTAAAACGTTTGTCGGATTCTCCCCCACCGCCCTCTGCTGCTTATTCGAATGTTCTACAAAGAGTGCATTATCAATTAAAAATGAAATGTACAAAAGAGCACCGAACTCCCCCCACCTACCCCCTATCTCTCTCTCTCTCTCTCTCTCTCTCTCTCTCTCTCTCTCTCTCTCTCTCTCTCTCTCTCTCTCTCTCTCTCTCTCTCATCTGTAATAATTTTCATGATAGAAGAATAATGAATTAGATGAACGGTAAACATATAAATATGTTTTAATTATCTCTTGTTGGTTCGTCATTTCGCTTAGTTTCTATTCCACGCTATTTTCTAAGTCGTCTCTATGTGAATGTCTTAGCGTTCAGAGTGTACCAGAAGCTCACCGTGCTCTATTTCCAAGTCGTCTCTATGTTAAAGCATAAGCGTTCACAGTGTACCAGAAGCTCACCGTGCTCTATTTCCAAGTCGTCTCTATGTGAATGTCTTAGCGTTCAGAGTGTACCAGAAGCTCAGTGCTCCATTTCCATGTCGTCTCTATGTGAATGTCTTAGCGTTCAGAGTATACCAGAAGCTCACCGTGCTCTATTTCCAAGTCGTCTCAACGTGAATGTCTTAGCGTTCAGAGTGTACCAGAAGCTCACCGTGCTCTATTTCCAAGTCGTCTCTATGTGAATGTTTTAGCGTTCAGAGTGTACCAAAAGCTCACCGTGCTCTATTTCCAAGCCGTCTCTATGTTAAAGCATAAGCGTTCAGAGTGTACCAGAAGCTCACCGGGCACTATTTCCATGTCGTCTCTATGTGAATGTCTTAGCGTTCAGAGTGTACCAAAAACTCCCCGTGCTCTACTTTCTTCATTCAAGCTAATTTCATCTTTAAATTATAACTACGTCTTATGTTGTTTTAATCAATTTTTTAAAAACGGGATGTGTGGAGTTCATTCTCTCGAACAATAAACAATAGCCAGGGGCATATCTTAAATCCGTGCAAACGGAAAATATCTGTGCATTTATTGTAACATGTATATTATATATGCTGTAACAATGATATTACACTGGTTGCATGAATTTTTCATTAAAAGGAAACTCGGAATTTCTCTTTTTCTTTTCTTGAAAATGTAAACATTCCTTACTAAATCATTGTTACAGCGTACATACTATATATATATATATATATATATATATATATATATATATATATATATATATATATATATATATATATATATATATGTGTGTGTGTGTGTGTGTATGTATGTATGTATGTATGTGTGTGTGATATATATATGTGTGTATGTATGTATGTATGTATGTGTGTGTGTATTTTACAATTATGATTTTTCATCCAATTTTGTCAAATATTTACATACACTACCTTTTCACACTCCGATAGGTTTATGTTACATAACAGGAGATCCATCTCAACAGTAATATCAATGCACTCGATCTGAATCAACCCAATGTCGATTTGAACCTTCGGTTTAAGGGGGATGCGATTCTACAAAAAGGATATACAAGATTACTTTACGCACATATAAAATATAAACAAAAGCACATTTTTGTTTGAAAAATTAAAAAGAACTTCAACAGTAATTGAATTATATGTTTTGATTTGTGTAGTGGCTATGTGGCACCACCAAATGATGTAGAAACAAGTAAGATGCAAGTACATCCATCCATCCAGTCATCCATCCAGACATACAGACAGACATTTGTCGCAAGGTACAATTTGATACTGAGATGGAATAAATAAATATGTGTGTGTGTAAACACCTTTTATTGGGCAAAGGAGATGCGCACCATTGAATACACCTGTTTATCGGTTCATTTTTGAATAAACTATGTTAAGTCCAAATGATTTTCAATTATTACTTTTGTGGTATCAGCAAGATATTTAAGATACATGTTTAGGCTACTACCTGTATTATAAGGTTTCATATATATTAAAGCTCATATATATATATATATATATATATATATATATATATATATATATATATATATATATATATATATATATATATATATATATATATATATATATATTGCCCTTACCTCTCCAATGATGATAATCAAATGAATTCTGTGTTCCAAAGCGAGTCTCCAGATTGCTTCAGATGTTGTTGGAAAGTCACTCAGAATAGTAAACTCCTTCTTCCCTTCGGCCTTTTTCCCAAACAAATTTAAATTATATGCTTTAAAGTTTACTAAGTAATTTTAACCTGTTTTATTATACGTTGTTAATTGTTTACTTGCAATTACTACGCCAAATATTTATCAAGTAAATTAATCATTCAAAAAGAAAGGGCAATACGACAATGTCAACCAAAAGAGGTTGATTGTACGTTGAAATTCAATTGGTACTGCTTAGTTGGGGAAGAAAACTTTACTTGCCGCAAAGAAATATGACCTGTTTAATGTTTCGATGCAATCGTCGGCTCTTCCTGTACCTATAAGAAAAATATATCTCGTATTAATTCGTTTCCAGGGATTAAGTTCAAATCAATGTTTTACATGATTTAACGGAATGTTAATTAATTCAAATGTATCAACAGCATCATGCCATGTTCACCATCCATATAAGCAGAGAGAGAGAGAGAGAGAGAGAGAGAGAGAGAGAGAGAGAGAGAGAGAGAGAGAATATTAAGAAATGTTACACATATGCACACTATTATATCACATCATTATTAACGAAACTGGCTAATAAGACCGTATTATCATCTAAATAAGTTTAACTTGAAATATTTGTCGATTTTTCCGATATATTTTTAATGAAAATAAACAGACTTGTTGTGACCAATCCATGGAATGGATTTATTAGTACCTTTCACTTCTCAAGTAGTTAATACATAGCTTAATGCGATAAGGTACTTTACAATATTGGATGTTAATACTTATAGGTAATTGATATAACTGACTTCTTCCAGACTTGAGAAGTCCACACCCAAAATTTAGCATAGCCTCATTCTTAAAATCAGAGTTTTCCTCATCTCACATCTCGAGATGACTTAAAGATTGGCACACGATGGTTAATTATGTAGCGAAAGCTTAATTAAAATTAGACAGAGAGAGATAGATAAATAGAGGTGTGTGTGTGTGTGTGTGTGTGTGTGTGTGTGTGTGTGTGTTCAAAGTGTAACTACCATGATGCATGATTTGACTGGCTATTTGGGAAATGGAATTGCTATATGCATGATTGCTGCCAGGTGACATAGCGTTCTACACTTGTTAAGATCAAATAGTTTCAAACCCTACTGCTATTCCAATATTTGCATGTATATATATATATATATATATATATGGGTAGTTTTGGTGATACTTTCGTTTTCATCGTAAATATGTATTAAAATAGGATAATAGATTAGCTATACTTACGTGTAACTTTAGTCTTAGTGGTAATATAAATAGGATGATAGATAATATATATTTACGTGTAACGTCAGTATTCGTTGGGGCAGGACTTGGTATAGACTGATAATATGAAAAGAAGGAATCTTTAAAAATAAATCAGATAGTTTTGAAATATCATTATGTTAGTTATTTTCCAGACAGATTTCCGGATATAATAATAATAATAATAATAATGATAATAATAATAATAATAATAATAATAATAATAATAATAATAATTAATAATAATAATAATAATACAAATAATAATACAAAATAATAATAATAATAATAATAATAATATTTTTAGCAGTAGTAGTATTGATAGTAATATTTCACAGTCACTGCTCTATAAAACCGATAACACGGGATATAAATATATATATATATATATATATATATATATATATATATATATATATATATATATATATATATATATATATATATATATATATATATATATATATCCGATATTGAACATTTTATCTATATATTACTATATGATCTTTTACATCTCGCATCCGTGCAATTATCAGGATGATTTATTATTCAAATGTGGAATGATAAAATGAATCAATTTCCATAACATCTTAGCTTGTCATTTACATACATATATTATATGGGGACAGTGGGTGAAAAGGCTGACTAAAATATTTACCTAGAAACCATTTCTCTAAACTTACGTTGAATACGGAGAGCAATCTCAGTTCACCAGTTTTGTCGTCCAAGGAAATATAGTGTTGATAATTGTCTCGGAACTCACATTTAGGAATCAAATCCTTCTCAGACAGCGTATTATCATACGTGTTTTCTTTTGGAATCACTTTTCAAAAAATAACACAGAACTTTAATCTCTGCTTTCTACTCCGTACAGAATGTCTTAGAAGTAGATTAAATAAATTCACGCTATTCCAATTTTATCCGAATCAAGAAAACTGTCCGCTATGATTATGATTAATAATAATAATAATAATAATAATAATAATAATAATAATAATGAGAAGAAGAAGAAGAAGAAGAAGAAGAAGAAGAAGAAGAAGAAGAAGAAGAGGAGGAGGAGAAGGAGAAGGAGGAATGGGGAGAAGGTGGACTTTCTATAGCGCCTCATCTTTAGAAGCTCTTAGCGCTTTACAACATCAGTAATGATATGAATAATGAAGGAAAAGAAAACAAGAAACAAAACAACATTAAATTAAAAAACATAAAATGGTATAACATCGAAAACATAATATGACATGAATATACATATTCGTAGTATTTTCAATAATTGTTATTTTCAATTTTACTTATAATTTTTGGTGGGTTTTATGATATCTGTAAAAAAAAATATTTACGACACCAATACTTCCTTTCACATTTTCCTTCTTAAATACTCTTTCAATGCATATAATTGATGATGAATAAATGTAGCCATGATAGGTTTGCATAAAAAAACAGCACTACAAATCTTTTTTTTCAGATACATTTCAATAACAATTTTGTTGAACTTCCAATCATCATGGAGAAGTAACTATTTCACATGTTATGCAAACAAATACATATAACACACTATGTGCTTGGTAATGAACGTCTTATGGTATCAATGCAACTGTTATAGTATAACCAGCACACAAAAAAGCGGTACAGGTAATGTAATAACAATTATTCTACCTTATGAAACATTTACCTGGTGATAGGCCCAGTTCTTCGATTTTTGAATAATCTGATAGCTTTTCGTGTAGGGCGCGGGTTGAGTCTATTTGATCGTAAGTGTGCTCGATTTCGGAAGTTTCCGGAGCCCTTTTCCTTGTAAAGATATTGAAATACGTGAGAAATATATTATCCATATTCTGACATACAGCGTCAATTAAATGATTACAATAATTAAAATTACTTTTTTGAATCAGCTGTTTTCTCGTCTAGTTACTTTGAAAGTTCTTGCTAAAATGTAATCCCCAACTACATGTGTCTAACAGAAGTTGCGAAACCATCCGGATTTTTAAAATTGAACAAATAATTTAATTCTCTAAGTAATACAAAAAAGTTACAAGGAACTGTTTAGTATTTTTAACTTAATCCAAATAATCATCAACATTTATTTCATCAAGTACAAAAGAACAAAGTTATATGCTGACGGGAGAACAATCTTAATATATCACGACGAGATTGTCAATAAATTAATATAATTCTAAACTATTGCTTTGTCAAGACGGACTAAAAGAAACTCTGTAACTCCCAATAAAATTTTTAAATTTCCACTCAAACTAAATCGAAACACAATATGAAATACATCGACAGACTGCTATTAATAGATAGATAGACATAAGTAGAGTTATGTACATAGTGGACAATCAGTCAATTCCTAATTTCTGCTTGTGTTGTTGTTTTAATATCCATATATATATATATATATATATATATATATATATATATATATATATATATATATATATATATATATATGAATAATTATCAACAAATATAGATATTCATAACATGTATTTCTACCGTCTCTTCCAATAAATTATTGCGACAACAGTAATCATTGCTGTCAAGCCCAGCGCACCGAGAGCCCCTCCCACTGGAATACCTATCGGTAATGAGGAGCTAGACGCTGTTGATATTTCCTCCTGTTGCAGACCTGCAATTTTTAAACTATCAACATAATCCAGAAACAAACTCGATTTTGTAGAAATGAGAAAGATAAAAATGATCTGTTGAATGATGCGATTTTACACGATAAATGTAGACCTTTTACAGAAAAATAATGATCGGAATTTACATGATAAATGTAGACCTTTTACAGAAAACTACAATAACTAATATGGTTATGTAAATATAATGACGTAACATCGACTATAAAAACAAAACTTGAAAATATATTTGATGTTCCTTGTATCGATTAATCCATTAGCTATATATATATATACCCGAGTTTGATATAAAATATTTAGATTAAGATAATAATGGTATCTTCATAGCTTTACTATACCTTCTCCTTTCTCCGTTTCATCAAACTCTCTCGCGCATTGACATTGTCAGAATTCATACCCAACCAACGAAAACATCTATACAATTCTCCTCTATAATAAAATCGGTTTAAATCTAATCGAAATTAGTATGCATTCCCCTAACTAACGTTTAAAATGAAAGCAAAACATGGTGTTTTTTATTTTATTTGTTATAAGTCAACTGATGTCAGATAAAATCTTTGGTCAGTCAGTGTGTAGTAACATAATGGATGCCGATATTAAAGAAAAATTATGTAAACCGAATCTGGCATATTTTTGTGATAACTGAGAGTATAATGGATGCAGGATTTTGACTTAACACACCAAACAGATGCGAATTAACGTTTCTAACTTCGGAGGTGCCCCGAGTGGCCGAGTGGTCTAAAGCGCTCTCCGTTACGGATCACTGTCATCTCACCTCTGTCTGCGTGGGTTCGAGTCTAAGATTCGGCTAATGTAGTTATGTGAGAAAGCTTGCCAGTAACTTATCGAGGTTCGGTGGTTCTTTCTGGGGATTTTCTCGGGTTCTTCCTCCAGCAATAATACTGGCCGCCATGTATAGCCTATCGTGTGCTGAAAAAAAGGCGGTCAACCCTACAACAGCCAACCAACATCTAACTTCAGAATTCCCTTTTTCTTCAGGAACTTAGTAAATTAGAACTTAATATTAAATACTCCTTGTCACAAAGTGCCAAAAGTAACAATTGTGTGCTGCATTTGTTTATTCTTACACTCAATAATGATATTAATTATTATAATTATTATTATTATTATTATTATTATTATTATTATTATTATTATTGGTAGTCGTGGTGTTGTTGTTGTTGTTGCGAGATTAGGTAAATTGTACGGTTGTCTAATGTTACTGTTTTCTATAAAGGGAATAAACTCATTACTTTACATTGCTAAGATCTGTATCTTCATTCCAAAATGTCTTAGCTGATATGCCCTGAAAAGGCATTTTCTTAAGATGGGCAATATTTAGTACATATATGGACTGATATTGTTAATTTAGAGCAACGACTTTCATCTGGAAATATTGTGTTTGTGTTAAAACATATATTATTTGCAATACAGCTAGACCTTTGTTGTTAGTTTTGTTTCGTTGAGAATTTGTTTATTGTTATTGTATACTTTTGCTGCGTTTCTAACTTATTTTTCCTTGTTGTATAGGACTTTAAATTACAGCTACTCTTTTTCTTAAAAACTTTTTTTATTTTTTTTTATTTTTATTTTTCTGTTGTCATTTTGATTTTGCATTATTCTTTTGCATGCCATGTGCAGTCACTATATACTACTATAGGAGGTATTAATACTTGTTTTTTTTTTTTAAAATTCTAAATAGATTTTTGGGGAAAATAATGTTGAAAACAAAGCGAAAATAGGTTAATATACTTCAACCATTACGGTACATCTGGTATTATCCCCTAATGAACAAGACTTTGATTTGTATCTCACGACGGATGTGCGCATTCGTTTTAGGCAAATGACAAAAGCGTTATATTGATGACGATTATTAGTGATAAGTATATAATGATATTGTCTTTTATTTCTTATCATTAGTATCAACTGTCTTGTGTAGATTTAATACATCAAAACATGTAATAATAATAATAATAATAATAATAATAATAATAATAATAATAATATAATAATAATAATAATGATAATAATGATAATAATAATAGAAATAATAATAATAATAATAATAATAATAATAATAATAATAATAATAATAATAATGATAATGAAGATAATGATAGCAAGTGGAAAGTATCCAAGTTATCATAAACGTTTCAATACGAAACGTTACTTCACCAAATATATACATATATATATATATATATATATATATATATATATATATATATATATATATATATATATATATATATATATATATATATATGTTTATTTTTCCATATTAATACGGTCAAGGTATATATACCAACCAATGGTGCAATTGTCTTCCTGCCATCCTGGTTGGCAACCATGGATACAAGATCCAGTATATCGATTACATGATCCATCCACAGCACACTGTCCGCAGTGTTCACCACAACTGACGCCAAAATAACCTGTTAAACATCCCACACTACATATTCCGTTTGAGGCACCACATCCTGTTCCATGTAGGCAGTTGGTGCAGTTATTGTCGCAGAAATGGCCCCATTTCCCCTGAGCACATTCCAAACAATATCCATCTCTTTGATTGCATGTGATGCCTTTGCAATTACTGTCACACGTTTTATTGCAGGAGTGTCCCCACCATCCTGTTTTACAACCGCTGATACAGTTGGCATCTACTATGTTCTGTTTTGCAATGTCACATGTCCATCCGCACATATTTTCTTGGCAGTCTACCAAAAAAAATTTTAAACGTATTTCAACACACAGCATTAAAACTTAATTCGATTAATATCTGAACTGTTGATGATTTTCTAACATAATGATGATTTATAATTCTCATTTGAAGATTTATCAACACCTTTAAAAATGTGGGACATAGTGACAATAATGCATGTTTAAAGGAGAAAAGCATCAAATTTCAAAGAAATCTCTACTAAGTAACATCCAGCATATTAAATGCTTTACAATCAAACTACCTGTTTCGTGGTGAAGTATAATATGAAATGATGATCGTTTCCAATGACCGAATACTGTTTAACTGGTTCAATTTACTTTACAGAAAGATTTTATTATAATTTCTGAAAAGAATAAATAAATAAAATACAAGACTAATCAATTCCGACATCCACGGGTAATACAATATTTGGAATTGTTTAAAAGAAGAACCACTAAGATTTTTGGGGAGCGAAATAGCTCTCCTAAAACATCGATCAAATATATCAGTTTGGAGGGTGGCTGATATGTATATTGTGAATACATCTCATGATCAAATATGAAAATATAGTCTCTAATTAAAAGGGCTGAATTATAATGTAGCTTCAGAAAAGCTGTAAACTAATCACATTTCTTAAATGTGGATGCAGATATCACTTCATAGCTGACATCAATTCTGCTATCATCGCGTTTCACTACGCAAAATGACTTTCATTCAGCATGATTTATCCTTGAGTACATATAAAATGTATGACGCATTTTGTTGGGGATATAATTTCTTCCTTTACCCAGTAATTAAACTCGCCCCGAAAAGTATCTTCTTAATTCAAGGGATAAATTAGCCTCATAGCATCATATACAATACATATAAAACCATCATATAAAAGTTGCCACCTCGCACTTCCTTTATTTTATGTTGATCTGCAGCTATACCTGTATACCTCACAAAACATTGACAGCATCATATTTTTAACGTGCAACCTGACACGTCACCATTAAGGAGGATTCAGGGCTAAGGTAAATTATGCAATAGTTCGGTAGAGTTCTGTTCCTTTTTGCGTACAATTTGAGCAAGATTGGAAAAAAAAAATAAAACCGGTGCCAGCATCCGATATTCATACTATTCTTTAAAGATCTGGGACTGGACCCTAAAGTGCATATTTTTCAGAATATTTAGTACCAATTCGGGGGGCGGGGAGCTATGGGATTTCTATATGTTTCATTTGTGTATTTTTCAGGTATGTCCATAAACTTGTTGGTATCTCATTCTTTTCCTCTGCTGTGTAGCCGACATATACAGGGACCTGATTCAGTTAACAGGGCATCCTCGGCGAGTTGGTTATAATTCAGTGTATAGAAATGCTAGATGCTTATAAAATATATGTCGTTTGATTCATATATATTTCTTTATTTAATACATGTTATCTAATATATGTGCATAAAATGTTTGTTTGTGTTTTTCTGACTCTCTTGGTGATGTTACCTTATAATTACTTAGAGAAATTCTGCAGACGTTTTCAAAGTTTTCTAAATAATGTTTAGAATTACCAAGCTATTAAAAAAGTGGTGTTTGGAGTCAGCACAAAATACAGTACTAAATACACGTGTAAAAGCTAATTATATTTAGAAAGATAAATACATGTCTATGAACTATATTAATTTGTTCACTGTTTCATTTGCGCTTTCCAAAGACGAATAAATGAATCAATTAAAATATTAATGTCCAAATAAAAGTAGTAAATTGTAGGTAAACAGGTAAGAGACATATGTAATTTTGTTAAACGATAATCTGTGCCTTAGGATATAATGGTTATATTGATTAAAACAATGTCATTACACTTACCCCCGAAGACGAAAACTTCACACAGGGTTAATGCTTGGGTTATATTTTTTAAACTGATCTCTACATGCTGGGCATTATTCTCAGATAATGTTATGACTTCCGTTATTAACGGTGGCGTTTCCATTGGATACTTAAATACCAGGTTAAAAGAACTGTTTGTCGCAAATGACACAGAGAAACCAGACAGCCTTCTGAAATGACAATAATATATATATATATATATATATATATATATATATATATATATATATATATATATATATATATATATATATATATATATATTTGAAAACATTATTTGAAATCATTCATTGAATACAAGCTACATCTCTATATTGCCATACACGCTGTATTAGTTATAATCAGCAGGGCCTTTTGATATTGGCTATAATGTATTCTTTAAATTTGTGAATTTATTGATGTTTGTATTTTTGCTTTTAACGCTTTACATAATAGTAATACAATGCAATCTAAAGAATTAAGATAACTTCGTTGAAAAACCTAATCTATCTTTATCGAGCCGCCACAGAAAATCAGCACATGTCTAGATTTTATTTATTTATTTATTTATTTATTTATTTATTTATTTATTTATTTATTTTATATATGTATTTATGTATTTATTTGTTTACTTCTGTGTGAAATATAGAGACTTATTGGCTTACCAAATTTTCATATTTTCTGAGCATCTTTTAAAAAATGTGAAAAATATATTAATAAATTTTCACATGTTAAAATATTTCCTTATTATATATATATGATTCCCCATCATTCCATGTGACGTTGGATTGTGTGAGCCTACAATAGTTATACCTATAAGATGGCAAAAACGATTACTTCGTGAGCTGAACAAATATAAATGGTTACTGCATTCCAGACATGGAAATCATTATTTCATATATAAAAAAAACTTTAACCAGACTCCGTTCGAGTTACTCTAAAAGTATTTTCCTTTTTTTACCTTAAAAACAACGACAAAACTCGATATGATACATTGCTGAAGCAGACATTGTTCTTTTCAGAGACTACCATATTGATTACAAAATAACAAAAATGTTTAGGCCTATCATTATCTTACTCCTCTTTTAAGTCTCGTGTATTTAAAGGATGACGCTACAAAAGTAAGTTGAATTTACAAAAACGGGTTGGGGCAGAGAGCGTCTTGTGCAAAAGAATGAGTTTAATCATCGAAACTTCGATTCTTGGGATATAATATAAAATATACTTTTTCCTACGTCAATACCTCATATTTTTCATCTTGTGGTGCGATTAACTATGTATCGGATATATTTCATCCTGCGGTACCACTTATTAAAATATCACATCTCTTTTGGTACCAATCTATGGAATATTTCCAATATAAAGATTATATATATATATATATATATATATATATATATATATATATATATATATATATATATATATATATATATATATATATAACAGAATTGTTACCGAGTTGATGGTGGATTAAATGAACAACACAAACACAATGTGAAAGATAATGTAAATTTATGAAATAAATTATTAATGAAAAAAATGATGTATCAACACAGTAGCGCATGCATTCAACCCACAATCACGCTACACAACTATTCACAATTCAAAAATAAATTAAATATTAATATAAAATAAACACAGATACAAGGAATCTCCTGGACTATACACAGATCCAAGGAACCTTTACAAAAGTTATATTAACGCAAGTATAAATTGCGATAATAAATACAAACATCAAACTCTACTATCGCACGTATGGATTGCGACAACTAGCACGAACATATACATGTATTTAATCAAGTTGCTAACTTTTATTTGAGATTCATGTAATCCCTTGAAATAATACTGTGATTTGAAGTAACTAAGTAAATATAACAATGTATTCAATTGTACTACAATTGCAACACACACATGTGTCTCGACCCTGTATAACCATACCATTCACCAACTATTAAATCGCCTCCCAGCTTCAACGAATACCTAGGGTTGACTCAATACTTTTATCGGTCACTTTCCCTTCACGGATCCACCACAGTTATACGTACAGACAGCATACAGCATCTACTAAAACCAACGGTCCCGAATACTTAGATGCCACCCCGGATGTTTACACCTCTAGACCGCTCCGACACTCAGACTTCTAGATTTCCGGATATTTACACATCACGACAGATGTAGAATGACAGACAATCAGACAGACAGACAGTCAGATACCTCAATTCGATCGCATAATTAAACAGCACAATCACGGTACAATCAATTACATTCAGCTACAATTCAGAGACATTCAGAGACGTTCAGAGACGTTCAGCTACAATTCAGAGACGTTCCGCTACAATATCAGAGACGTTCCGCTACAAATCAGAGACGTTCCGCTACAATATCAGAGACGTTCAGCTACAATATCAGCTACAATAAAGAGAACAAACTAATAATAGTTTTTTCTAAAACAATCTACAATTTAGATTACGCTATTGCATTTAAAGTCTAATAGTGACTAATAATTCCAAATATTCAACGTTTAAATCTGCATTGTAATAAAGGCATCATTACATGAAATGATAAACTGAATAAAATTCACAATAAAACGAAATATAAATTTAACACTCACCCCTTTGGCTGGAGAAAGAATGACGAGCTATCTATCCTGTGATAAGATACTTTTGGACCCGTAATATTATCAGAAATATTCTGCCTTATATATCCTCAAATAGGTGAGCAGAATGCACGGCCAAATTCCCGTGCACCCTGTGATTCTAATGTTCCTGACTTCAAGTGATTCGTAGTCAGGCACATGCAAATCGTTACAAGCCGCTTACCTTGGAGAAAATCACTTATTCACCCCAGGTAACGCATGTACGACGAAACACAAAAAAATGGTGAAATAGTTTGTAATTCAAGAAGAAATAAATTAAATTTTCGCCTAATTCTGTGACAATATATATATATATATATATATATATATATATATATATATATATATATATATATATATATATATATATATATATATATATGTATATATATATATATATATATATCTATAATAAAAATAGTAATAATAATAATAATAATAATAATAATAAACAACTGAAAACGATCAGTGCAGAAATAGTATCTACCAAGCATAAGCTCATTCGACTCTTAATGAGTCTTTTTCAAAGACAAATACAAAACATAGTCAAGACAAACTAATAAAACACAAATACCGTTTTATTTGCAAAATTTAGGTAGCAGTGTCTACAGGAATTAAACGTTTATTTTCAACTGGTTTATTTTAATTTGTTGTGGATGCTGGGAAATATTTTTATTGACCAAGAAATTGATGAGCCATAATGAATATGTTGTTTTATATAAATTTATGTTAGCATAAATTGTTTCCCAGATAATTCATTGTTATACTAGTAATTATAGTCTATCAAGCAAATTTAAGGAATTATTAAAATAAAATGTGTTGGCTGCAAAATATAATTGTATTTGTGGAAGAACGTTTTCTTTTCTTCTAGTTTTCTTTGTTTAAACCGCTTGGTTTTAATTTCCTCATTCGGCATATCCAGTATGATTCCTGTTCTTTCCTGGTTTAGGAACTCCCGTTGAGGTTGTGAGCCATTGCAATTAGAGTTATATTACCGAAAGTGTGGCCAAATTAGGAGAAGTGTTCTCTAACCTGGCTTTTGAACAGCTACTTTAACACAATCATAATTATGAAGGTGGACAATTTTGTGCGCTTTTCAGTTTCTTCAGCATACTGAAGGTTACTCATCTTATATTTTCGCTAGTCACTGAAAATATGTCCTGGTCAATATCATATGTTGACAAGTTTTGCACCTTCCATCGCCAAAGGAACCATATTGACTAGAGTGGTCTTGACTGCTGATTGGCGTTAGTCGCGCCATGACTAGGATGTCCATGAGGTTTTTGGGACTCCGGTAGGCTACTACAGGTTTGTTCCGGATGATTAACTTTAGTTCGTTCGACGATTACACGATAGACCCGTGTGATTATTTTACCTACATTGTGTTTATCAGCTGAGATCCGTTGTTGGATGGGGTGTCGCGATCATTCTGCCAAGTTTGAACCTTCGCTCCAAAGGCAAAGCAGATGCTGCACTATCGCAGATAATCAGTTAATTTCCTCCATTATTATATAGCGAAGGAATATGTATGTATGTATGTATGTATGTATGTATGTATGTATGTATGTATGTATGTATGATAAGAAAAGAATGATGGTAGGGACACCAATCACTGCACGGATAACAGCAGCATCCTAGAAGTTGACATCACGGACCCTAAGTAAAGTCGGTGATCCAGTGCTACACTATTGCTTGTTTGTGTGTTATTTATCTTCGTGATACGATATTTACTATACCAATAGAGCATGGAAACAAGGACTATAAGGTTGAACCGTTCCAAGCACATTCTGTTATCAGCAATTGTGAAGCATCGCGCGAGGGGGTAATTCAAATTGTTGAGGATAAACCCAGTCGGTGTTGTTATTAATACTGGTAATCTCAGCTTCGGTGATAGGGGAAGAACGTATTATATCTGTCATATATTTGTTTATGCATGTTATAATGGCTCCATCGCATTCACTTTTCTTGTGGATCATAATGATTCGACTCCAAGACATAATTGTTCGGGAAATTTTCGGGCTATTAAAAGGCACGATAATTATTGGCAAAGTATGGCGGGATGGGCGATGTGTCTGTAAATCTGCAGACAAACGGAAATATAATAGTTCCATCAATGACAGCAGCCGCCTAAAATTTCGGTGTTGTCCTAACTTGAATACATACTGAGGGCAGATTGGGATACTACATTCAATCCTGTCAAAGATATATAATCAGCGAATAAAATTTAATATGCCTAAGAACAATGAAAAACAACAATCCAATACCAATAAACTAAACTGGCGCAGACAAAAGAAACTGAGGTCGTGATGATTCTAACGTTTTGGTTTACAATGTTATTGAAACAAACAAATATGTATTATTATAATGAAAAATAAAATATGAATACGGTTGTTTCTGAGATTGAGCGATTAAATATTAATCCGTCGTCTTCCACACGTGGAAATAAAGGTGGCGCATATACAGATCTAGAATACATACTTCTCGTGTCCTAAACAATGTACTTTTATATGTGAGACGAAAGTGTATATGGTCCAACGATGTGTTATGCGTCCACAAATACATTTGATTGACGGAATCAAGATCAATATGGTGGCACAGTATGGTCAGCGAGGTAAAGGAGCCAACACTATATCCCTGGGCTGCATGTTCTGATTTTTAAGGTCTGCGTGGTCTCTTTCTTCGACCAAATCAGGGACTAAATTGACCAAAATTGTGAAAGCGATCATGAGCACACGAGGAAATATATGCGCCATTATCCTCGTTTGCGACGTTTATATATTTGAGTATCGGTGCTGTGTCCGAAATTTTCTGCGCCGCAGTGACGATAACAGGAAATACAGACAGATTTATTCTTTCGATCGATGTCAAGTTCTGATAATTTGAATGTTAGCAGCGAGGCTTCGTTGACATTATAGAAAACAACAAGCACTTGTACCTGCCACATCCCGCTGCAGATACCTATCATACACCGGCAATAAATCGACTGATTCCTTTACTATATCTAACATCGACAGCTGTAACATGCAGCGTCAGAGACCACGGCATTAGGATGATAAATCCTGGCAATGATCAATGTAAAACGTCATAGTTGGGGTATTCGAGAGCGTACTACGTTGACAGCATGTGTTTGTGTCCAAGTGAGTTGTGACTCATTGCACTGCTATACCGATTTTATAATCATCGTCGACGTCGTCCCATACGCTACATATGTTGTAATCCACATACACTCATGTAATCCTCGCAATAATGCATTTAATCCATACGCTACATATGTTGTGATCCACATACACTCATGTAATCCTCGCAATAATGCATTTAATCCATACGCTACATATGTTGTGATCCACATACACTCATGTAATCCTCGCAATAATGCATTTAACCCTAACCCCTTTAATTATATGGATTTATTTATCTCAGTGTAAACTCATTACAGGATGGTGCTGGCAGTAGTGCTGGTGCTGATATGGCACTTCCTAACACAGTTTGAATCCATGATTGATAGATATCCCTGGCATAATCGCATGTGGATATTTCTAACGCAGCACGTAACGTTGGCTCGTGTATCGTTCTTGCAATTTTAGATTCTCGCCCTGTGATGGATTTAATTCGACGTTGAAAGGCATGATTCATTTGTTCGATTTGAAAACTGCCTGTAGGGATTCCACCGGCTTGCCTGTCCAAGGTACCTTTGGTGTATTTTTTTAGACGCAAATACAAGACGATTATTACCTGGATAATCCACCAAATGATTTTTATATAATATTGGACAAACTAATAAACACTCGCAATTGGGCCAGTGCTATTTCAAAGGACGATTCGTTGTTACTAGAAACTGTGTATGAAAACTAGTATAACATTCTGTATGTATTTACACGGCGGATATCATTGTAGACAGTGATGTATTCGTCGCTATTTGCTCTAGTAATTCTCGACTTTCACGGTCTGCCATCACCATTTATTATTTGATACCACTGTAAGGCTATATTCTGAATGCCAAATACATGCTGGAGACGCTGAAATAATATAGCATTGTCTAATGTGTGAAATGCTGCAGACAAATCAAGAAGGGTGAGGACTGTAATCTTTCCACTATTCAAAGTAGAGAGAATGTCATTAAATGCTTTCAGAAGAGTAGTTTCGGAACTGTGGCAAGGGCGATATTACATTGCTAAAAAGACTGTTTGAATTCAAATGAGATACAAACTGGGTTAGAACAACTGTTTCTACGATTTATGATATGAATGGGAGATGTGAAACTGGGAAGTATTTCTTTAAATCGTTATGGTCACGTGTTGGTTTCTTCAGCGGAGGCTTTAAGATCGCAGTTTTGAAAAAGTGATGGGAATTCCCCAGATGAGAGAGATATATTAATAACATCAGTTAGTGAAGTCAATATTGGGTCGAAGCACTCAAGCAGCACTGATATTGGAATTGGATCATGTTCACAAGACTTTGGTGCACTCTTCATGACGATTGTCTGTAATAAATCAATAGAGACAGGTTCAAATGCTCCTAATGGTGGTCGCTGGAATTCTGCATTATAACTGTATGGTGATGAGTCAGTTGAAATTGTATTTTTTGATGTCATTAGCCAGCCGTGCTGGTACTTAAAAAACAACTTCATCTCGATCAACCCCAGGAAGACTCGTAATATCAAAAGATTCATCTTTAGAGACATGTTTTGACGAATGAGTTTGGCCGAGACTATGGATGCTAGCGATCCTGCTTCTAGCGCTAGAATATTTCTCTTAAATATCTTCCATATTATAAATGTTTAACCTATTTAAAGCGACAACTTGTATACTCGCGTACAGCGTTGTAGGTGCGGATGGGGCGATCTTTGTATTGCATCACATACTGCAAGTACTTCTAGAAACAATAAATGCGCATCTGTTATGTTGGGAACATTGAGTACTAGATCGGTGAGACGTTCCGCATTCTACTGATATAATTTAAAGGTTCTAGCGGAAGGTTAGCCCATACGAATCAAAATAAACAGTACCATGTGATTCAATAACATAGTCAACTAAATGAATCCTCAGACCGAACTACGAGTCCAGATTATACCAGTGTTAACACGGTTTGGTTTCAAAGGCAATTGATCGCACATACAAACTCCTCGAACGTGTTTAATGTTTAATCGATAAGAAACTTCAAGTGAGTCAAAGTTAGAAAGCTGTACTTGTTGTCATGTTCCTTGCAACCTTCGACCCCGACCCCGACATTACAATGACGTATGGGGTTCTAACAATCTTAGACTCCCACCTACCTTTCGTTTGTAAGACGTTTTTAATACAGACCCTGCAGCTTTTTTTAATTCTATCTATTCAGTTGCTTCTACAATAGTATTGATTGCAACGGCCATTAACCCTGGTCACAAAAATTCAAGAAATGAAAGTATACCCCAAGTTCCTAACCTCGAACCTTTCGGGGGAAGAAGAAGCTTTAATTCCGTGCCCTGTATATTTTTGTAATGCCATTCCATCAGCATATCCAACTGCTGCAAGGGCAGCAGCTTGTGAAACAACAGGGACTGAATCGGTAATTCTGATGTGAGTGCAAGAAATGGAAATATACCTCAAGTTGGCAACATGTCTTTAATAGCAGCTGCATTAATATCGAGTCTTACACCAGTAGCTGATTGTTTAGCGTCAGTAAACTGTTCGAGTTCATGTTTGGTCACTGGCACTTTTTTTAGTGTAACACCGTGGATTCAGTGCCAATAATTTGTATTCTATTATTTTGTTTCGCTGCTAATTGTACATTTTTAATCTGACTAGTGGTCACAGCTACATTAACGTGATCATATGATATTATAGTAAATATCAACAAGATGTACTGATGGGAGAGGAAGATTAAAGTATCTGCGTAAATGGTCTTCACGGGGATATAAAGGAATCTCATTCTTCCATGCAAATCTTCAAGCAGCATCGTTTTCTCGGACAAAACAACAGCAACTGATCTGTAACTAGCTACAGTATCTGGCGGTTCAGTAGTTGCTACAGCAAGCAGTGCACCGACACGAGATCAAAAGTGTATATCAACGACATATTATCTGGGGAAAACAAACAAGTGTTCCAGCGGAAAATAATAATCGGATGCCACTCTGAGAAATCCCAGATAGTTGAAGACCAGAATCCACATTTTTACCCAGTTCCATAAATGTCATCAACCGATGATACGCACCTGCAACATGACTTATTAAAATCAAAATGCAATATGTCCTCATATGGTTATTAATGCTCATTTATATTTAATGAAACTTAACTAACACCACGTTTGTCAAATGTCATTGGATTTGTGTGTGTGTGTGTGTGTGTGTGTGTGTGTGTGTCATGGGGCAGTGACACTTTGCTGAGATGATATTTACCATGCACATGTACGAGCAGTAGTACACTGTCCACTATATGAGGTCAACGTCAACCACGACAGCGTTGACTTACCACCTTGGTACTTAAATGATAAGAATTTTTGTTTTGCAGTCTTCGACGGTGTCATAGATGGTATCCAAAACAAAGTTTTGTCAGTATCACTTGTCCATGAAACGCGACAGTTGCAGCAGGAATCAACTCCGTCAGCATGCCTGATAGCATCGTTGTCTGTGCCTCTTCACATAACTATTACGGTGTGTTTCGCCCCGAATATAACTATCTGACATATCTGCAGAAACCTACAGCTAAATATCCTCTGAGCTTTCATTTCACTTTGACCTGCTACGATTCCAATGTTAAAATTCCTGTTTTAGCTGACAAGCATATCCTGAAACGCTGTCATTAACTCGACCGTCACATTTAATCATTCGACAAAAGTAAGGTATTTTATATGTAGTACGTTTTGTGATATGCACTGCGAAATAATGTCACAATTCCGATATTAACAAATGAACTATTGGAGCACAAAATGGACGATTATCCGTGTTACAAGGCTACCCTGAACTTCAGTGAATGCCTTGAGTGGCAAGAAATATCTCATTCTGTCCTGCACTTGTAGTTCAATTTGTCTACCTTGTTCTGGTACTCGTGAAACTTACGATAACCACGTTTCGATTCGTCTTAATGGACTGTGGCAACCATGACAAATGTGGGATCAGATACACCTTTGAACATTTTCTGATTAATTCATTATCATCTAAGCAGAAGACTACTTCCCGCTACTAAAGATGCAACTATATATTTCTCTCACCGATTCTAACAGTGGTACGGGTGCACCAGCTAATTATTTCAATTGTTCATATGCAGCTTGATTTATTAATTTACTGACACTTGCTGACATCATTCCAGTGTTTGACAGTGTAACTGGCTGTGGTTTTCGTATGCGTATTAATTCTGCTGCTCGTTCCTTGGTCACAGAAAAAGCTTAACTAACAAAATCAATAGCTTTAGTTCCTAATTGCTTTAAAAATGGTATCGCTTATAGGGTCATTCTTCTGAAAAGACCCCGCATAACATCACCAAGTCCATATCTATAGATTACTTTGCATACAGGCAATCATGAGTTTATTACTTGGACCAGAATTGGTCGACGTTGAGTTTTCTGTATAATTATAAGATTGCTTTCAGTGATCAAATTGTGATCAATCAATGTAATATTCATTTGCAATTTCATCGGTCAGTGACCACAGATAAACACTAAAATTCATAGCGTTGCATGTAAATAATCTCAGATTGCAAATACTGCATTGAAAATGTCAGGGCAATTATTTCCAGCCCATCATCCACCAATCAATGATTCTAGTTTATCGACATCGTTAAGGACTTTACTGTGGCACCGGATAACGAAACCACTCCTCCTGGTAGCCTTCCTATCAGGCATGCGAAAACCACTTTCAGTAGCGGCATGATCAAGCAGTATACAGTCATTCTGGTGAAGGTATTGATGGCTGTCTCTTCGTCGTGATCGCTGCGTCATTGGGGATGAGGAAAGTGATATTTCAGCACCCTTTCAAATTTTATCAACTTTTTTTAAAACAAAATCTTTATTATGTGTTTCAGGAGGTTTTACCGTGATGTTCAAAATATCCTTTGCCGCACGAAACTCTTCAACATTCACCCATGTTTATGGAGTGTTATAAGGGTATGGTTCTAAAAGATGATGCCGCCCCGGATATCTCCACAGAGCAACTGCAAATAGATTAGTGATCACTTGTAGATAGCCTTGCCCAGTAAAATATCTCGTTTTTAATTCTGATTTAGATAGATCCTAGACAATATTTGTATCGCCTTAAATTTCAGCGGGGTGTTTTGTAGGCCGACTCCATAACCACTTTAGTTTGTTCTCATAATGTGAGGGTAACCTGTTCTGATGCTGTCTATAGAAATGTATAAAACCAGTTGCGCAGCAAAAAAGCGGACGGATACGCGTAGAAGCAGGTTATTTTACAAAATGAATATCGAATGCGGCTGTAAGGTACGTCCTACCTGATGTAAAAGATCGAGCCCTTAAAATACAAAAACAAGCATTGAAATGGAAGATCAATAGGTATAAAAGATTGAAAAGGAAAGTTCATATATGACAGTTTAATGCCGAAATTGGAAACAAGAATTCAAACAATAAGTTTTCATTACCAAACGAATATTTACACGCGAATTTCTTGTCGGATATTTTGATTTAGGAAGAAACACTTCTTATATTCAAAAACATAATATCTCCATATTATAATATGCTGGGTCTTATCACTTTATTTTTAAAAAAATATTTAAATAGTTTAGACATCCCCAATATGGCTTCAGTATAGGTATATCTTTGCACATGTACACTTCTCAAGAGTAAACGTTTCCATATCATCTTTACAAAATAAGTATGCGACAATATTAAATAAATCTGTCCTTAATTTTTATAATATTTTTGTATTTCTATTTATCCCTATATCACTATAATAGAACCAGTTATACCCCTTGTAGCCTTAAGATCTGGAAAATCTAAATTCCTAATGTTCCAGATCCCTGAGGTGACTATATATATAGATATACATACATATATATATATATATATATATATATATATATATATATATATATATATATATATATATATATATATATATATATATATATATATATATATATACGGTGCAGTTTATATCCGGCCAGCAACAATCAACCTGGCGCGGCTACTAAACTGTGTCATCGAGTCAGGAACTTAGTCCAAGTTCCGCACCGTTAAATGACCCACGTGTTGTCGTGAAGTAACTTGGCAAAGGAGACCAAGACATTTTGTTAGATTTAGTTTCGGTGGATATAACTGTTTAACATTAAAAAATATTTAGATAAACTGAAGTAATAACTAAGGAACAAATAAATGGGAGATGATAGTATGTATCACAGCTATAGTTTGATTATACTATCTGTATAATATTATGGTCTAAAGTACGTGGCAAAATGAATGGTCCGAAAACGCAAGTTTAAATCATGCTCAAAATCGGCACATTACCCTAAACTGCGCTTGTGTTTGTTTTAGTTTTGCATTGAATCTGAATTTTCGTATATTTCTGGACTAAAATGCACTTAACCGTGTATATGTTGGCATTATTTTCCGATGCTACCAAGGTCATTTGTTTTGAAAACCAAGTAACGTACCTAAGATTTCCCAGTCACCGAAATGTCATCCAGTAGCATAAACAAGTGTTTAACGACAGTAGTCATCCTCTAATTCACTGTAATCAGGACTAGTGGATTCATGTTAGTTTGGGGGTTTTTTAATTTTATTTTGGGGAAGGGAGCACCTTAATCTTGCAAGAAGGGATTGAATGAATTGAAATAGAGTCCAGAGTTAGTATAGTTTCTGATTGTATTCCTTGCCTGGAGGAATATAATTTGACGTTGTTTACAATTGCAGTGATTTTACGAAATTAATTTTGTCCATTTTGTATCATCTCAATAGCAAAATTGCTACAAGGTAGACACCTATATGTGTTCTTCAAATGTGTTTAAGATTTTTTAATTACCTTTATAAATTTATGCTTCCTTTATTTAACAGTGAGTAATTATGAGGTTATTTATTCCTTATAGAAATAGGTATGCAAATGGCATATATAATTTGAATTGTTTGACCAATACATACCGGTACAGCAGTCACCTCTGCCGTATAGTACTATTATCGCGATATTGTAAACTACTGCCAGGTTTACTCTCCACCATGGCGACATCTCAGTCAGGCTATGAACGCACGAATAAGACGAGAAGCTGGTATCAGTGTTACCATCTAAGGCACGTGATGCATTTCCAATGTAGGCAGTAAGTGTCGTGCTTTGACTGCCATTGTGTCCGTATGCCAAACTTCTAGCTAAAGAGACGTAAGTGAATGCCTAAAATATGTAAGATGAGTAAGCTGATATGAATATGCACATTTTAGGACATTACCTTTATATGAAAACCATTTTGAAACTAAGATTTAAATTAAGATCAAAAGCATATATTAAAACATTGCGACACCGAATCATTTAGTTATTTTAAAAAAATATATCCTTGACCTTATAAACAGAATAAAATGAAATAAATCATGGCAACAATCAATTTTTATTTACTCCAGTAATCATATTCTAGCATCAAAAACTTTTCGAAGGTTACGATAAAGACATGGATATAGGACAAGAAGATGATTCATGAAATAATCCTCGTTAAATATGAAAACGATTTTCTTTTATCATAAATTAAATTTATAATATGTTATCTTAACTTCCAATTAAATTTAAGGAATATCTAAATTGGGTTCTTATTCTGTATTTGGTTTGAAATTTATAACATATTTTGTTATGATCTTTACAATGAACAGTATGAACGCAGGCTCATATTACTGATTTATATATCTCATGTTATGTGTGTGATGTGTTTTTCAAACGACAGTTACATCAGGCATGTGCACCTAATACCATCTTACAAACTCACCTCCATACACTCTGACGTCACATAAATTCATTGTGGTGGCATTATCTGGAGTTCTAATTAGTAGGTATCGTCCGACAATCTCGGTTGTACACACAACATCAGTTGACGTGTCAAACTTTTTAGTAATAGTTTGTTTCAAACAGGTATGCAAATTGTCTGAAGGCGGGTCAGAAGAATAGTTTCCCACCCTAACTTCATAATCGGTTAAGTTCACTGAAATTTAAATTTATCCAATAATGTCTAAAACCATAAACAAAACTGCGATACCATTTTATTTTACAATATTTAATTTTCAAAGGACAATTTCGTGTCAGTATTTATACGCATATGCTAGTCGAAGTATCAATCCAAGCTACATGATACGTTTTAATAAATTAACAAAAGTAAATTACATGACGAGAGTAAGCACACACGTTTTGTCCAGTAATACTTGCTTAAGAAATAATCAAATGCTACACTTATAGTTAGGTATTTACCCATTCTGTAATTAGGTGGGGTTTTTTTTAATAAAATTAAACAAACTATTTATAACTCTAATTAGTTACTAATGATCTCACTCATTTGGTTGGAATTTTCATTTGTTTCCTGTACGTATACACGTATTGTATCAATACAAATAGAAAATAGATTTGGTATATATTTGTTTCGTAAGCATTGTATCTGACCAAATTCAATATCTAACTACAGACAATCAGAAAGTCAGTAAGTATAACCTTGCCCATTGTTGAGATCATTATTTAATAATAGATCTTAACCTGTTTACTGTAGTCGTGTTGTTAGTGGTGACAAAGTTCTACAAGATTAGCAGCAGAGGAGGTGAACAGACCAACTTTTTAGGCGTCAACGAAGCTTCCTTCTCGTTAATATTTAATAGAAAGATCTATTGGACAAACTAAGGCTTCCTAGTAAATATTAAATAAAAAAAGGTTGATTTGGTTCCTTGTAGGGGTCCATTTGGCAAAAAAAGACGCCATTGTCGTTGGAAATCACCCCCTCTGCTGCTATGGGTTAACAATTCTTTTACGATGAAAATCACTACGACTTTACAAACAGACTAATTTGTAGAACCTCACCTCGTATATCAATTAGATTATTAGACTGGTCGGTGAGTCTGAAATTAATTCTTGTTAGCGAATTATTATGACATCGCATATAAACTGGAATAGTTGGATCCTCAATTATTAGAAATCCTGGTGGAGCTGTTGGTGCAAATGAATATAGAATATATCCCTGCTGAGCTTGATTTGATCGCTCGAGATTTATTTGATATACTAAATTTAATGATATCACCGAGGATATATTGACGTTTTGAGGAGCAATATGCCTACCACCTCCGTCTGGGTCATTATTATATCTCAGGATGGTTGTTTGTTGTTCTGTTAATTTTTTCCATGCATCGTGGATTTTTTTGAAACCTTCATCGATGGCATTATTGAGAGATTTTTGTAGTTCTGAGATGTTATATCCGTGTAGTTTGAACGCGGGAATATCTTCTACGCGTGTATTATATACTGTCGCAAACTCCGTTCTCGTTTTATGATTACTGTCACCTAATACCTCTTGAATAATTTGTGAATGAAATGTTTCCATGTCATTGATGATTTTGTTACATGCTTCTACGACGCTAATAAATTCATTTCGGATGAGAATGCCGGATTTAAGAGATATTAACAACAGCGAAATATCGTTTTTGAACGCTGTGAAATTTTCAGTGATTTTATCTCGTCGAGTTGTGAAGTATCTTTGGTTGCGGTTGTCTATCATTCCAGTGAAAAAATTCAACCTATTGTAACCGCTATAACTTTTTACTGGATTATCAGATTTTATTCTGTCGGTGACATAATCGGATTTTTGTGGTTCAGGTGGTATGTTAACTTGTCGAGGTGGTATTTCAGGCCATCCCAGTATTGTTCTTATAGAACTCTGATAGATATCTACAACATAACTCTGTGAGTTTATTTCGATCGCAGATGATAGTGTTGGTTCGTGAACTGTTATAGCGATTTTCGATTCTGCTACAGTAATGGATTTTATTCTGCGTTGTAATTCAGCATTGATTTGTTCGATTTGGTACGACCCAGATGGTATCGAAACAACGTTCCAGTCTGGTGTCCCGTCTTCACGATTTTATTCGCGAATACTAAGCTGTTATTCGGTTGTTGACCGCCAAATGCTACCGACATAATATTAGGCCAACTGTGATACACTCGTAGTTTTGCTAGCGCGATTTCCTTCACGGGAATTGGAGTAGGGAAATTCACACTTAATTCAGGATTGGTTGATGTTATAGATATCATGCTGGTTTGTACTGGGTTTGTGTTCACTATTCGTTGAAGTAATTCCTACGGTGTTGTCATTTTTATTATATTCATGTTGTATTTCTAATTTTGATATCGCGGAATCATAAATACTTACCATCGCTGAGAACTCACTATCTGATTTAAATGTATAATCGAGCGACGACGATATCAACGAGGACGATTGCGAGTACGCGGTTGATACAACATGAAATTTAATTATGTAGTCTTGTAGTTTGCGTTGGTTGCATGATGATATTTTTTTGTTATTATCGAAATTATTCCCGCGATTGTTGTTGCCTCTGATATACAAATTGGAACAGCTATCGGGACAATCATTGTCACCGAGGATAGTATAATTCCGGCTCCGGTGATTACACCACTCACCGAGTACACGGTAACATCAACTGCGGTGATTCTTCGTCGGTATTTTTTTATTTTTGTTTGATACTCCTCGGTGAGAGTTTTGAGTTTAGTCTGAAACTCTCTGGCCTGATAATAGCGATATTGAAATACTGAAGATACCGTTGATGATTTCATTTTTATATTGTCCATAGAGATTTTATTAATGATAAATTCGGTGATGTTGTGGCTGGATCACCAAAATAAAATTTGAATGAATTTTAACTCGTCGTTCAGAGTTTTTAATTTATCTGTAATCGCCGAAACGAGTATGCCGGGTTTGAGTTTACCCTGGTCGGAAAATAGCGCAACGGTGTTCTCGGTTGCGTCTCGTTGTTTAACTAAAATATCATCCAGAGAAACATTACTAGTTTTCAATTTACCCTGACGATCTTGAAATACAAATATTTCATTAGGATCAACACTTGCTAAATTCAACGTCTCAGCTATTTCATCTTTCATTTTTTTTTATATCACCGGTTGCAGACATTTCTGTGGTTGGTTTCTTCAGCGCTGACAATCATGTTATTTTATATCATCTCTCTCTAAAAAGTGATTATGTGTGTATTCATTTACGATAATATGTGGTGGTTTTCCAGATGTTGAAATAGCGTCAATAACATTTAATACTTCATTGCCACATATTGGTGGATCAATCATTTGTTGTGTTGGTAGAGTAGAATACAAAGTCTTAATTTCATGAAAAGTTTTTAAGCGTTTTATATAACGCATAAATTCCTTCGGTGGCGCTTATCCATATGAATCGAAATAAACAATTGCACGTGGATCAATCGCGTATGCAACCCAGTGGGTTCCGGGTCCGGTGCTGTTATCGAGATTAATGATACCGGTTTCAGCGCTGTTTGGTTGTGCCGGCAATTGATCTTTCATAAATACACCTCTGAAGTTTTTAATCGTGAGTTTTGTAGCAGCATCGAGTAAATCAAAATTTGACATGGGAATCATAGGTTCCTCAGTCAAAGATTCGTCAACTAGTAAACTGTTCCTGGGATTCTCAGACCTTTTCCGTTGTACCATGACTACGGGGTTCCTGGTAGTCTTAGTCCCTTTCCTTTCTTTTTTTTATACCCACTCCCAGTTGCTTTCTTTAGTGCCATTCCTGCCGCAGTACCAACGGCTCCTAACGCCGCCGCTTTAGCCGCCGCTTTAGCCACCGCTGGGGCCGCTGCCGCAATCAAAGCTGGAATCGCAGCTAACAACGGGAATATACCACCTGATTTTATCAAGTTTTTAATATCAGCCGCAGAGAGAGTGATCTGAACGCCTTTTTTATCTTTGAAAGCATCATTGAAGTGTTTTACTTGACGAGTTGTCAGCGATAATTTATTCGCCCCGCCAGTCATCTGATTGGGTTTCAGTGTTATTGTGATTCCGCATTTTTTAGCTGATTCCGATTGCAATTTCTTGAGTTGACCGGGAGTTAACGCAACACTAATATAACTGTATTTCATTATACAATAACAGATTGATATAATTGTTACATGTTTTCCACTGGCGCATCTATCACTCTCATTCTTCCACCAACGCCTTCGAGTAGCATTGATTTATCGCAGAGTATGACAGCAACCGCTCTGTATTCGAGGATAACACCACGAATCACATTAGCTCTAAAATGTATATCAACGACGGATTGTCTTGCTAAATCAAGATGTTCCAACGAAAAATAATAGATCGGATATAAATTCTTAAAATCCAATTGTGATATTTGTAGACCAGTATCGACATTTTGATCGCGTGCCATACATGACAACAACCGATTATACACGCGGGCAATATAATTTTGACCGTAATTAAGTTGCATATCTTCAGATGGTTCCTGCAGGCCGTTTATTCTCAGTGAGACGTCTTTAACACCAAATTGATCAAATATCATATGGCTGGAAAGTTGATTACCAACTCGTGTGTTATCCTGTAACGCAATAAATATATGACGTAGCGCAGCAACACCTTGTTTTGATGCAAGGTTCCACGTAAATATACCATTAACAGTTGATTGAACAATATCTGTTCTTAGCGTTAGCCAACTTAGTAATGATTTTCCTCCTTGGTCCATACATGATAGTAATCGTTCTTCTGCGGTTATTGATGGAGTCAGTACTGGCATCCACAATGATATTTCTGTTAAATTGACTTTACCCGGATCAGCATTTGGATTTGCAACATCTGCTGGAATCCTCCAAATTGCGTCATTGTCAGTACCTTTTCGCACGATTGTTACTGTATGCTTTGCTCCATAGATAACTTTTCAAACATTTCTATAGAATCCAAATATATGATGCAGTGGAATCGCGCATGAAAATGATCTACGCTCTCCTTGCAACATTGACATGCGTGTTGCGGCTGCTAGGTTGAAATTTGGATCATTGTTTTTAATCATATCCGCGATATCAGCAGCAGTAGGAGGACCAGCATGATCATTTGGTTGTCTAACAATAAATTGATTTCCTTCAGCGGTATTTTTATTATCCTTTGCAAACATCATAGAAGGACCCGCCGATCTTGTATAATCATCGGAATATCTTGCTAGCCCTATTATTGTTGTGGCTACATCAACATCACGTTCTATCGACTCAATTTCTTTTCCATCGATGAGGTATCTTGCACTCTCAAATAACGCCATGATACCATTATTGACAAACCCGACTTGAGTACCAGCTGGATACGGTGCTGGTACAGCAGTAGTATCAGCAGCTGTTACAAGTTCTCCTTCTACTTAGATAAACGCTTCACAAGGCAAAAAGTATTTACTGGTATCATGAACTTGAAGTTCAATTCTTGATCGACTATTTGAGTTTATTGCATGATAGGCATAATATTGATAATCGCGTACAGAATCATCTTTACGCACTGGAGCTTCCATATCAAACGCTGGATCAGATGTCCGTTTGAACATTTTATTATATTTATTAGCGTCTAAATCATCATCGTCGACGTCGTCGTCTTTTTTTAAGCCACTTCCTGCTATCATATTTGCGATGTTGCTTTGGTCGTTTGTGAATGACGGAGTCATCAGCGACGCTAGTTTTTTTATCTACTGCGTTATTTATAATTTTACTAACACCCGCAGGCATTTCCGCTGTAGATGTTAGTGGTCCCAATTGTGGTTTCCTTCGCCGTCGAACTAGCGCTATTAGTTTATCCTTCGCGGCTTAAAACGCTTTTCCGGCATCATCTCCAACAGCACTAATACCCTTATCACGAATAACATCAATAGCTTTCATCGATAACAGTTTTGCTAGCGGCGCCACTTTTGGAGCCATTCTTGCAAATAACCCTGCAATTGTATCACCGAGACCATCACCATAGTACGCGCTATAAACTGGAAACCGTGAATTAACTACATAGACGCTGGTTGGTTTATCATGGTTGTAGTGTATGGTCATCTTATTTAAATGATATTTATCTAATGCGATGACTTAGTCACTGTGATAACCATCTGTAGAATATTCCACTAACTTGTTAATGAAATCTCGATATGTCTTGATATCCATGATACCACCTTGAAATAACCGCATGCAGATATCAGCTGCTTCATTATTTATTTCGGGTGAGTTATTTCCAGCTCGTTTTCCTCCGAAGAGTACTTCTAATCGTGCTATATCACCAAGAACATTACCAGGACAACTAACTAGACCACTATCTGAAATTCCACTCCCAGAAAATCCCTTCTCGGTTGCACCTTGTGCATCATCATCATATTGTAAACGCCCAAAATGATCATCATCATCCCATTGAGGTTCTTTTTGTATTTTTCGTTTTGGTGTTGGTGTTTGGCGCTTTCTTTCTTGTTGTCGTTATTGTTTTCTATAATAATCAAATTCTTTTTTGAAGACTCTATACTCCTTCATCCTTTTATCTAAAACCCCAGTATTTATTTTATACAACACATTAGCCCAGTCATCGGGTGATATTGGATCGTCTTTATACTCGTCCGCTAAAAATTTCACCCTTGAATTATATCTGTCAATAGCAAAATCGCTTAAATCGTGATAATTCTGTTTGTTTATTAGTGTTTTAGCAGTCTCTGTAAATTTATTAACTAAAGAAACATTGGGTTTTTTGGACTAGGAGGAAAAGGAGGGGTTTTTGCTAATAACGCTGATGTTTTTTTCAGTTTCCGCTGCTATTTTTTCAAGTTCACCAATAACAGATTTTTCCTTTCTTTTTTCCCCTGTCTCGGAAACATCCCCCCCCCCCCCCATATAGCACGCTCTACCTCCTTCGTTGCTGTGGTTATTGGTTTAAACAACTCTTCAGATCCCGCAGCAAAATCCGTTTGTAAACTCTGTCTAGCTTGTAGTTTATTTCTGACAGAGTCACGGATTGGTATAAATCTCTTAATTGCATTTAATCTTTCACGAGCCAATCTAGTTCTTAAAGCTTCGTTGACCATTATTAAAACAGTAAAGCAATTTCCAATTTGATTCTCGAAGAGATTTTCAAGTACAATGTAGTGATTTTGTCATCACCAAATGATTTTTACGTTTTAACCCGATTCAGACAGACAAGTAACAAACAAAAAAACACTCACTAAAATATTTTTCAGTTAATTTATTTCCGTGTTGCTTGATCAAATATACCTTCCATTGTATTTGCAACAGTGCGAGAATTTTACTAACGTGTTAAACTGTCAAACCGTTAGTTGAATCCAGCGGGTTCTTTTCATTTTCTTGAATTAACGCCCGTATATTTCTAATCTTCGAATTAACCTCCTTTTTCAATTCATAATCCCGGCCTAATTCTTTTCGTATTCCTTCCACGATAGTAAATAACGGAACAAGCACACTTACGTCACTACAAAAATGCAAGAGAGTCTCGAATAGAATTCTGGATTTTTTTTTATCAGTGCATACTTCTTTGGCAACATGTATTTGTTAGTAATAATACCGTATTCTATATCTTGAAAATCAGACATAATTTGGTCAGGATTTAAATTGTTAGATAATTTAATCTCTTGGTTTTTTAATTTTGAAATCTCGGATATAATCTTATTCATCTTTTCAGAATTCATATATGATAATACATATTTTTAATACAAAGAAACAAAAAAATTGGGGGTCATATTTGACCCGTTTTTTAGACAGCACAAACATGTTAAGGACAGCACAATGCCATTACTACGGTTTTGGGTAGTTTCTAGGCATACATGTTAAGGACAGCACAATGCCATTACTACGGTTTTGGGTAGTTTCTAGGCATACATAAAGAATGGATATATACAATGAATGATGTCAATGAATGATTATACAATTCCATTCGAGTCTTTTGGCAATTGTATGGGGACAGCACAGACAATAGATTATATATTACGAAACATAATGGGTTAGAATCACCAGAAGATATGTTTAGTAAATGGACAGCACAAACAATAGATTATATATTACGAAACATATTCCCCTAAGAGTGAATCTAACTCGTCAAATAACGGGTTAAAATCACAAGAGGATATGTTTAGTGAATGGACATTCATACACGAAACGATGACAGTAATAATTCTTCTTTCCAACACTAAACATCAAATACCCAATATTATTCACAAAACCAACTGGGTTCTTTAGTCTACAGTTTCTGATAATGCCATCACGGGATGCTTCATAATCGCTGATCACAGGATGAGGCTGAAATTCTTGGTTCATTTATATACTAAATACTATTTGTCTAATTAATTAATTGCTTGAAGTATTACTTTGGAATCTTTCAATATAGTCTTGAGGTGTTCTTATGATTTTGTCGTTGACGCTGTCAGAGGTAGATTCATTGATAGAGTTCTTAATTCTCTTATCATAATAACGCTTCAACTCTCTATATCTCTTACCACCACAACCGAGACACAATTGTAATATTCCTCTCAGCCCTACCCCACATCGTATGCAGGGTAAAGGCCCATAACTCCCGTTGCGAACGCTTTGCATATGATACCCACTGAATTCCTTTCTGCATGATTTGTTACAAGGGGTTACTGATCCAATCATAAGCCATTTGCAATGATTCATTATAATATATTCTCTATTTAAATAATTGTTTTATTTATAATATGAAGGAGTTCGAGAGATTATCGAAAATTACAACTTCGAAAAATATTAAATTTAACCTCGATAGAGTCTCTGATAAGCCAAAAAATCTAATAAGTGATAGAACCATGATAAGTAAAATTCGTGATTGTTTAATGAATTCAAGCGTGATGGAGCATCTCACTGTTGGTCAACATTTCGAATTGATTGTAGCGTTGATGCTACCATGAACGATAAAAACGCAGCAGTGATAATTTCACATCTTACGCGGAAAAGGTATTTTTTTAGAATAAAATTCATTATCCGTTCAGACACGGGAGATTGGATTATTCGGGATAAATTTGAACCCATCTTAAAGGATAAAAACACTGTTACTGTGAGTCAAGATTCCAAACCAGGAATTCTGACTGAAATTGACAAACCATACTACGGAAGATCTTATCCCGTAACAGCAGTTGTTTATGGGATATATCCGTTAAATAATAAACCGAGTATTGAAAAACTAGCACCGATGAAACTGTCATTGTTGACTTCGTCAAGAATGAATTGTATGGCAGAACGAATATTAGAACACTTCACAAATGCGCTGCGTGGAAACAAATTGACTGATCTAAGACGCGAAAAATAACCGAGTGGGGACTAACAGTGAAACAGCGTGGGGCAACAATTCAAAATGTGGCAGAGTTAGAACGAATACTAAAATTCCCACTATCAGTAGCGACGATAACAGGCGAGATATTATACGAACCGAAATATAAATCGAAGGGAGCTCCAATTAAAATTATTGATCATAACGAACACGCATGGACATCTGCAGTAACAATATTTCCGCTGCAAAGAACCATAAAATATATACCAACAGAATTTTTTCCAGAATTCTCTGAGAACAAATTATTTGATTTTATTCACCAGTTGAGTAAAAACGATTCCTTGTCAGTGTGGTTACTTCACAGCGCTGAAAACCCCGAGGGTGGATTCGATCAGATTGTAAGAGCCAATGGAGAATTATACCGCACTGAAACCCTCCATGACGCGATGAAAAAACTAGCTAATAGTTTCTCGAAGAGTTTTGACGACGAACAATTACTAACAAACTGTTTTACAATTCCGTCGGTTGCAGCTCATTTTGCGAGAAAGAAAAATACATGGAAACTAACACAGACATCAAATCAAGTTGTATAGAATACAACCACGGCGGATTATGGAATACAAAATACGACCGTGAAAGTATTATTTCAGTTGATATGGTCGCGTGTTATCCGGCGAGTTTTCTCGGTTATGGAGAATGCGCTGAACACTTTAAACGATTTGGACATCCAACACACGAGATGGTCCATGTTGCGATTCATGGACCACTTCCTGATTTTGATTTAACCGGATTCGCTCGTGTGGTGTCATTTGAATTGGCTACAGGACTTCATCCATGCTGTTATGTTTGGATTGGTAGACATATATCGGAAAAACACTGGATGCCAATAGTGCTGTTACGGTATATGATTGATTGTAGAATGCTGTTATCGTTCATTGTCAGTGAAGCGATTATATCCTATCAAGCTCAGACTGAAGTCTGGTTACCACAACCCAATCTAGATAGTATAATCAGCGAACAACGAAAACAACTTACCGATCTTGACGAAGAAAATATTGTAAAATGGTCCAAACAATTATTTGAAATCAGAAATAAAGACGCAAAGGATCTCGGTAGAAGAATAATTGGTAAATTTACTCAAGGTGGAAAATACGACAATAAACGATATTCTTCACGGTTGATTATAGATAGCGTTGAGTACGATTTTATAATCGCGGATATAACATCTAAGGGTATATATGTCTATCGTAAAGACGCTTTCTTGTCCGATGGAACAAAACTTGGTACAATTGTTACTTACGCAGACGGAGAAAATCTTCAGTATACACATTTGAGTGCGTCTATGCTAGCTTATGCTTCTATCAATTTATTTTCGATGATAAATATATTTCCTGACACCGCAGTTAGAGTAGCCACTGATTCATTTTATATTTACGCGAAACACAACGAAGCAGTGGCTGAATTCACTAATTCTGACGAGAGTTGGGGATCATGGAGAATTAAGCGGGAAATACCTTGTGACTATTCCAAATCAGCAGATGTTACGATTCAAGATAAATATTTGAAAGGTGATACAATATCAGAAATATCTAATGCACGGCAGATATCTGATCCAATATGTAGATATAAAACCAGCTACCTAAACAGCTGTGGCGTGTCAGGAAAGACGACTGGTGCGATTGAATTATTTCGTGGGAAATCAAACATGATTGTACTAACACCAACACACAAACTTGCCAGAAAGATGAAACAATGAGGAGTAAATGCCTGTACTTATCATAGTTTCTTTCGATGGAAAGGTGATGAATGGACTCCTAAACGAATTGGTGAGAAATTTATTCCTCAAGTTGTAATTTGGGACGAGATATGTACGTTATCGTTAGACGTATTACAAAAATTTCTCGATTGGTTATTGCACGGGAGCACAAAAGTCGTCATGCGCGGCGATCATGGCCAACCACCTCCATTTGTCGGTTTATCGCCACCTGATTGGCTAAAGAATTTTGTAGACTATTATGAAGAAATGAATACTGATCATAGAGCATTTGATGAACAATTACGCGAATTCAAACATCTAATCAGATTACAACCGGATAGAATCCAATGTGAAATAGCGCGTGAAATATTTTCAGAAACACCATTAAAAGATTTTTGGGAAGTGTGGAGACCAAATGATTTGATAGTAGCGAGTAGAAAAATAGTCAGAGACACACTTCAGATGAAATTATTTGAATTGCATAAAGAAACATTTATAACATTTCCAGTACAATTATGTTATAGGCCTTCGGATACACGAAAACAGAATATTTAAGTTGATATTCCAGGACAGCGTGAAAAGCAGAAATTAGTTTTAAATGATATTGTGCTGGTTGATATCAGCGTCGTGGAAGATGCATTGTGCGCTAATAAATCCCCATGGACGCTAGGATACGCAGCGACGATACATTCTTCACAGGGATTAACTATATCAGATACAATTGTTTGGATGGTGGATAATCACATCGATTGGTCAAATTTAGTTTATCTCGCAGTATCCAGAGTATGAAGAATAAATCAACTTCGAAGAGTTGTTTTAGACTATAACGACACTAAAATAAGTGATATTGTTGATAATGATATAATCAGAAAAAAACTTTCTGGTTATAAACAACAAGACAAAAAAAATAACAGAGAATTTGATATTGATGCTGAATTAATAATTACGCTGAAGCAACAACAGAATAATCACTGCGACAGTTGCAATTGTGTAATGCGCTGGTGCTGGTCGGATAAAGATACTCGACAATTTACAGTAGACAGAAAATATAGCAGAATAGGTCATACCAGGGATAATGTGATGCTGACTTGTCTTGAATGCAACAGACGAAAAGGTGCTAGTTAAGACCACGCGGCGGTGATTGAGTATCCTCGGGTATCACTTGAAGTTGTTCACGAGTAAATCCTCGCTGAGGAGCGGTAAAATCCAATCTATAGATTGCTGGTCTACCCGTGGATCGTGTTATACTAGCTATTTTATGCGCGGTGACACTCAAATAAGATCAGTAGCTCTTTTGTTACCACCTTCGAGTTCTCCTGGTTCATATAAATACCTAACAGTGACATTACCGAGTATTGGTTGTTTTGAAAAATCTTTTTGTGGTTGTACGGGTATATACTTCTTTTTAATGGCGTTGTTAGGTTTCATGTTGATTGTTCGAGTAATCTCATTATTTAGCGTGGTAATCACAGCTGGTAATCTCTTAACCCATTCACGAGATCGTTTATCCTGAATAAATTCCTTAGCATATTGATCTCCAAATAACCGCTCAGCAAGTGTACGATTAAATCGTTCAACAATTGCTAGTCGCGATGTAGTGCAGTATGACCTCGTCTGATGGTGACATTATGATGCTTCATTGTTGATAGAACCGCACCCTGAAATTCCTTGGCAGGATCAACTTGTAATAGATTTGGCCAACGCAGAGGACCCCTTCGATAAATCTTTTCGAATGCAGAAGCCACTTCAGTTGATGATTTTGTCTTTAGTGGTTCTGCTTGTTTGTATCGACTCGCAAAATCAACTACAGTTAACGCGTATTTGTAACCACCATTGTGTGGAAGAAATAATATATCAGCTTGATGAACTTCATTAGGAAAGGTAACATCAAAATGCGAGTAGTTAATTTGTTTAGGCGGTGGTAGATAAATTTGCCATATCGCCTGTTTAGATAACCAAATAGCCGCAGTGGTATATTTCACCTTCGTGGCGCTAGCGAGTTTACCAATTGCTGCTTTACCCCTCCAGTATCCTTTGGAGAATAATAAATAGATTCCATGTTGTTATTAATTACCAGCACCTAACATCAATTTACCTTTCATAGCCGATTTTATTAACCATGAAGCCAACTTTTCTTTGAAGGATTTGTCAGTGATAGAATTCAACGCGTGAATCAATTTCACATCTGCGATATGTCTGTGTTGCATATTACTGCTTTTATAAGCGACATCATGAGCATGACACGCTTTATCAATGGCGTTTATTGGATATTCACCGGGTTTGGGTTGGTTTTGATCATCGAGTCTGATATCAAGTCTAGTCCCGGGTCCACAATAACTATACCCTGGAAGATGTTTTTCTCCCGAATACTTCGCCCATGGTGTTCCCGGGAGTTTAGTTAGCTTGGCTGCGATATCACCTCCTCGTTTTTTTTTAAATTATCCGCAGATCTCATAGAAACAAATCTAAATTTATTTGTACTGCATTGTACACACTTTCCAGAAAGTTCGGATCTGTTATTTTTAGTTGTAATCGTCGTCAAGTCATCTGTGCCAGTACGCTTCTTACATTTCACACAATATAGATCCATAATTTATATATAATAACATGAATGTAATTGATTATTCAGCTAACCGACGACGGGAACCTATTAAACACCATGCGATGTTGCCGAATTCTATAAGAATGATTATAATCGGACCATCGGGAAGTGGCAAGACACAATTGTTACTTAATTTAATAACGAGATGGATGAAATGGGACAAGTTGTATTTGATAGCTCCTAGTCTAGATGATCAACGTTGTTACAATGTGTTAAAAGATTTTAGCGACAAAGCAGTAGAAGAATGCGGCAAGGGTATTATTGAGTTTATAAACGATATCGATGAAGCACCGAGCATTGATGATATTGATGGAGATATTAACAATTTAGTCGTATACTATGATATCATGTTAGACAATCAAAAGAATCCCACTAGGATATTTTCCAGAGGTAGGCATAAAAAACTGACGTGATATATGTCACTTAAAGATATACATAAATACCAAAAATGATCAGAGATAACTGTAATTTATTGTGTGTGTTGTAGCGTATGAGTTGATACTCATACGCTACGAAATATTTGGCAAACTTGGTGCTGCGGTGATATGGATCATAATCAATTTAGAAATTTCTTTAGTCGCGCTCAGTCAATCCCACATGGATTTGTAACGATAAATTTAGCAAACCATTGAACGCGATATCGTGTCGGACTTGATAAAATAGTCGATTAAAATCGTTTACTGGATTTCGTAAAAAAAAATTGTTCACCCATAGCAGCAGAGGGGGTGATTTCCAACGACAATAGCGTCTTTTTTGTTTGCCAAATGGACCCCTACAAGGAACCAAATAGACCTTTATATTAAATATTTACTAGGAGGCCTTGGTTTGTCAAATAGACCGTTCTATTAAATATTAACGAGAAGGAAGCTTCGTTGACGCATAAAAAGTTGGTATGTTAACCCCTTCTGCTGCTAGATTTATATCAATATCGTGAATATTTTATTCATTATACACTTCTCCGTGTATCTGAAGAAAAAATATGAATGTGCGTATGAGATGATAGGATGTATTCATGTGATATTTAAATGAAACTATCCAGTTAAGCAACATTGCTTAACTTTGTCTAGAACAACAGCAGTATGTGTACGAGTTAATGATTATGTTTATAATGCTTCCAGTAAGTGATATCTAATAACGAAAGCAATTTATTGCATTAACTGTGTCTGTCATGAACGGCCATAAATGATATTATGCTCTGAAAGCAAATCCCTTTTTTTAACAGCCCATTAAGAATTCATGAAAGCTTGTTTTATATCTTCTTCTTGCAGTAATGACAATAGTGATAATAACAATAGGTATAGTAGTCAAAGCAGTGTTACCTGCATCGCTTGAATTCATGACGAGTCCCGATATTCTGTAGGTGGCACGTAGATCTATTTCCAGCCATGTTGCTGGCCCAACACAGGTTGCTGGAAGTCCATCAGTGGCATTCCTTCCGTCGATGAACACATTGTTACCATACAATAACTGCTGGACTTTTTTCTTGTACGCAATATCCCCTATTATAACAAAAATTAGCACTAACAAAAAATATATAAAAAGAATAAATTTATCGTTTTAACATATTTCTTCACAAGATAAAAATTCTTTGTTATGTTTTCATTTGATGATAATTGTATGATTTGATAGGCTGTAAATTTGACAAAGGTAGCTAACACGTGATTCATATTCGGTGTGCCTCCTTAGATACCACTAATGAAGGTATGACTAATTTTCACAACACTCGCAACAAAGAAGAATATATTTAAGCTAAACTGTATGTGGGTTAAAATATATATATAAGTCACGAAAATCTCAGTTGTATAAGAAATTGTTGTATTGTGAAATTATATAGTTAAGAGAAGTTCTTAAAGAGAAGAATGTGCCACAATTGTATTAGTACAGACAGTATCCATTTCACTGGTATTAGTACAAACATAATGGAATTAGTACAGACACAGTATCCATTTCACAATGGTATTAGTACAAACATAATGAAATTAGTACAGACACAGTATCCATTTCACAATGGAATTAGTACAGACACAATGGAATTAATACAGACACAATGGTATTAGTACATACACAATGGTATTAGTACAGACATAATGGAATTAGTACAGACACAGTATCCATTTCACCATGGTGTTAGTACAGACACAATGGAATTAGTACAGACACAATGGAATTAGTACAGACTCAATCGAATTAGTACAGACACAATGGTATTAGTACAGGCACAATATAATTAGAACAGACACAATCGAATTAGTTCAGACACAATGGTATTAGTAAAGACACAATGGTATTAGTACATACACAAGGGAATTAGTACAGACACAATGGAATTAGTACATATACAATGGTATTAGTATCGACACAATGGTATTAGTACATACACAATGGAATTAGTACAGACACAATGGAATTAGTACAGACACAATGGTATTAGTACAGACACAATGGTATTAGTACAGACACAATGGAATTAGTACAGACATAATGGAATTAGTACAGACACAATGGTATTAGTACATACACAATGGAATTAGTACAGACACAATCGAATTATTACAGACACAGTGGTATTAGTACATACACAATGGTATTAGTAGAGACACAATGTAATTAGTACAGACACAATGGAATTAATACAGACACAATGGAATTAGTACAGACACGATAGAATTAGTACAGACACAATCGAATTAGTACATGCACAATGGAATTAGTACAGACACAATGGTATTAGTACAGACACAATAAAATTAGTACCGACACAGTATCCATTTCACAATGGTATTAGTATAGGCACAGTATCCACTTATGTTCGTGAATAAATAATATTTAATACTTTGTTTGTTTCCTCAGAAATGGCATGTTGCGTTTTAAATTATTTTCAGATTATATACAAATTAAATGACCATATAATACGTACTATAACATCAAACGCTTAAAATTGCATATATATATATATATATATATATATATATATATATATATATATATATATATATATATATATATATATATATATATATATATCTATATATATATATCATACCAAGGATTTCTTAAACTCGCTGACGCTTCATGCAATAAATGTGATTTCATATTAGAGGACGTAAACACGAATAACTAGTTATATATTCCTAAAATTCATGATTAGCATATGGGAAACAATTCATCAATAAAACATACCATACTGACATCCGGGTCCCATCCAACCTGTTGCACATCCTCTTGGACAGTTGCCGATATAGTTACACTGTTCATCGTCCACGCAGTGACATCTGTACATACATCTGGGTCCGAACTGGGGCTGGGAATTACCGTATCCACCTTGAGGGCATGACAAATCTGAAAAAGCCCATACTAAAAATGATGGATGTATTAACTAAAACGTATTCCAGTAATGCAATACATGAGTCTGGCCCATACTGAGATATGTGGCTGTAATGTTTTTCCCATATCATCATAAATGCCATCTCACCTCTGTCCACGTGGGTTCGAGTCTCAGATTCAGCCAATTTGAGTATGTGAGAAAGCTTGTCAGTAGCTTCTCGTGGGATGGTGGTTCTTTCTTGGAGGTTTCCCGGGTTCTACCTCCACCATTAATACTGGCTGCCATGTATAGCCTATCGTGTGCTGAAAATTGGAATTAAAATCTTCAACAACATAAATGGCGTCAGGTGTATTTTGAGTTGTGTCTGTTTCCCTATTCTGAATGTAAGTGCTTGAACTCGGTTATTGATTTGTTTTATAGAAAAGTAAGGATATATGTGCATAAATGCATAGATACAAGATGTGCAACTAGAGAACATACATGCAAACGGCAAATGTCATCAAAATAGATTTTTTGACAATTACTGAAAGAGTTATGGGTAAAATGTTCGTGAAAAGGCTTAACATGCTATCACAGTCTTCGTATAATATTAAAGAACGGGCTTTAAATAGAAAAGATTTATGTAAAATACCTGCGTCTATCTGAATACAAAAAATTATATCTAAATTAATGAGCCCCCGAGTTTCGGAGTAGTCTAAGTCACCTAACATTGCCATTTCATCATGTTTGCGTGGATTCGAGTTCTGAGTTCGGCTCACGTGGGAATGTGAGAAAGCTTGCCAGTAGCTTCTCATGGGTCTGTGGTTCTTTCCAGCTTTTTTCCGGGTTCTTTCTTATTTATACTGGCCGCCATGTATAGTTTATCTTTTGCTGAAACATGACGTTAAACACTACAACAACAACTACAACATAAATTAATGAAAATTGCACATAATACTCTTCTACTCCTGCATAAATAGCTCGCATACTCACCTGCCAAATCCAAGAAAGAAAACATTTGAAAAATAATAAATCTCTTCATAACTTTGAATACAAAATTACTTTCTATTCCACGTTCCAACTTAAAGTTGTAATAGCATGCAATTGAATTGCTGTACAGTCAGCTAACTTCTAAACTTCCTTGTCTTACTATTCAAGGTAATGAATACTTGATAGGCATATGTAAATATCTCTATGACAAAATAAATTTACGTCTAATGGCGCCATGCTTGGTTACTAGGCCATGATTATATTAACTGATTGTGCTTCCTCTATTTTAATAATAAAAGTATATGGTGCAATCGTTTGAAATGTGGAGTCTATGATTATATCATTTCAACCATGGTAGTGTCACCCTAGTGCGTGTTTGCCATTTCATGTATTTGTTATGAATCCAAAGTATTTGTATTGTTCATATGTATGTGTAGTGTTATACGCCATTATATGTTTACTTGAAGTGAAAGCGTACGTATATGATTCCTGGAAGGATCTAGGAAATTCGGGAGTGCTGACATTTCTCTAGAAAGTGCTATAGAACTGTTGGTGTATTTGTGTGCTCGAATTAAGTCATTTTGCAGTATTATTAGTATCTTTACTGGTTTTCCAGAGCATTTAAATAGTACTACATATTTTATTGTACACTTAATTGTGGTTGTACGACAAATTTCTTTTGTACAATAAATACAACAAATTGTTGCATGTTTTTTTGTAATTGTAAATTACACAGTCTAACCTTCACCGCAGTTTGTAGGGACAAATGACATTCGTTTGTGATTTCATGCTTAATAATTCTCATACAGACATACGTGCATATGTATGGAAAAACGCATTATATAGCATTGAGTGTAAGTCGCTTACAATCAAATCTTCCAATTTACGTACTGTGCACATCACGCGTATGAAACTAACTTTCAACGGCATTGCCCTTAAAGTTGATGCTCAAATAGCAGAACGGATTATAGAGAACGGAGGAGAGTCTGAATAGTTTTTCTTTAAGTTATCTGAGAGTAATCAGGCCTAATCAAAAGGACTCATATTTCAATGTTCAGTTCAAACTATGAAATATGTCTGCCAAATATGTGACAATAAGACTCATGCCTGATGTATGTCTCATAAGTGAAGTCAAAGTGGTTGATATTTCCTCCAGGATGTCGGAAAACAGTTTACATTCTACTCCGAAAGATCAGAAGGTTAAGATCGACATGGAAAATCTGACACCAGTGCAACAGCATAGCCTCAGACAAGTATTGACGAAATGAGAATGTGTATTGTCGAAGGCATACACAGACTTGGAAAAGACTGACCTCATGAAGAATAAGATGGTACTCAGTGATGATAAACCTCTTAATATACGAGGAGGTTTGTTAGCGTATTAAGGATATCCTAGATGCAGGTGCAATCAGGGAATTTGATAGTCCATATTCGTCTAATGTTGTGTTGGTCAATAAATGAAATTAACAGCCTGTGTTTCTGTATTGACTACCGGACCCTTAATGCAAAGACCCGGAAGGACGCTTACATCCTTCTGCCGTTTGATGATATATTTTGAGGCGCACAGTTCTTCTCCAAGCTGGACCTAAGACAGAGTATGGGAAGGTCGAGATGGAGGAAGAACACAAGGAATACACAGCCTTATAAGTACTCGACGAACTGCAATAGGTTTGGTTTGTGCAATGCTGGAGTTCAAAGTCTTTTGGAGAAATGCATGGATGAAATGCACATGCAGGAATGCCACATTTTGATAGAGGATATCCTCATTTTCTCGATAAAATACCCGGCTTCATTGACCGTTTATGTCAAAGTATGCCCGCTTACACCATCACAGTCTTAAGATGAAACCCTCTAAATGTGAGTAGCTCATCCGGGTCATGTTATGTCTGAGGAAGGTATGAAGCTTTAATCAGATAACACATCTGCTATTATGACTTGTCAAAAGCCTAACAGCGGAAAGACTCATATCAGCAACCGGTAAGACATCTACTAGAGACCAAAAACCACACAACGGCTAGGCCAGTGGGTCACTTCACAAACGATTCACTGCGTGTGTGTTATTGAAATCGTTCGGGCGTTTTCTTTGCTTTTATATAGTGGGTTCGAATCCTACTTAGATTACAGTCATCTTCCTCCTTGATTTGTCTGCAGTATTTGATACAATTGATCATGATATATTATTTCACCGTCTCCAGATTGTATTTGGCTTTCTCAACTCAGCCGTACTCTGGTTCAAGCCCTACTTAGTGAACAAGACATAAATTGTATCAGCAAACGGAATACACTCCAGCCTAGTTGACCGATGTTGTGGTGTTCCATAGCGGTTTATTCTTGGACCTGATATCTTCATTCTATATAATCATCCGCTCTCAAGAGTGTCGTATATCATCATCCAGTTTCTCACCAGTTGTAAGTTGATGATGCCCACATTTACAAGTCTAGCCACCCAACCGAAGTTGGTGCTACCATCCAATGAGTAGAGAGGTACCTCATCTGATGTGAAATAATGAATGACATGTAAGAAGCTGCAGTTGAATGATGATACAACTGAGACCATTCTGATCACAACACAAAGACTTTCTCTTTCACATCCTTTATCCTAAGCAATAAATATCAGCAACACCAACATTAAAGTTACAGTCAGTATGAAGCCTAGGTGTTACTGTGGACAGTACTCTCACATTGTACCAATATGTCATGAACGTATGCATATCTTGAGCTGAGACGCAACAACTCCAGTCCCAAATATCTTTTAGTTGATGACACTAAAACACTTGTGTGTTTGTTAGTGCTTTTAAGACTGGACTATGGTAATTCAGTTCTGTCTGTTATGTCTCACTATATACTCCCGAAACTTCACAAAGTTCAAAACACAACTGCTCAGATCATTCTTAGAGTACCACTATCTGAACACACCTCCCCGCTGCTCTGTACCCTACACTGGCTATCCATTCGATCCAGAATCAAACACAAAATTTGATCACTGTGCCAATTTTCACTGATGGACTCCAGTCTAACATAACTATCTGGCCTCACCCATGTATACACACCGGCAAGATACTTACACTAACATCTTGACAATTGTACTCTCATTATTCCTACTATAAAAACTAAGTCATATGGACAACTTTGTTTTGCATAGCAGGGCCCATCAACCTGGAACGAATCGCTCTTTGAAATTAGACACAAACACACAGTGATACGTTTCAAGAGTACTCTTATAACTCACCTTTTGCGACTGCAAGAACAAACGTAAAGACCTAATTGTCTCCTACCTTAAATATGTTTAGCATTTTTTTTATGTTTTCGAATTTCTTTGGGTATGTTTTTACTTTGCATTTTATAGTCATATCATTATATATGTTGTAAAGCACTTCGAGCTTCTAAAGATTAGGCGCAATAGAAAATCATTATTTATAGTAGTAGTAGTAAATATTAGTCGTAGTAGCAGTAGTAGTACCATATCTGATGTGATATACTAATTTATTCCTTATTCCGGTGTGAAACTCACACAAAAGCTCTATTGATCATGCCTTATGCAAAGTAATACTCCAGTCCAATACTTATTATTATTAATATACTAATAATCTGCTGAATTGCTGTATTGCAACAATGAGTCAATTGAAATTGTGATGCCAAATGTAATTCTTATGGATTGTGCCTTGTCACGGAAGAAATTTTCAAACAGGTCCTGAAGGTCGACTGGAGAGAAGGTAGTTAAAAGTTATTTCTTTTCTTTCTGACGCACATCTTGTTCACTGCTTCTTGGGATCATGTGGTGTGCTCAAAATAAGAATTTCTCATATCAAACCTAAGCACATTCCAGCTTATGTAGTAGTATTAGTAGTAGTAGTAGTATTAGTTGTAGTAGCAGTAGTATGATGTGATATACTAATTTTTTTACTTATTCAATTGTGAAACTCACACTATAGCTCTATTGATCATGCCTTTTGCAAACTAATACTCCAGTTCAATACTTATTATTAATAATATGCTAATAATCTGCTGAATTTCTGCAAAACTTGACTACTTGATTCGTTCGATGATTTAGAGTCAATTTAGAGTCAATTTATTTACTTTACACTCAGTATGCACGTCTGCACATTTGTCCCAGTGTCCGTAGCCCTTACCTTTTGGACCACCGCAAGAAAGACTTTGAACCTTGTCGTCGGAGCACTCGTCTGTCAAGGCTCCTAAACGTCTCCGTCGATTGATGGGTGATGATGATCATTTGGGACTCGATATTCTAATTGATGTAACACTTCGTATAATTTTAAGCGAGCATGGATTGTCACGTACGGTAAGCCGTAAGGATCACGTTTCCGATTTCGTCTTCCTCTACAAACGCAAGTCCTGTTTCGTAATTGACCCGGATCAAAACTTCAGGAACAACGTCTACATATTTCATATGGTTGTTTTTTTTTTTTCGTCAATCATCTTAAAGTAGACTGCGGGTTCTGTGAATTACTCTGTAATGAGTAAACAGGAACGTCGTGCCATTTTTTAACACAAACAACTTAACATGTTTTCGGCAAACGATCGCCTTTCTTTTTGTTTTTCCACACGTCGTCTAACGTGATGCCTTCCTGGTCAAAGTATTTATGTTGGTGTTCGGGAGTCTGGCACCAGGAAGGATAGCAGCTGACTTATTGATGAAGTATCCAAAAGCAATAACGTAGTCCGCTAAAATGCCTTTCTCTCTTGAGAAAGTGGATATTTTCGTACATTTCTAGTAGTTGGTACACTAGTTACAGAGCACGAAACATTTCGACAATGTTCCTGTCAATGCAAGTTCGTCCTAAGTGTGATGACAATGTTCGTCTTGGTTGCAACCTTTGGCATATGTGCGACACAAAGAAATATCAGTTTTCCTTGGTAATGGTTATGTAAAACAGGATGGTACAAATTGTTGAGAAGCAAGCCTTTGCACTTGATAAATCATTCGTATTGTCGATAGTTTTCCACATCAGATAGTGTAGATGTCCTACTGACAACTGCCGTAAGATTACAGAGAACACACGTGCAGTTATTTCTTTGTTTTTTTCTTCTCGTTCATATCGTGCGGCAAAATTGTGGTCGATTACACTCAACTATTCTGTAAAATGTCCATCCACGTTTCAAATTCATTTTGAATTAAATGCTTTTGCATTCTCGTTTTACGGTTATATTACACCTTTCCACACGTGATACGATTTTGTCTAAGGTATACAGTGTTCAAGGACTTTTTTATTCTGTAAATCTGTCATTATCCAACTATACTACTTCAGTATTGCATTCTTTGACGATTTCCCCTAAAGCGATGCGCTGCGGTTGCCACGTGTTTCCACTTTTTAATCCCAAACAATTACCTTTAATATCGTTACAATTTTGTGTATTTACGTACCAGTAATAACAACCTGCTGTTACGAAACAACTGATATGGCCTGATTAGGTCACCATACATTCCAGTATTATTAAAGTGTCGTGTTTCGCGCGCCATAGTATATATGTCATCCAGACAATATAAATAAACTATTTTAAAATGTAAAACGTGTTATCGCTTGTTTGTTTGATGTATACGTAGGCTGTGCATTGAATCATGGTAATATGTTCCCATACTAGATAGTTATCAAAGCTAATTGACTCTTAAAATCGCATCAAAGACGAGTTAATTGCTAGTCGTTATGTTGATTATTTTAAATGGCTGATATTTTTTTCTCACATCATCACTAATGCGGCCTTAAAATCATGTAAAAATACATTCATCAATTTGCAAGACTGTAATAATGTTTATTTTAGATTCCTATGCCTGGTTCTCGTGAATGACAAAAGTATGTATAGTTTTTATTTTTAAAAGCATGCAAATTACAGCAGCTCAGACCTTGGTAAGACACTTTTTTTGTCCGCGAAAGTATACTCTATTTAATCAAACAAATTTCAGTATGATTAGTTTTAGGTTACAGCTTAGAAAAAAATGAGATTAAAGATCTGCAAATAAATTGTTCTTCCCAAATGGTCATTGTTTTCAAAAGACTACTTTCATTTACATGTGTTTTAACATCTCTTTTTCATAAACATAACAAGGCAACGTTTTATGAATCATAGGATAAATCCATACGCAATGTTTTGGAACACTAGCATTTTATTATATACCGACGTTCAGGAAAATAGTGCCAGGATATTGGGACATGTTTAGTTTGTCCGAGGCATGCAAAGTCACGTGCTAATGGTCATAAGATTAAATAATTATCTTATGCCTGCTTTAACAACATCAACTTAACATAATGACCACATGAACATGATTCGAGCGAGACATGCCAAGATAAATTAATAAGTCAATCTAGATTATATAAAGAAAACAGAACGCCATAACGACTGGAAGATATGCGAAATAAATCCTGAAATATTACATTCCAATGTGTATTGAAACAAGAAACTAATAGTACATTATTAACTTGATACTGATGTTGTCATATGGAACATCGAACGCAATGGAATACCATGATTACTAGGTCATGAACGTAAGGCGTTCTTCCTAAACCTGCGGTGAAGACCGTTGTCGATGAAAGATACAGAAGTGAATGAAATATGGTAATTCGTTTCATCTTCCAGTTTATTGCACAATGTATTGACCTGAAATACAATTAAGCTAATTGAATACATTAATACCGAAGAGAGAGTATGATTTTTTCCTTGATGTCCTCTAGTTGCACACAATATTAAAGATTGGCAAGGAAACGGTCTTGAGGACTTTTATAGTTGCAACATCATAAGCATTCATAATTATCAATTAGTAACTACCGAAATGTTTCATTCGTTTATTGTAATACTAAATATTTCACAATAAATACACATAAACAATATGGCGTTTATGTCATGAATTATTGCATGGAAATAAAGTATCGTTATGTGGTCTCCCAGGTTTCAGGATGGTACTGAGTGCATTGTTTTCAAAGTAAGGATTCAATGGCTTTACAAATCCCATTGGAGACCAGGTCTATACTGAATTAAATCAAACTGTTCCAAAAAAGAAAACAAGAATATTATCTTTCGCTTGTATATTCACGTGAACTTTCTTTATCACATCTTTAAATTAAACGTAATGAGAAGCTAGCTGAACAAAAGTTGAGGTATGTATTAATATCGTATACGTAATTTACTTCTTCGAATAAACTGCGTTAATCAGTTTGCTATCACGCGTTTCAGTTTACCATTATGTCCCCCGCTCCCCCCCCCCAAAAAAAAAAACAAAATGAACAAAGCAACATTTACTTTCTCGTATCTATTTTTCGATACCAGAAATATCATTGACCACACCTGCATACCTTCCAGAAAATGTATTGCATGCGATGTCACTGTGTTTCCGCCATTTTCATGCTAATATTCAAAAAGGCGAAATTTAGGTATCACCTTAACCATTAGCCTTTTAGCGCGAATTTTACTGACGAACTGAACAAGTTTTCATAAGATTTAAGACTTATTTCGTACAATAAGCATTTCATTGTGTACCCGTCTTTATATCCAACACAACGTTTGTATTTCGAGGGCAAATGTGCCCATTTATCTTATTATAAGGAATACATTTCACCATAGAAATAGAGTAAGGACTGGAATAAAAATTAGACATTGACACAGAGCTCATGTCTCTTCAGCGGTAGAGACTGACCTTGGGTTCAAATATAATTCCATATTCGCTATACATGATTATTTTATCTGGATCTCGGTATAACCTAATGGTTAATTCCTGGGTTAGTAAAATACAACGAGGAATTAAGTACAGAACATATTCTAACGTGTGTTTATACTTGGTACACTGATAATGCATACAGATTCTCAGGCCTGCAAGGAATACACTAACAACAAAACTGACAAATCTTCGTCAGCAGTGTCATTCTTATTACAGCTTTACAATATCATCCAACATATTTAAATCACTCTGGATATATGTGTTGACAATAGGTCTAATTATGCTCATAGATTAATTTTAGTGGTGTGATATTCTCTGTAAAGTTTCAAATTAACAGTCACATGTTCTTGGCTAGAACTTTTAATGAACTCGTAAAAGGATTGAACTATTAGATGCTAATAACTTTACAAGTTCTCCAAGTTTAGCCTTCTAGTTCTATAAGAAATCTAAGAAAGCAACGAATTTCGCTTTCTTTGTTTCCTCTTTCGCTTCAACCGTCAGTTCAGTTTCAACAAATATCATCTTTACAACGACCCGAATTTGATCAGTTTTGTCCGGTAGCTTGACAACGACACGGCCCACCATTTCGCATTTGGAATCTGTAACAAATATAGGGTTCTTTTCGGAGCTAGCATATATTTTCAGAAACATTTTTTTAAATTAGATTTAATGGTAATGTGCTTGCCGATCTTGGCTTCGCCAATTTTAACGGATTCCCCAACTTTGATATATTTCTTAAACACATCTTTGCATCGATCATTCCCTCCAACGCTAATTTTCTTTTCTTGTGGATGCTTGGTGGGATCAAATGGAGGCGAAATGTTTATACCACATGTATACTTCGCTATTCTAGATGAGATAAGCTGAGGCCTGTGTTTAAATATTACGGCGCTATTCAAAACTACTAAGCCTGCTTCGTTGGGGGTAGCTAATTACTTTTGTCTTATGCAATCGGCAATACCGAATAAGTAACTAATTTAATGTCAATCGATATGGTCTCATTATTGGAATAAATACAATATGGTATAGTTTTATAGTATTTCTTGATTGCATACAACCTCATCAAATTCTTTACAGTCAGGCTACCACGAGTTTATTCCAATAATCAGACATTTAATGATAATGCATGTGAAGTCAACACCCCAGCAGCTCTTTGTCAGTATTGTATATATGATTACACCAACATATTGGGGTATACTAAGTCAAATACTTTTTACATCGGTATAATAGAAAAGTCATCTACATAATATCAATGCATATGGGGTACAAATGTTGACCCAAAAATGTAAGGTTAATTCTAAGCATAATATTCATAAATTGCAATGAAGCATGAAGCTCACCTCTACAATCTGTGAAAATTACAGGGATAAATCCAAAGATTCTTGAGTCAAGCTTCAATAAACAAGTCCATATTTTTCAAGTGAATAATTTACTACGTTTAATAAAATATGTTGTATACTTGTGTGCAATCTGAGAAAAATTCATTTTGATTGGCAAATAATTTTCCTCTTTGAATGGTTGAATATGTTCGACGAAATCAACTCTCTATTTCTTTATTTCTCTCTCTCCCAATCACCCTCTTTATATCTGTCTGTATGTCTCACTCTCCCTTTTTTCTCTTTGTTTACCTCTTTCTCTCTCTCTCTCTTCTCTCTCTCTCTCTCTCTCTCTCTCTCTCTCTCTCTCTCTCTCTCTCTCTCTCTCTCCATCTGTCTCTCTATGTCTCCCTCTCTCTCTCTCTTACGTACCAGATAGCACACACTATCATACCTAAGTTCCACAGACCGTACAATGAATAGATATTAATCAGAACATGAATAGCTATTAAATGAGAGGGTAATACCTACCCTAGTAGATTAAAAACTCCCGATAGATGTATATCACTTGAAAGGAGAGAAATTTGGGTCAGGTAGTTTGTTTGTACATCACCTTTTTTTCGAAAACAGTACAGTATTTGCACTCCTTCACTCTCATACAGACAAAGACCTGAATACAATGTAGAGCCTTTTCGTGTCGATATTACAGACAAGAACAAGCATTAACTGATTTCAAAGTTATGGTAGTATCATCAAGCCTTGCGTCAGGGACCTGCTTTCTAATCTGCGGTTCAAGGACGTGGGGCAGGTGGGGTAAGACTTTCGTTCTAATTAAGGTCATTTCGTTTTTTTTCTGATCAAATAAATTCTTTCCAACTGGTAGGATTCATTTTTCTCTAAATTCTAATATTGAATGTATTGATGTACCTATGGTCTCGAACGTATTAATTGGTCAATGGCCTGGAGTGTGTCGATGTGCTAACAATTTGTTTATGTATAACGATACAATAACCCAAGATGTTCTTGTCATAATTCACTATGATTTCTAAGTTAAATTACAAAAATACTTTTAATATTTCAAGTGGATAATAATTTGAATAAAATAATCCTTCCAGATAAAAAACTAAATACTACAGTATAATTAACATTATATTAAAACTAAGACACAATAACAGGACCATCATGTAGGTCTGTTTATTTCCAGCGTTTTCCCGGGTTCTTCCTTATTTATACTGGCCGCCATGTATAGCATATCCTTTGCTGAAACATGACGTTAAACCCTACAACAACAACAGCAACATAAATTCATGACAATTACAGTAACTACTCTTCTACTCCTGCATAAATAGCTCGCTTACTCACCTGCCAAATCCAAGAAAGAAACAATTAAAAAACAAAACAAATCTCTTCATAACTTTGAAGACAAAAATATTTTGTATTCCACGTTCCAACTTAAAGTTATAATAACATGCGGTAGATTGAATTGCTATACAGTCAGCTAACTTCAAAACGTCCTGTTCTGTACTTATCAAGGTAGTGCATACTTCACAAGCTAATAAAAATCAGTTTATGGAATCATAAATATACGCTTTCAGTTGATGGCTAATGACGCTACGCTTGGCGACGTGAAACGAACTGCCCATTGAAATTAGACACAAAGGCACAGTGTTCCCTTTTAAAAGTGCTCTTAAGATTCACCTGTTTTGACTGCAGGGATAAACTTATCGACCTAACCATGATTTGTATCTTATATGTTTTCCGCATGTTTTTATGTTTTCCAATTTCATTGTTTTGTCATTTGTTGTTCTGTAGTGTAGTCATATCATTATTGATGGTGTAAAGCGCTTAGAGCTTCGAAAGATTAGGCGCTATACAAAGTCCTCATTATTATTATAATAAAAGTATATGGTGCAACTGTTTCAAATTTTGAGTCTATGATTATATCATTTCAACCATGGTAGTGTGACCCTAGTGCGTGTTTGCCATCTCATGTGTTTGTTATGAAGCCAAAGTATTTGTATTGTTCATGTGTATGTGTAGTGTTATACGCCATTATATGTTTAGTTGAAGTGAAAGCTTTCGTATATGATTCTTGGAAGGTTCTAGGACATTCGGGAGTGCTGACATTTCTCTAGAAAGTACTATAGAACTGTTGGTGTAGTAGAGTACATGTACCTAAATAAAGTCATTTTGCAGTAATATTAGTATCTCTACTAGTTTTTCAGAGCTGTTAAATAGTAGTGCATATTTCGTTTTACACTTAATTGTGGTTGTACGACAAACCTCTTTTGTACAATAAATACAACAAATTGTTGAATGCTTTTTTGTAATTGTGAATTACACAGTATAACCTTTACTGCAGTTGTAGGGACAAATGCCGTTTGTTTGTGATATCATGCTTAATAATTCTCATACCGATAGAAGTGCATATGTATAGAAAAACGCATTATATAACATTGAGTGTAAGTCACTTACAGTCAGATCTTCCAATTCCAGTACTGTCGACATTACGCGTATGAAACTATTACTTTCAACGGCATTGTCCATAATGTTGATGTACATATAGCAGAAGCGATTACCGAGAACGGAGAAGAGTCTGAATGGTTTTATTTAAGTTATCTGAGAGTAATCAGGCCTAAACAAAAGGACTTATATTCCAAAGTTCAGGTCAAAGTATGAAATATGTCTGCCAAATGTGTGACAATCTCTCGTCTCAATATATACTCCAGAAACTTCATAACACAATTGTTCAGATCATCCTTAAAGTACCAGGATCTGAACACACCTCCTCGCTGCTCTGTACCCTACACTGGCTATCCATTCGATCCAGAATCAAACACAAAATTTGATCACCCAGCCACGTTTCACTGACGGACTCCAGGTCAACATAACTATATGGCGTCACCCATGTATACACACCAGCAAGATACTTACGCTAACATTCTGACAATTTTACTCTCATTATTCCCACAGTAAAAACTATGTCATATGGACAACTTTCTTTTGCAAAGCAGTGCCCATCAACCTGGAACGAATCACCCTTGGATATTAGACACGAACAGACAGTGATCTCTTTCAAGACTGCTCGTACAACTCTCCTTTCTCGACTGCAAGAACAAACTTAAAGACCTAATAATGTGTCCTACCTTAAATATGTTCAGCATCTTTTTATGTTTTCTAATTTCTTTGGGTATGTTTTTATTTTGGGTTTTTGTAGTCATATCATTATATATGTTGTAAAGCACTTCGAGCTTCTAAAGATTAGGCGCAATAGAAAATCATTATTTATAGTAGTAGTAGTATCATATCTGATGTGATATACTAATTTATTCCTTATTCCGGTGTAAAACTCACACTAATGCTCTATTGATCATGCATTATGCAAGCTAATAATCCAATCCAATACTTATTATTATTAATATACTAATAATCTGCTGAATTTCAGTATTGCAACGATGAGTCAATTGAAATTGTGTTGTCAAGCGTAATTCTTATGGCCTGTGCCTTGTCATGGAAGAAAGTTTCAAACAGGTCCTGAAGGTTGACTGAAGAGAAGGTAGTTAGACAATTTTATTTCCTTCTGACGCACATCTTGTTCACTGCTTCCTGGAATCATGTGGTGTGCACAAAAACAGAATCTCTCATATCAAACCTAAGCACATTCAAGCTTTATGTCATCCACACAGACGACAGACAATCATCATCTATGAGCTAGTTCACTGCATTTCCGTCTACTTTCACAACGATCGGCGTGTGGACTATTTTGATTGTTATGGAGCACGGCCTATGGAATACATCATTGAGTATATGAGATAAAATTCCGTATCGACTCGAATCAATAATATGTGATTACATGTTGTGTGGACTTGAATTTTCTTGATCAACGTAGAATTGATGTCCAATAGAAAATTTAGTGACTTGTTTTAATCGTAAGTACACTAGAAACGATAATAAAGTTAAAACAATTCGGGTTGAAAAGACTGGATACCATTCCAACTAGAACGATATTACCTTTCGTCGATGACATTAAAGTAGAGCCAGATATAGAAAGGATGATGTAGCCATAGAAAAAGTGTTCCCATTTTTGAAACAAACAGAGACAAAGTGAGAGTTTTTATACTTTTCAGGAAACGTTTATTAAGTTGTCAAATTTGGTATGAAGTTATCGAGTGGATAAAATTGTATGAATCTTTCCTATCCGTAGAGGAAATCAGTAATCATTGTGTCGTCGCTAATAGCTACATATATACTTGTTCCAAAGGTAGTGTCTTCCCATATTCAGTCTTTTTTTTTTTAAATACGCATAGTTCACAAATGCAGAAATGATGTTGCGTTTGCATTTCACGTATAGCTTGACAAACTCTTGTCAAATACGTTCTCCTAACTCCAAAGGCAAACCACGAATGTTCTCTTGATAAGTATCGATGAAGAAATTACTTCGGCCCCACGAAAGCAAAGTAATAACAGTGCGAAGATAATCGAGCTTGTTCCAAAAAAGCCAAGTCCCTCTCGTGAAGTGACAAACCGAAACTGAAGTACCTAACTTTATGTTCTTCTCGCAAGTAAATAAATGAATCTCTGGCTAATTATTCGGGGATAGTTCCACCCAGATGTTTTATTTACTTTCCTTTAAACGTTTGGAACCGACAATCGCGCAGGGAACGAATATTTGTATTCACAGGATCCTTTCTGTGTGACGGTGATACTTGAAGTAGTTTAACCAAAAATGGATGAGATTCGTAGGGTAGTAGCTGTACAGTTTAACGTTATAACTGAAATTCACAAAGGAGTTCACGATAATGAGTGGCATCCATTTCGAATCGTAGGGTTTTACACGCACATTATCACTTTCTTTCTATGGTACAAGTTCCCATTTCGCGCTTCATCGCTGGTGTCGCCGCATACGGCAAATATGGAATCGCGAGGCAGATCATTAAGCCCGACCTGATCATCACTGCAGCTGAACCTCTTGTTGACTTGTGCCACTGTGAAAAGATTCATCTTTCTAGCTTGGAGCATGTAATCAGAATTACGGATCGGTCTTGGGTGTTTTTTCAATTTTATACCAGTCTTGATAAAGTCTCGAGCTTGTACATCTTTCTCATTTAAGAAATGTATTAGAAGTCTTTTAGTTTTGGAAGTATTATAGATTATGACGTCTTCCTTTGTCTCTTCCATGACAAAGGTACCACCTTCTCTGCGGTATCGTCGCAAATGTACAGCGGTTTGATGGGTTCAAAGGTAAGAACAGTGCTGAGACTATCAGGTCTGTCTCAGAATAACTCAATGTTTATAGATACATATATCCAACCGCAGCATCAGACCACGGTTGTAACACTATTCTTCGTATCCCAGTCCAGCACCATCTAACATATTTGGAATAGGTAATCCTTTCTCGCCCCAATGCCATTTCTTAAAGTTTCCAATCGCCTGCACAATTATAATAGTCAGGCGAGACGACGTGAAATGTGTAGTATTTAAACTTAGAGTCCGCAATGGGTACCTCACTCGTTTTTCGCTGTGTCGAACTGATCATTCATGTCGGTGGCTATCATCTTTGAACCACTATTTTATACCGCGTAATATCGTCATGTCCATAAGGTAAAGTGAAGTAATTGGTTAGCCGCACTCGCGTCTGGTTCACGATTAGATACATTTCTTATATGGTTCGACTGCCAATTTGCTGAGTGGATAAACGTACAAATGTGTGTAGTTTGTATGAGCTGCTAAACGTACAAATGTCAAAGTATTTATTTTGGTGTTCGGGAGTCTGGCAGCAGGAAGGATAGCCGCTGTTGAAGTATCCAAAAGCAATAACGTAGTCCAAAACATGCCTTTCTCTCTTGGGAAAGTGGATATTTTCGTACATTTCTAGTAGTTGGTACACTAGTTACAGAGCACGAAACATTTCCACGTTGACCGATGTTCATGTCAATGCAAGTTCGTCCTAAGTGTGATGACAATGTTCGTCTTGGTTGCAACCTTCGGCACAAGTGCGACACAAAGAAAACATGTTTTCCTTGATAATGGTGATGTAAAACGGAATGGTACAAATTGGTGAGAAGCAAGCCTTTGCACTTGATCAATCATTCGTATTGTTGATAGTTTTCCACATCAGATAGTGTAGATGTCCTACTGACAACTGACGTTAGATTACAGAGAACACACGTGCATTTATTTCCTTTTTTTCTTCTCGTCCATATGGTGCGGCAAAATTGTGGTCGATTACACTCAACTATTCTGTAAAATGTCCATCATGTTTTGAATTCATTTTGAATTAATTACTTTTACATTCTCGTTTTACGGTTATATTACATCTTTCCACACGTGATACAATTTTGTCTAAGGTGTACAGTGTTCAAGGACTTTTTTATTATGAAAACTGTCATTATCGAACTATACTATTTCAGTATTTCATTCTTTGACTTTCTCCCCCAAAGCGATGCGCTGCGGTTTCCACTTTTTTCCACTTTTTAATCCCAAACAAATGCCTTTAAAATGTTACAATTTTGTGTATTTACGTACCAGTAATAACAACCTGCTGTTACGAAACACCTGATATGGCCTGGTTAGGCCATCATACATTCCAGTATTATTAAGGTGTCATGTTTCGCGCGCCATAGTATGTATGTCTCCAGACAATATACACCCGCGTGCGAATTCGTGTCTTTCTCTCTTCCACTTACGCAGCAGATTACTATGGAACAACACAAGGTTCGCAACAGATGGACATTATTAAACTCGTTTAATACATTTATATGTATGTATATATACATAGTTATATATGTATATGCATATATTCTGAACTTTGTCTCGATCGAGCTGATCATATGTGCTTTCCAGTCGTGCACTCGTAACAGATGCAGATGCAGATATCCGCCTAAGTGAAAAGAAACCGAAAGGTATGACTTGAAACACTGCATACAAACCAAAAAACGGAAGCAATTTATAAAATTTACAAGATACTTGTTCAAGCGGACGAACAAGAAACAATATCATTATATAACTTATATTTCGTTTCAGGTAATTCTTTGATAAAAGAAACATTTATTTATCAAATATAATGTTTTAGACAAGCTTAAGAAATGAATTGATTTACGAGGTTCATAATTTGATTTTCGGAACTTAAAGTATGACGTAGATTCTTTCCATCCGTTATATAATTTTTTTAATTTTAAAGTAATATTACTATATAATTTATCTGAACCGATAATTAGAATATACAATATTATTAATACACTTTAGGACGTACATGCGAATTCTCATCAGGAAACATCATACTGCAATCCCAATCAGTAATGCGAACAAACATACACCAACGATGATCCCGATAATCTGAGGACTAAAATCACTTCCATCATTATTTTTTCTGTCGCCAAACCTGTAGTGATATAAATATAACACTAAACAATATTTGGGCTCTACATTTTAGAAACCATTGCGAGAGTAAATTATCTTTTGTCCGATACTGAGCATGTCTTTTTGTAATCAAATATAACGAGAACATCAGTTTAAATTGGACACAATCTCCCACAACTCGTTTGTCGTCTCTATTATACTTATACTATCCAGTGGATGGAACAAAATTACATATTAATTGAAAGAAAATGGATGCCGAAGTATAACAGCTGACATTGTACACACAATATATAAAGTAAGAAAATAAAAAGGAATCGATAGTTCCAGGGGAGCAAAATATGGTGCATTAATACAAATGCGAAACCTCTTCGTGCGTTATAACTAATAGATTGTTTTTATGTCATATCCTCTTAGGATAGGAGCTAATATATTGTATATATTATTTTACACGAGATATAAAACAAATACTATACTATAACCGAGCCTATTCTAATATTTAATGAGATACAGCTCTGACCTAAGACTTATCCTGGTTAGCACAAAACAGAAATGTCTTGATGCTTTTATGATTGTAGATAAACTGATTGAGATGAATTTATATTAAACATTGATTATGTGCGAATGCATGTGTCTACGCAAAACATATCCAGGTCCGTTCAATGCTGTTATCAGTCCACTTTTGTCTATGTCTACTTCTCCTTCTGCCACCGTGGACACTGCCATGCAGTATTGTTGTGGATGGTCTGTTAGCTCTAGTGACATGACCATACTAGGTCAGCTATCTCTTTTTGACAGTGGTGAGAAGGTGTTCATAATGGCCTACTTTGTCTCTGATGGTGTTACCCATTTCTTCATTGCGATATGGTCCATGTAAGAGATGGTGCCAAATATGGTTATGTAGCTTGCCATTTCAAGTGCCTTGATTTTTCGTTGTAATTCTGCTGTCAGAGTTCAGTCCTCAAAAGAATACAAAAATATAGAGATTAGTAGTGCTCTCCATAGACTGATTTTAGTTTGTAGACCGATATATACATGTCCGTCAGATGGCTTTGAATTTTGAAATAGCTGTCTTTCTTTGTACTGCTCGTAGCATCATTTCTGCTCTGGACCCCTCTTTGTTGATTCTGGAAACAAAATATTTGAACTGGCCCACCATTTCCTGTCCTCTGACTTTAAGCTTGGTTGGGATTTGTTTGCCACTATTTGTCACCAGCTTTATCATCACGGCGCTTATCTTCATGTCAATGGTGGAAGTTGTTTCATTCAATTTCTGCACTAAGGTGGCAAGCTCGTCTTCACTGTCTGCCAGCCATCAATGTCGTCTGTAAAGCGTAGTTTGGTGATGTTATGCCTCAAATGCAGACTGTTCCACAGTCGTTGTCCAGCGCTTCGTTCATGACGCGCTCTAAATAGAGGTTGAAAACCGTAGGTGACAGGAAACAGCCTCGACGTACTCTAACTGTTGTATTGAACCAGTACCCTAGATAATCTTGATCCATTACTGCTATTGAAGCCATAGAGTACCGCTGCTTGATGGTATTGGTCAAATTGTGACGGATGTTGTACTTCGTCATTCTTGCCCACAACGCCTAATGTCACACTCTGATAAAAGACTTTCTGAAATATATGAACACATGCTAGATGTCTTATTGATGTGTGGAATACTTTTCACAGAGAACCCTAATATTGAATACGTGTTCTGTTGTGCTTCGACTACTCCGGAACCCTGCCTGTTCGTTAGCGATTACGTCTTCTGCTTGTAGATTCCGTCTGTTAAAGATGATCTGTAGCATCATCCTAATAGCATGGCTTCACAAACTGATTGTTCTGTACTTTTGACACAGGTGGAGATCGCCTCTTTGGGGGAGTGCTATAATTATTGACTGGATCCACTGTGTTGGCCATTCGCCTGTCTGCCAGATCTTGGTGCAGATATTTGTTAGTTGCTCAAGTACTAACACTCCACCATTCTTGATAGGTTCAGCTGTAACGTCGTCTACTCCAGCTGCCTTTCTTGAGTGCTCTCTTATTGCCGAGTCCACCTCTTCTTTGAGAATGTGGAATTCAACATCATTTGTGGAGTTTGGAACTTCAAGCACCTCTGCGTCTCCTGTGGAAGGGTGGTTTTAGAGTTGTATACAAACCTCAGTCCATCTTTATGCAATGTCATTTGCTTCTGTGAGCCATTTTCCGTTTTCGTCTCGAATGTTACTGACGCTTGTTTTTTTTCTGTTTCGTGAGGTCTATGACGATTTGGAATGCCTTTTTGGTGTTATTCTTTGTCAGACTGCTCTCTAGTTCTTTGCTCTTTTGTGCAACTCAATCTTATTTAGGTTTCTTCAAATTTATTCTGATATTCCTGTTTATTTCTAGTGACTCCTTTCCCCCCGTTGTGTGTTCTTGTTGTTGTGGTCTCTTCGTGAATTACACAGATTCAGAATTGATTCTGTAACCCAAGGTTTTCTTTTGCCAATGAAGGCAAATGATGTCCTTGGCAGCTGTTGTCATGACTGTGACGTACTTGTCTGTCATAACATTCACATCAACATCCATCACAAAGAGTGGAGTAAATGCTCCTCCAATCGTGGCTTGGAATGACTTACAGATATTAGGGTCCTTCAGTTGTTCAAGGTTGAGTTTGACCTTGATTTTCTTTGGCTTGTTACTTTTCCTCAGCCTCATATGGCAGTTCACAATGAATAGGCCGTGATAACTCCCATCATCAACACCTTGCACTTGTGATTCCACATTGGCAATTGTTTTGAACCAGTCTGTAGTCGATCTGGTTATGATGGGTTCCATTTGGTGCGTACAATTTCCAGCATCGTGAATCTTTATGTATGCCCATGGTGTTGGCTAGTATCAAGTTGTTGTAGCTGGCTAACTCGAGCAGACCTCTAACTTTTTAATAGGTAAGCTCATTGCAGGAAGGTCCACAATGATCATTGGAGTCTTTTAGAGCATCTTTGCCAATTTGGCATTGCAGTCTCCTTGGATGATCAGTATGTCCTTTTTACTTACCATGTTTATAATAACCTGGAATTTGTAATATATTGTATATTTCTTCATCATCATGATCAGTAGTTGGAGCATAGATATTGATAGTTGTGATGTTAAAGGGAGTTTCAGACGAACGGAGCTGATTCTGCTATTAATGGGGCGACATTCAAGCACAAATTCCTTGAATGATTTGTTTATATTAAAGCCTACTCTATGTATTGACTTGTCCAGCTCTCCACTATAATATATTATATGCCCATCTTCAGTTCCTTGCTCTCCTCGGGATTTCCATTTTACTTCCCACACATAGTCCCAGGATGTGCCATGTGTAGTGTACATCTCATGTGCCAACTTCTGGAGTATTCCGATTTGCAACAAAGTTCTTATATTCCAGGTGGTGATGGCGATGCTGACTCTCGCTCTGATTTTATACCAAGTACCAGAAGCACACTTGTCAGTAGTATATGGGGGCACTATAGGGTCTATGGAAAACCCAGTCAAAAACAGCTTGGGGCACTATAGGGTCAAGATTTATGGGGTCAAGAGAAAATCCAGTCAAAAACAGCTTGGGGCACTATAGGGTCAAAACAGCTTGGGATACTATAGGGTCAAGGGAAATTGAACAGGGTGGGCCTATATAGCGTCAAGGGAAATGGAACAGGGTGGGCCTATATAGCGTCAAGGGAAATGGAACAGGGTGGGTCTATATAGGGACAAGGGAAAAAAAGGGTGGCAATGAAAGCTACTATCTTTTCGAGACCTATGAGTGGCCCTGAAAAGGACCGTTATGTGTAATGTTAACGTTGTCTTGTTAACACAGAGGACATCTCACAGATCTTCTTCTTTTCCTTAAACTTCTCCTCACTGTGGGTCCATAGAAGAGAACTCTCTTCAAGCAACCTTGCCTTTCCACATAGACCCTTCTCTTCCAAAAAGCTGTCTCCGTCCTATGAATGACACTCCATGATGATCTGACATACATGGGTATGTCAGTCCTAAACAGCATACTTGACACAAGGGTTGACGATTCAACATTAGTCCACATCTTCTGATGAGAACAGGTGAAGCGAATACCGTGTACTGCGGTTATTTATAGGGGAAGAGCGGATTGAAACGGATTGAGTGTATCCACCAATCCAAACGTGCGTTACAAAAGTCAGGTACAGTCATCCAATCGGAAGAGAGCAGTCTGTGACGTCACCTTTTCTATATAGAGGTACTAGCGCCTGTGCGCAGTCATTCGATTCAAGAGAGTTGTCAATCATGGCGGACACTAAGAAGACAATGAATTGGAGTGAGACAGGAGTAGAGACAGCAAGTCATGGACCAACAGTGACTACTAAAGTCATGACAAATCTACATCCAGAAGAAGTTGATTTTAACTGGGATATTATGGATTTTTTAACATCACAAGAATTTATTCCGGAACCTTCGTTACCTTCTGTATCTTCTTATGGACACGTTGATGATTTTAAACAAAGACAAAAAGAAGAATTGGAGCGATTTTTACAACAACAGAAAGTAGAAGAACAAGCTTTTCTTATGCAACAGCAGGAAGAAGAAGAAGAAGCAAGAAGGAAACACCAGGAAGAAACAGTAGCAGCAGCAGCAACGGAGAAGAAAGAAGACCAAGGACAGAAAGAAAATAGTGAAAATCAAACGGTCACGACGGTACTTTTAGATATTTTAGCTGAGTTAAGGAGTCTGAAACAAATGTATCAGACTTCTTTATCACGACCGAAGAGAAAAAGACCTTCTCGAGCGAAACAACCCAATCTCTCTGTGACTACGTCTACCTTACCACCGTTAGTGATTTCTACCAAATCATTGACAGGAACCACCAGTCCCGAAGTAGGCCTTGGCCGTGGCAAAGGCTTAAGACAGCTCAAGAGGATTTCGTCCCGTTTCTGAGTTTGTATTAATTTAAACAATTAAAACACCAACGGTCCTTTTCAGGACCACTCCAATTATTTCGAAAAGAAATACTATGTCAATTGCCTAATTCAATGAAAACTCAAAAGTCCTTTTTATTATATTTTTTTAAAAACCCATGATGTACGTGTGAGTGAATGAATGTGTGAGTGTAGGTAATTATACTATCAAATCAAAACCAAGAGACGCTTACGTTTTTTTCTCTCTGGTGTATTCTAGTACAAACGTTACAATTCAATATCATAACATAACATAACACAATACCATTTTTAAAAAGTTCATAGGTTTTCTTCTGTTTCACTCTTTCTGTTTTTTCATTTTCTTTACTGCCACAGCTTTTTCTTCTTCCTCTTCACTTTCGTTTCGTCTTCTTTTCTTGTCTTTGTGAACGTGTCGGGGTTCTTCCTTGGGGGAGGGTACCTCTTCCTGCTCCTGTTCAGAATTTCTTTCTTCCTCCTCCTCCTCCTTCGCCTCCTCCTCCTCCTGCTCCTGTTGTTTTTTAGGGCAGTTTGGAGACCAATGTCCTTTCTCTTTACAATAATAACAGGTATCTTGACTTTTGTCTCTATTGGTACCTTTTTTTTTTTTTGTCACGATCTGAACATTCTGTAGCCCAATGTCCTTTCTTCTTACAGATATAGCAAGTATCTTGACTTTTATCTCGATAGGAAGAAGAGTAGGCTGTCGGCTGGTCTGACGAAAACTTTCGTATGACCCCACGTAAAGCTCTAATGAGAAGTTCCACTTCTGTAGGTTCTTTCATCGTTCTGGTCAATGTGAGAGTGAAATGAATACTGAAAGGTTAGACACTAACCCTTTATATATGCACGGATCGAACATGAATATATAGGGGTTATGGTCTTTAAAAGGTAGTCATTTGACTTTTTGCAGACAAGATGAAAAGACCACATCATGTTGTGGAGAAAGGAGAAAACAGTAAGAGACAGAAACGTAATGTATCGCCTAGCACAGTAGCTTAAGTCTTGGCTAAAATTCATGCCAGTGATTTTGAAGATGACATGAGTGAGCCCGAATCTACACCTAAGCAATCGACGTCCAAGCAAAGCGCACCACCCTTAGTAAACCCTGAAAATTACTATCACATTCGAGAGACGGAAAAGCGTTCCTCTCGAAAATTTAGAACAACGGCTTACACGTATGCCGTAAAGTTTAAAGATTTCAAGGCCAATGTACCTTTGGAGAATACAGAAGGGTTCATTACCGAGGTGTGGGATTCTGTGTTAACTGCATTGAAACAGCAATGTCAAGCCAAAGAAGACGATCGCTTGAGACTTTCTATTCATCACGATAATTTAAAGTCTCCCGTTTGGATCGAGTTTACTAGCCCATCACAATTAACACCTTCCAAAGTCATTGACAAAATTCAACATGTGCAACAATCCAACGACAAGTTTCACATCACCGATGGAAAAGCCACACTGTTCATAACCCACGTGTCTCTTCCTGAGGGGACCGGACGCAAAAAAGTGTTATTGGTGGACAGCCTTCGTAACATGAAGCGAAGCCTCGTCCGAATTAACAATTCTCAAGACCAGATGTGTTTAGCCCGTGCCATCGTCGTGGGACAAACGTATGTCAACAAGAACGAGACGATAGAATGGAAAAGAGCCTGGGAAACTATTCGACAATCGGACCGAGCCAAACAACGAAGTGAAGCAGAACTCCTGTTACAGCAAGCGGGGATATCCAAAGACACCCCTTGTGGTATTCCAGAAATGCAACAATTGCAAGACGTCTTGGCTCCACGTTACACTTTGAAAGTACACCCTCAAGAAGTGCGTGGTCCTCTTTTGTTTCGAGGCCACGATTTCAAAGACGGAAAATACATTCACGTCTATCATCACGATGGTCATTTTGATACCATTACCAGTATCACTGGATTTCTGAAATTCAGCTACTACTGTGAAAAATGTGACTATGGTTATAACAATCGAGAACAACACAAGCATTGTGGATCGAAATGTGAGGGATGTTTGGCCTCTCAACCATGTCTGGACAAAGGACAAGAAAGAGTGCATTGCCCTGTGTGTCAGCGCACTTTTGTCAGTCTTACCTGTTACCAACAACATTTGAAGATGCAAGGTTCACAGCAGAAAAATACTTGTCAGCTTTTGAGATTGTGCCCTACTTGTGGACAAGTCATACGTACCAATAGTGCCAAGTTTCACGTTTGTCGAGGTAAGAAACGATGTCACATTTGTCACCAAATCGTGGATTTGGAACACGAATGCTTCATTCAAAAATACCAACCCCAACCAGAAGATACCCAGAAGAAAGGGAATTTTATCTTTTTTGATTTCGAATGCATGCAAGAAACTGGTATTCACATTCCTAATTTCTGCGTGGCTCACCGTGCGTGCGAGAAGTGCATCCAAGAACCTATCTTTAGTCATTGCTCTTACTGCAGCAAGATTTCTGGAGGACGTGAAAAAATCTTTCGAGGGTCAAACACGCTAGCCGATTTTGCCCAATGGATCCTAAACCCCATTGACGAAACGTGGAGTCCAGAAGACATCGAACGTTACGGAGAGTGTCATCGCCATGCCACGGTCATGGCTCACAATTTCTCGGGATATGATGGGCAATTTCTGCTCAGATACTATGCGGAACAAAGTACCGAACGGCCTCAAGTGACTTTGAACGGAGCCAAAATCATTTCTATGCAAGTAGGACAAGTACAGTTTAAAGATTCGATGTGTTACTTGGCCATGCCTTTGAGTCGCATGCCTAAAACGTTTGGAATGACAGAAATGGCTAAAGGTTATTTTCCACACTTTTTTAATACCGAAGCCAATCAACATGCCATTCTACCCCATTTGCCCGAGGCTGACGACTACGACCCCGACAACATGCGCACCGAACAACGAGAAGCTTTCGTCGCTTGGTACCAGACTCACGCCTCGAACCCCTTTGACTTTCAAGAAGAAATGTTAAAGTACTGTCGATCTGACGTGGACATTTTACGACGCTGCTGTGGAAAATTTCGAGAATTGTTCATGGAGTACGGGGGGATCGATCCTTTGAAAGAAGCCTGTACCATCGCCAAAGCGTGTTCTTTAGTGTACCGAAAACGCTTTATGCCCGAAAATACTCTAGCGGTCATCAGTCCTCAAACGACAAATTTTGTCAAACGTCAATACTCGGTCAAAGCCCTACGCTGGCTCCATTACTTGTGCAACAAGGAAGACAAATGGATCCAACACGCTCGCAACGGAGGAGGCGAAAAGACCATCAGAACGTATTCAGTGGATGGCTGGGACTTAGAAAACCCTCAGATCGTGTACGAGTTTAACGGATGCTTATTTCACGGATGTCCCCTATGCTACCCTCAGCGTAACACCAAAAATCAGTTTTTACAACGAACCATGGAAGACTTGTACCAGACTACGTGTCAACGACGTTTGAAGTTAGAACAGCAAGGATACCAGGTGGTGGAAATGTGGGAACACGAGTACGATCTGCGTTTGAAAACTGATCCCGAGTTTAAACGCATCGTAGAAAGTTACAAGTGGGTGGACCCCCTGAACCCTCGGGATAGTTTGTATGGAGGACGGACGAATGCCACCTGTTTGCTGTACCAGGCGGACGAAGAGAAAGGAGAAGAAATCAAATACTTGGACGTGTGTTCGTTGTATCCTTACGTGTGCAAATATTGTCACTTTCCCGTAGGGCATCCAGAATTGATGACAGAACACATTGACCTGGACCACATTCGACAGTACGAAGGATTGATCAAGTGTAAAGTCTTACCTCCCACAGACTTGTACCATCCCGTTTTACCTCACCATTGCCAAGGAAAACTGATGTTTCCTTTGTGTCGCACATGTGCCGAAACGTGCAACCAAGACCAACCTTGTCATCACACCCAGGAAGAACGCGCCTTGACAGGAACGTGGGTGAGCGTGGAATTGTTTAAAGCACTGGACCTGGGATACCAACTGTTAGAAGTGTACGAAATTTACCACTTTCCCAAAACACAACAATACCGCAAGGGCGACGAGAGACAGAAAGGTATTTTTGCAGACTACGTGGATGCCTTTTTAAAACTAAAACAAGAAGCTAGTGGTTATCCTTCCTGGTGTCACACTCCCGAAGACCAAAAGATATTCAAAGAAAAATATCGGGAGCAGGAAGGCATCACTTTAGACCACATCGAGAAAAATGAAGGAAGGCGATCGTTTGCCAAAGTGATGCTCAATTGCTTGTGGGGAAAAATGGCACAACGACCCTCTTTACCCAAGACGGAGTATTTGTCCGAACCTTCCCGCTACTTCCAGATGATTCACGACCCAACCAAAGTCATGAAACACGTGGACGTCATTCGTGAGGACTTGATCTTAGTCAATTACGAAGAAGAACTAGACTTTGTAGAAGCCGACAAATTTGGAAATGTTATCATTGCGGCTTACGTGACAGCCCACGCTCGCTTAAAATTGTACGAAGTGTTAGAACTGTCAGGAGATCGTGTGTTGTATTTTGACACGGACAGTTGCATTTACATTCACCGGGCAAACCAGTGTAACCCTGTCATTGAAGGAGACCGTTTAGGAGCCTGGACCGATGAACATCCCGACGACAAGATTCTATGTTTTGCAAGTGGTGGTCCTAAAAATTACGGCTACGAATACCGAGACCCACAAGGAGAAATGCACACCGAATGTAAAGTGAAAGGATTGACTCTCAATTATCGCACCAGTCGAGTGGTGAACTTTGACGTGCTTCAAGAAGCCTTACAGTCGGGACAGGATGAAACGTTTAAAGTGACTACCCACGAACCGCACAAGATTGTCCGTTTCCCCACACACCAAATTGTTAGCCGACCTTTGGAAAAAGTCTATCAAATCGTGTACCAAAAAAGAGTACGACTTCCCAATCACTTTACTCTACCGTACGGTCACGTCAAAATTGAGCAGCATATAAAAAGGGACATCGTCCACGATCAATAGTTCATTTGTCACTACAACGGCACAGCGACAAGAAGATGAATCCATTTAAACAGACATCATTCAAATTTGGGGATTGTAAAACAAATGTACCTTCCCCAGAGTGAAAAGTACTGGATGGATAAGACCCATGCATTGCAACGGAAGTTGTCCGGAAGAAAACTGTAAGTGTCCTTGCGGTATGCACTGTAATTGGGTTACAGAGGGCGATGGTGAACCGTACGATTGCAGTGATGCTAGGCGCTGTGACATTAGCGATTCAGCAGGATATCGTGGGAACTTTGCTATGACTACTACCCCTATATCTACCCTGGAAAGTGATGCTGTGCGTGTCAAACCTGAGGGATGCGAAAGCGGTGCGACACGTTATCGTGGACTCCTAGGAATTTCACCGTACCTGCATCGAACATAAGTGAGGAGAGTCGAATATTCGTTCCCGACGAGTTTGCCTGAATACTGTCACTTTAAAAGTCGATTCCAAACCTTCAAAGATAAATGGCCAAAATATCTGCCTGGACCAACTCCTGAAGAATTAGCCAGAGCTGGATTTTTCTACTTGGGCGAAGGGGATAAAGTCAAGTGTTTCAGTTGTGGTGTATCCATTTACGAGTGGGAACAGAAAGATTCCGCTTACTTGGAACATGCTCGATGGTCTCCGAATTGTCAATACCTACCTTTAGTGGGACCTAGTGATTGGAAGTGACACTACTACTCCATGTCGTGTAACACACCTAGACCAGTATATAAACCCTCTCCAAAACATAATATTCAAGGATTACCACACGAATTGCAAGAGAAGATCTACAAGGACGTTTGGCAAGGCCTTGCTAAAGAAAAATCGCAATGGGTGACTGTAGAACATTTGTGTCGTGAAATTCACAAGAGGAAAGTGACAAAAATTAACCAACGTGTTAGATTTCTCTGGATCAAGGGTATTTTTTTGCTCCGTTTCCAATTTAGTACGTTTACATCTGAAGATACTTTGATCCTTCTTAACCGTTACCCTGAATGGCAGTGGGACGAAATTACACGTTATATTAATCACTTTCGCTTTTTGAGCAAATTTAATTCTGTGTTTAATTCTGGGTTGAATCTACACTGATGATCTTCGACCTAAAGAAGTATAAAAGAGAACGACCATGCCACAACCTTTATCAGTTGTGATCCAACAGATTCCGTGGAAGGATATCAATGAGAAGATTCACACGGTGAAAGATTACGAACACTTATTACAAGAACTATACCCTATGAATTGGGGTCGACGTGTAGTGTGTGTTTTAGTGACTTGCTTTCTGGGATTTCGTTTACCTGCCTCCTTGTGGACACTTTACGAACACTACCTATCAAAAAATAAGACAGTATGGTGACTCCTTTAAATGTCCACGAGAGACTCATTCTGTTCAAAGCCTTACGTTTTCATCTGGATACGTCTCGACCTTTCCAAGAAAAAAAGATTCGTCAACTTTTACATACGGAAGCAGTGTACGAAGATGTTTGTGTAGCTTGTGATTTACACCCTCATTGGACAGATGTACGTCACTGGAAAAGTTGGGATTTTGAGGCTTGGACAAACGAAGCGTCCCATTATGCCCAAGCGTTGTGTTCCTAAAATTCATCGTCGTGTGAAAAAAGTCACTTTTAATCCTGTGTTAGTAACAGTACCAGAAGAAGAAGAAGAAAAAGAATCTATCACCCAAGACAATCCTTCTGTTCAAGACAGAACTGTCATGGACATTCCCCCCACAAAGGCCCTTTCGAGAAGACACCTATGTGACTGTACCCCCTGTAGAGACTATAAGAACATTACATACTACCTCTAGGACACCTTCGTTACCCAAACCGTTTTGTACAGGGAGTTGTTTATTTGCCACTTTGATCGTTTGCCTATGTATTTTATTCCTGTATTTATCCATTTGGCTTTTATGTTTTCGTGTTGTTCAAATTTAAAACATGCATTGAAATAAACGTGTCTTGAAAAAAGGTATAAAAACCTCTTGTCTTGTCTGTTTTTGTGTCAATACTGTCATACCACTACACGACTATGGCTCACTCTACTCTTTCTACTACTCCTTCCTCCTCCACATTCAAAGTCATTGACGAACACTTAGATCAGGCTAGTTGGAAAGCCTTGTATCTTCGTCATCCTTTTAACATGTTAATTGGTGGACCGAGCGGTTCAGGCAAGACCGAATTTGTCAAACGTTTGATCGAACATAAACATCATTTGATCGATCGTCCACCTCAACGCATCGTGTGGTGTTACAAAGAGTGGCAATCGGCATACAGCCTCTTGCAAGAAAGTCAAGGTGATTCCATTGTGTTTGTAGCAGGCATTCCTAAAGAAGACGAGGGGATCGTGTCTGACCCTAGTCAAACTCATTGGGTTATTTTTGACGACATGTTAGGAGAAGACGAAGAAGAAATTAAACTGTGGTTTACACGTAAAGGCCATCATCGTAATGCCAGTGTCATTTACATTACACAAAATTTATTTCAACAAAGTAAAGCCCATCGTACCATTAGTCTTAATGCTCATTACGTGGTCTTGTTTAAAAGTCCTCGAGATAAATCACAAGTGCAAGTTTTAGCCAAACAGTTAGGAACACCTTGGCTAACTCATGCGTACGATGATGCCACTCAAACGCCACACGCCTATTTACTCGTGGATTTAAAGCCCACTACCCCTGATTATTTGCGATTTCGTACCGATTTGTTTCACGAGTGGTGTCAAGACGGAGGACCTGTCGTGTACACGTCCTCCTCGTCGACATAACACTATGAAGCACTAAAAAAAATCTATAAAAACCTTGGGTTACTTTGACCTTGTCTCATACATCGTCAACATGACGTCCCTTCAGTCTCATCTTCCAATCAAATTGATCCGTGCCTTGTACGGCATCAGTCGCGAGAAAAATCCACAAATACGTGCTCACGTCTTAGAAGCCAGTCTCAAAGAAGTCTTACGGTGGTTTACGGTGACAGCACGTCAAATACTGCAAGGTATCATTCACATTCCACATCAAACCAAACGCTTTTTTGACAGAAACAAAGTAGCCTTGACGCAACTGGCCAATCCTCGCATCGACACTCACACCAAAAAGCAAATCATATTGAAACCTGGAGGTAGTGATTCTCTAGGAGGTGTCATCATTCGTTCCCTTTTAAAATGGGATCCAAATACTCCCAAAGTTCACCCCAAGAAGAAAACAAAAAAAGTCAAACAAACCCCTTAGAAAAAGAACAAGGGTGCCAAGACCAAAACACAGAAAAAGAAAAGTCCACAGACAAAAGCGGTCACCCGCAAGAAAGGCACTTCGGCCAGGACACAACCTTACCTTCGTCAACCACGACCTGTAAGAAAAGATCTACAAGGACGTTTGGCAGGGACTACGTTGCCAGTAGCCTCAGGGGCTGTCACTTCTCCGTTGCGGGTGATGCCAGCCAAACCCAATTTGACACCCGTTTTTCCTAATTTGATGAAACATTGGAAATCTGCGTCTCCCAAAACGTCTCCTCCACCGGTGACACCCTCGTCCACATTAGCGGCAGTAGCAGCTGCTCACAAAGTACCTACCCCTAAAGTGAAAGTCCAAGAAAGATCTGGCATGTTAAAGAGTTTACTAGATTTGTCCAAACAAGAACTGTCCCGATTGAGTCCGTTGCGAACCCCTTCACGACGTGTGTTACCTGCCATGAAGTTGATACGACGCAAAGAGAATCAGTGGCGACGAATTCCAGTATAAAAATATGACTTGAAGACCACGACGTCAATCAGTATTTTTTCTGTACCACTACTGAACACTCAAGAATGACTCCTCAAAAACGTGCACACCATCACTACCCTCGATTTTCTGCTGCCCAAAAAGGAGCTGGAAAAAGACAATCTCGTCATCGTACCAAAGGCTTAAAAACCAAACATCGACGTCATCCCTTTCAAAGACGTAGTCCTTTAAAGAAAAAGAAGAGTCACCAAAAAGGAGGATCCTTTGACAATTTTGGGAAACACATTGTTACCTTTTTGACGAAGCGGTAGTTCCCCAAAAAGTAGATAAAAGAGAGTGTGTACCAAGTCATCGACACCAGTGATATTGTGAAACGAACAAGCAAAGATGTCACCTCGCAGAAAACATTCACCCCACAAAGGAAAGAAAAGGAAAGGACTACCTCCTCGTTTAGCCAAACACGGAGACGTGTTGTCTGTCCTGTCCAAAGCCTCTCCACTCATGCGAAAACAAATCATTAAAGTGGCCTCCAAAGATGTCATCGATACCGTGTGCGAATGTTGTTTGAATGTCTTGAAAGGCACGATACCTTTGTCTCCACACCAGAAAAAATGCTTAGCCAAACATCGACACGTTCTTCGTCAAATGGTTCAAAAGAAAATACCCATTCGTCAAAAGAAAAAGATGTTGGTGCAACGCGGAGGATTTTTTCCCTTTCTTATTCCTATGTTGACAGGATTAGCAAAAGCCGGCGCAAGTTTATTGCCAGGTATGATACAAGGGTTGCAACGAGGTGTCCCCCAAAGTTGATCCTTCCAGAAGATAAAAGGGATCCATGGAGCACCACGATCTCAGACGTAACCTTTGGAAGCCCATGGAAGGACGAAAACTGACTTTGGTTCCTTACAAACGATGGATGGAATACCATCGTTGGCAAGAACAACGTACCCCCCATTTACCACCCAATCCTGATTTGAACGAGATGTCCCAATTACAACACGAATTGCAATCCTTGATGCATCGCCACGATTTGTCCGAAACCGAAAAATCGCAAAAGTACGGTCAACTTTTGCAACGACTACAACTCTTTCATCGAAAAGCTGTTGAACAAACAGCTCTACCTACTCTGTCCGATTTGAAGGCTCTAATGAATAATCCGTCGCCCTTACCCTCTACAGTAGCCAAAACAGACGTCACCCCACCAGTACCCAAGGAAGAAGAACCCCATGATCTCTTTCAAACACCTACTACTACTACTACCACTCCCATTCCGAGTAAGATTGCCGCTTCCTTGTTAACCCCTTCCCCCACTCCCCCACGAGAAGAACTCAAAACTTGGGTTAAAAAGATGATGGCTACTCCTTCTTCGACAGATGTGAAAAAGAAAGAAAGGAAACCAGAAGTGAGAAAAGAAAAGAAGGCCAAAGAAGCTATCCCATTACCTCCGCCACCACCATTACCCTCGACGTCAACTCCTGTGGCACATCGGACACGTAAAACCGTTTCCAAACAACCCGCATTTCGTCCCACCCAAAGCAATATCCTCGAAGAGTGGGTACCTTATTAACAAAAACCATGGAGAAGGTATTAGCCAGCATTTGCTACGATCCAGCTCACCCTGCAGGTTACGGAGGTATTCAGAAATTGTATCGTGCAGCCAAAACTCGCCTGAAAAAGCTCCGTTTACCAGCAGTACAACGATGGTTACAAGAACAAGCGACGTACACTTTACACAAACCCATTCGACGAAAATTTCACAGAAGTCGCACTCAAGTGGAAGGTATCGATCATCAATGGCAAGCCGATTTAGCTGATGTCTCTCATTTAGTCACCTACAATCGTGGCTACAAATATTTGTTTTGTGTCATCGACGTCTTTTCTAAATTTGCCTGGGTCGTACCATTGACATCCAAATCGAGCGGAGAGTTAGTACGAGCTTTGCAACTGGTGTTGAAACAAAGCGGTCGTCACCCTCTTCGATGGCAAACCGACAAAGGCACCGAATTTCTGAACCAAGCTTTCCAACGAGAATTAAAAAAACGTGACATTCATTTTTTCACCACCGAAAATCCTGAAACCAAAGCCAGTATCGTGGAACGTTTTCAACGTACCTTGAAAGAACGCATGTGGAAATATTTTACGCATCAACACACTCTCAAGTACATCGACGTCTTACCACGCTTAGTTCAAGCCAACAATCAATCTTACCATAGAAGCATTGGACGTGCCCCACAAGAGGTGACACCCGACAACGAAGTGACTGTTTTTGTGCGTCTGTTTGGTACGTCCCGAACGAAGGCTGTCCCCAAGAAAGGTGGAGAAGTGTTAACCCTGGGAGATTGGGTACGCATTGGTAAAACCAAACGCACTTTCGACAAAGGTTACTTACCCAATTGGACCACCGAATTGTTTCGTGTTACTGAACGATTGCGTGGCCGTCATCCTGCCGTCTATAAATTGGAAGACATGAACGAAGAAGTATTAAAAGGAACGTTTTACTTGCCTGAGTTACAACGTGTCACCAAAAAAGAAAACGACGTGTACGACATTGAAAGCATTCTCGAACAAAGAACTCGTAAAGTAGGAAAACGTCGTGTCAAAGAAGTCAAAGTACGTTGGAAAGGATATCCTCCTAGTTTTGATTCTTGGATTGACGCTTCGCAAATCATCGACTATAAAAAGAAGTGACCATCATGCCCTTCAATACAGCTTCAGCGACCACAGTGACTACTCCTTCACCCACGTCATCTCTGCAAGATTTACAAAAGCAACCCTTGTGGGTGTGGTGTGGAGAACGTGTCCCTAAAACGCAAATCGTTTTTTTCTGTCAAATCTTTGTGGTATATTGTGTCATCGGTGCAGCCATTGCTAATTTGAGTTTGCAACAAGGAGACAAACAATTGTGGACTATTTTACTCAGCAGTTGCATCGGGTATCTTCTTCCCAATCCTTCCCTGAAATACTCTTACAACGGAAACAACAGTAACAATATTGGGAGCCTTGCGGCGAACGTCAGTCCTTCTCCTGACAGCCACCCTTCCAATCACAATCCTCTTTTAGACACTCCTTTAACCTCGAGTGACTCCTCGGACAGAAGAACATTGGAAATATGAACAACACTATTAACCAATTTTACTTAACGTTACCCAGTGACAGTTCCATGGGGGTGTTTCCTAACAACACATTGTGTTGTTACACGTCTAAATTACCTCAAGCCATGCATTTGGATCAAGATGATCATTGGGAAGTAGCTTTAGTGGAAATAATACACCCGACACAAATCAAAAACATCGTCGAAAATCAAAACACTTTTTCAGTAGAAGTGTATGACGAGAAATTGCCAAAAGCCTTAGACGCACGAGGTCACACTAGCACACTGCACCCCAAAACTAATCGGCCAACCTATGTGATCGCCATTCCTGCAGGCTATTATTTTAGTGGTCAACATTTAGTGACTACGATTCAAAACAGGTTCAATGCTGTGTTTGGTAAAGCCCTGGAGAAAGAAAGTGTTACCTTTGAGTACCATAAAGTGGCTCGTCGACTCCTGATAACATTTTCAGAGAAGAAAATGATAGCCATTACTTTTTGTCCTGAATTGTATGATATTTTAGGTGGAGACCTAAAGATGTTGGTCAAGAAAAATGAGATACCAGGCATAACCAGTACCTCGGATTTTGCAAAATATTTTCGATCCCCTGTAGAATTGAACCAAGGCCTCAACTTGATGTTTGTGTACTCCGATGTGGTGGAGTACAACGTGGTAGGACACACCTCTGTACCGTTACTGCGTGTCATTCCTTTCAAAGTGGATTCTGTCACCGCTGACGAGGAAGGTGGAAATACCTATCACGTTCACCGTGAATTTGTACATCCTCATTATTTACCCGTCAGTAAGTCGTATTTCGACAGTGTCAACATTACTATAAAAGGAGAACTAGGACAAAATATTCCATTTACAAAAGGGAAAGTCACAGTGAAACTCCATTTTCAAAAACGATTCACGAACAACTGAAAAAGTGATGTATCCTGTGTACCAAGGAGTCACTCGACAACGAGGACATGGTTTAGGAGATATGTTTAAATCAGCCTTTCGTTCCGTGGTCCCTGTTTTAAAACCAATGGTGACACGAGGATTGCACACCTTAAAAGATGCCGCATTGACTCACGGCAAAGATTTTCTTTACAATGTTCTCATTGACAAACAAAACCCCAAAGAAGCTTTTTTGAGAGCAGGCAAAAATGCCTTGCTTCAAACGGGCAAAGAGATTTTGGGTCGACGAGAAAGTCCTATAAATGCCCTGAACGGTACCGAGTCTGACATTCCTGCTTCCCTGAGGACACAGCAAGGACAAGGTAGAAAGCGTCGACGAAGACACCCTTTCAAAAGTCTCCGTACCTCTAAAGTGAGAAAGACGAAGAAAAAAAGAACCGCTCGAGACTTAGACATTTTTGATTATTAAAAGTGAAGAAAAAAAACATAAAGAAAAAATGATGCACCAAGAATCTTGTGCCTGTTCCAAGTCGGAACTAGATCTCTTTGCCATGCCACCCACGATGATGACCATGCAAGAAGCCCAATGGGTCGAATTTCATCCCGTCTCCTCTTTGACGGATTCAGCTCCCATCGAGTTTGAAATCAAAGGACAACCCGAAGATTACATTGATCTGAACAACAGTTACTTGTATTTGAAAGTGAAAGTGAGTAGAACGGACAACGACAACCCGCTGGCAGCCGATGCCCGAGTAGCTCCCGTCAACAATTTCATGCATTCTTTGTTCAGCGATGTGGATTTGTACATGAATAACAAACTGGTCAGTAGTAGCATGGATACTTACCCTTACCGAGCGTACTTCGAAAATCTCTTGACGTACGGAAAAGAAGCCAAGAACACTCATCTAGATGCTTGCGTGGTATGGAAACCTGACACCGCAGATAAGTTTAACGACACAGCCTTGTCCGTAGCAGCTGAGGGTGAGAATCCTGGCGATCCTCACAATGTGGGTTTTAACGAGCGTCAAAAGAAAATTCTGCGAGGACGTAGTTTAGAACTGTTCGATCGTTTGCATTTGGACATGTGGTTTCAAGAAAAGTATTTGCTGAACGGAGTAGATATTCGCTTGAGACTGAATCGTAGCAGTGCTGCTTTCCATTTGATGGCTGATGCCAACACATACAAAACCATTATCCAAGAAGCCAGGTTATACGTGCGTCGTGTGGAAGTGTTACCTAAAGTGGGAAATGACATCAGTCACACTTTGAGCAGAACGACAGCCAAGTATCCGATACGACGCGTGGAAGTCAAAACTTTCACCATTGCCTCTGGACTCCAATCTAAGATCGAAGATCATCTGTTCCAAGGACAGTTACCCAAACGTTTATTCATCGGTATCGTGACCAATGCAGCCCTCAACGGTGCCCACGATAAAAATCCTTTCGAGTTTAAGCACTGCGGAGTAACCAAAATCGAAGTCAGTCGCGATGGCAAAACTTTGTGTACCAGGCCCTTCGAACCCAACTTTGCCCTGAAGAATTACTTGAGGTCGTACTTGTCGCTGTACGAAGCCACAGGACAGTTAGGAACCAACACCAGTCACGGTATTTCCTACGACGATTATGCAGGAGGTTACGCTTTGTGGGCTTTTGATTTCACTCCAGACCAAGGCAGCGACGAGGGACATTTCCACCCTATAAAATCTGGGCAACTGCGTGTGGAACTTCAGTTTGCAGTACATCTTGACCATACGGTGAATGTCATTCTGTATGCCGAATTCGATAATACCATAGAAATCAACAGTTTGAGAGAAGTCATTCTAGACTATTAGACACTATGGAAGACCCTTGTCCCTCTTTGAATAGTGGAGAATCCATGGAATGGGAGGTTACAGAAAAATCAGTTCCCGAAGACCAAAAAGAAGAAGTAGTGATCATGCAATCCAGATGGCCAGAACAGGAACAACAGTTAGTGGCTTGTTTTGCACAACACTTGGAAGATAAAATGAGACACATGATTAAAAAAGATTGTTATGGATGTCAAATTGATCATCCCAGTCAAATTCAACACGATAAATGTATGATGATGAGTCAAGAAGAAAAATTGGACGATTATCTGAACGAAGCTTGGTGTCTCATCTCAGAAGAAGACGTGTTACTTCAGTGGTATAAAGACTTGTGTGCTCATTCCTCTCCTCCATTGTTTGCTCGAGAAATTGATCGCATCGAAGCTCTCTTGGCCCAGAGTAAAGAGACGAAGCAAACCAACAGTTACTTGACAGACCGTTTCAAACAAAAAGTCTGGATTGAATTGATGACTTATCATCACCTGTGAAAAAAGGGAAAAAAAACAACAAGGCTACACAACAAAAAAAATGGATACCTGGGAACTTTATTATCTTTTGAACCGTAGTTCGTACACTGCTTCTTGGAATCCTGTCGTGTGTGCTAAAGATGAACTACCTCATCGCAAACCTCAAGAGAATCAAGCTTATGTCATCAACACAGATGACAGTCATCTTCCAGGAACTCACTGGGTAGCTGTCTACTTTCCTCAAGAGGGTTGTGCGGAGTATTTTGATTCGTATGGATTACCCCCTTTCGAAGATGATATCATTGACTTTATGAGAAGAAATGCCCAGACGACACGATTCAATAATGTGAAATTACAAAGCACAGATTCTATGGTGTGTGGACAATATTGTGTCTATTATCTGCATCATCGCAGTCTTGGATATTCTTTAGAATATTTAGTGACTTATTTCGATCGTCATTCGTCTCGAAACGATGACAAAGTAGATCGATGGTTTTGTGACCATTATGGCTATCTGTTGTCTTTAGCTAGGAAACGTAGTGTACATCAATCGCTCAATGACTTCCAACAGTGGAAATCTCAATTTAATTCACAACGCTGTCAACCATGTCAAAGATAATGAATTAGTGTTATGGAAGAAAAAATGTTTGTTATTTGAAATAATTGTGTTTTGTGAGTTGTTTTGTTTTTTGAATAAAAATGTTGTGTTTTGAAAACCAATGCGTCTGTCGTTTGTTTTACATTTGTATTGATATAAATGTTCTTTGACTTTTCTTTCTATCCCTCACATCAAACTATCCAAACGTTTAAAAACCCTAAACCGTGGAGGGGTGTTTTCCATCACGTCCGCGCTTGAACCATATAAAGCAGGGGTAGTCTCCAGTCTGGCCATCCATTGTTTGACTCATCCTCCTACGAAGATGTGCTCAAGACTAGCTAAGCTGAACGAAGCTTATGTCACTCTGCATCGTATCAGACACAATCTGATGCCAAAGCCTGAAGAGATCGAGAATGTGAGAATGCTACAAGAAACGGAAGACCTTATAGAAGAACTCTTCAGAGAGGAAATTCAAAAAGAGAAAGAAGAATGGACTGAGAAGTATCGACTTCAAAAGCAGCAGAGAGAGCAGAGAGAACAGCAGCAGCAGCAGCAGCAACAGCAACAACAGCAGCAGGAACCAGACAGAAGTTTTGTTGACTGTCGTGTGGACACGAAAGAGTTCTCTTTCTCTTTCCGAAGAAGCAGACCCTGTCGTGTAGCCAAACGAGGACGCAATCTTAGATGATAAAAGATTGCCATCCTTCCTCGTACACACACAAAAAAACAGCCCTTTTCAGGGCTACCCAATATTCTCGAAAAGAATTAATCATTCAATTTGCTCATGGTATGTGAGGAAGTTAGAAAAAAATAGAAGTGAGTCTATAATCACTATCTCATTTTACTTTTGTTTTGAAGTGCGTCTATAAGCACAACGTATTTTTTTTCAAAATAACTTGTTCAATTTATAATTAATATGAGTCAAGTATAAAAGTGAGGGGTATTTTCCATCACGTCAGCGTGTTTTTTGGTAATGATAGGGATAATGTAAGTTTTTTGGATCTAGGGGGTGTTTTCTATCACGTCCGATTGTTTTGGTAATGATAGGGATAATGTAAGTTTTTCGGATCTAGGGGGTGTTTTCAAACACGTCCGCGTGTTTTGGTAATGATAGGGATAATGTAAGTTTTTTGGATCTAGGGGTGTTTTCCATCACGTCCGCGCTTATGGAAAACTAAGCAATGTGGCGGACCTAGGGCGCGCTGACTGGTGATATCAAAGTATTGAGTAACCCGCAGGCTGCCGTAGGATGAAATCATCAAGTCAGCGAAATACTACCTTAGATAGCCAGCATTTTGATGCCATTACAGCGGTTTTCTGATGTGTCGCCAGCATCGGACTACTCGGATAAAGCAGTACAACGAAAAGATATTTGCCATTTATCTTTTCATTCGCCTGAATAATAGGGGGCTCATTTGGTTACGAGTACCCCTCTTTGAACAACTTTCCGTGGCCCTAAAAAGCTAATTTGACCTTATTGGTACCGCCTCCAGCAAATTTAAGACCAAAAATACCTAACATTGACTACACTATTATATGTCGCTCAGACATTTTTAATTTTCCAAATTTGTTAGGGACTTACTATATGTACGCTTATGTACTAGTTTTATTTGAATGATAGGACTGTAAATAATAATTCTTCAACTTAAATATTTGAATAATTGCACAGGTGGCTAACACATTATTGGATGTTAATTTGTCCATTAGTATAACTGGACTGAATTTGACCTTTAGTATGACCTTGTTGTTTCAGGTGTGGGCTGCATCCTTCGCTGTGCTGTCTTGCTGTCTGCGTGCTCTGGTGTGTGCTGCTGTGTCAACGCCCTCCTGGACCTGGACCTTTTCCGCCTTTGCCGTTTCCGCTCACCAAATTACTAGCGAAATGAGGAAACATTTCCCCTCGCTACCTTACAGCTGCTCGATTGGATGATAGGGGTGGGTGTGTGTGGGTACTATTCCTACCCACCCCCAATATAAGCTTTCATTTCCCCTGATAGTTACTTTTTAGTAATTCAGGGGAACGCCTTAATTTATAGTGCATTTAAGCACTTTTAAGGGAGGGAGTAACAACCCCTCCCACCTAAATGGCTACCGACAGGGTAGCTATAAAAGTTATACAAATGTCCCTAGTGGACGGTTATAACTATACAAATCACAGTATCGTATCGTAGTCTGGCTACCCATCGTTGGCGCATCAAAGAAGATGAGCAGAGTTCAAAAGTTAAGAGAGCTTCAAATGCATCTGGAGAATGCTAGACGTCTCCTGGACGAGCTGGCAATGGAGGCCGAAGAAGAAGAGACCAGAATTAAAGAAGAGGAGGAGAGGAAAAAGAAAGAAGAGGAGAAGTTAATGAAAATGTCAATTTTGCCTCACCGCATGATGAGACAAACTAGTCAAGTTAAACCTATGGTGAGGACACCTTCACCAGAACCAGTTCGTCCACTACAGGCACAGCCCCCACCGCAACAACCACAGTCGCAGCCGCAACAATCACAGCCTCATCCACAGTTGCGGAATAGAGGAAGAAATGAAGAGACTTTCACTATCCCTCAAACAGAAGATTGGGATAGTGAAGCCACTCATTCTCCCTATGCGCTCCCAATCACAAGAGTGAATTGGGAGAATGATTGGAGTAGGAGATGTGTGTGTGGGGCTAGACCTGGGAGATGCCAGCATTAACCAGGTGCATTTTGAAGTTTAAAAAAAACAGTCCTTCTCAGGGCTACCCAAATGTCTAGAAAAGAAATACTATGCCAATTGCCAATGGGTGTGAGAGAGGAGTAGTGTGATTATAAACACTGACTCTATTTAGATAGTATATGGTGTGATTTTGGATAGTATATGATAGGGTGTGTTTTTGGCTGCTTCCCCGTGTGTGTGTGTGGTTAGTATAGGGTGTGATTTTGGATAGTAAATAATAGGGTTTGTTTTGGCTACTTCCCCGTGTGTGTGTGGTTAGTATAGGGTGTGATTTTGGATAGTAAATAATAGGGTTTGTTTTGGCTGCTTCCCCGTGTGTGTGGATAGTATATAGTGTGATTTGGGATAGTAAATGATATGGTGTGTTTTGGCTGCTTCCCCGTGTGTGTGTGTGTGTGTGTGTGTGTGTGTGTGTGTGGATAGTATATAGTGTGATTTGGGATAGTAAATGATATGGTGTTTTGGCTGCTTCCCCGTGTGTGTGGATAGTATATAGTGTGATTTGGGATAGTAAATGATATGGTTTGTGGATAGTATATAATATGAAAAGTGAATGTAGGGGGTGTTTACTTTCACGTCCGTGCTTAAGATATATATACGCAATCGTCAGTCCTTGGAGCCATTCAATTTTGAACACATCAAGATGAATTTTGAATTGTTTATTCAACTGCGAGACAGCTGGTTTGGGATCCTTGATGCAGAATATGAAGTGGAAAGACTTGAGGAAGAATTTCAAAGTAACCATGGCTTTGTAAGCCAACTGAAATTAGCAAGAGATCTATTAGAAGGTATGATAGAGGAGGAAGACCAGAAATTAAGAAGACGTATTAAAAGAAAATATATAAGAATAGGGGATTTGAAGCAGGCACTTGATCATGTCATCAAAGTCAGGTGCTTTCTAGAAGAAACATTACATCTCATAGAGTGGGAATATGTGCAGTGGGGTCTAGACAGGCTAAAGAAAGCAGAAGCAATGATGAGAATGGTGATGGAAGAACAGGTGATCCAGATTAAAGAAAACTGGTCTAAGGAGAGAAAGGAAAAAAAAGAACAAAAAGAAGAAAGAGGACTTTAATCTACTCAATCTAAGATGGATGAGAGTTCAGGAAAAGTTTCGAGCTATGGGACATCCTGACTGGATTCCCGAGGACGAAAAGAAGAAGAAAACGGGAATCATTGGTAAACTTAAAAGGTGGTAGAACAACGACAGAAAATAAAAGAAGAAGAAGTATCCAAAGGCCCTTTTCAGGGCCCCTCATAGGTCTCGAAAAGATAGTAGCTTTCATTGCCACCCTTTTCTTCCCTTGTCCCTATATAGACCCACCCTGTTCCATTTCCCTTGACGCTATATAGGCCCACCCTGTTCCATTTCCCTTGACGCTATATAGGCCCACCCTGTTCCATTTCCCTTGACCCTATAGTACCCCAAGCTATTTTGACCCTATAGTGCCCCAAGCTGTTTTTGACTGGATTTTCCCTTGACCCCATAAATCTTGACCCTATAGTGCCCCAAGCTGTTTTTGACTGGGTTTTCCATAGACCCTATAGTGCCCCCATATACTACTCTTGTCACCTCCCGCCTGGTGGACAAAGGCATGTGAGGTACTTGTTGACTTGGGCGTCGACCTCTCCGGCAAGGTAAATTAAGATACTTATAACATCATCAGTGTGTCTTCGGCAAAATTCTTCTGGCGCAGCACATCCGACTGCAGACCAATGAGTTGCCAGAAGGGGATGTAGTACATCGTCCAACTGCCTTAGGGTCTCCAATCCGGATTTTCCTTTAGGGTTTACTCCTTTAGCCTTTGGCTAAACAAAGCCGACCTGCAAGGCATTTCGAGACTCGTGTATGGGCAGTTCGTCTATTTCCCAAGACGATAAAGCGTCTGCAAATGTCCTATCAAGAATAGTCAGTCTCAAATTGATCCACTTAATATATTTTACCACATCACTAATGTTTATGCAGTTAGAAATGAAAAATCGCAACATACACCGGACGATAGTTTCCTAAAACACATAAGTCTGTAACTAAATATGAATTACAAGTAAAATTGCATGACATTCATTTCACAATAAAGTGTCTACCCGTAAATTTAGAAACAAGGTTAATTGCTTCTTTTAACAAGCATCCTATATCGTCCTATATATTCTAACTCTAAAGTTATCATTATAAATGAGGACATATCGCCTACCATGGTACTATATATATATATATATATATATATATATATATATATATATATATATATATATATATATATATATATATATATACGGATAAATAGAGGAAATGGTGTTGTTGACTCGCTAGCAACATTTAATCATGTCTACTGCCTCTAATGTAGTTTTGTCCATACACACATGTTCTATATTCATGTTTCAAAAGGTATCATTGATACATATACGGCATACAAAACCATATCTGCGACCAAAAAAAAATATTTAACAAACGCCATACATAATTTGGATTGGGTTAAATAATATATAATATAATGTAGATTCTCAAATTTGTACAGAAGTTTATTTCAGATCTGGTTGAGACAGTTCGTTTATAACATATATTTACAACATACTGTGCGATTAGACTGAGAAGAGATGATATATTTGCACGTTTAGTTTTCGCTTTTCTAAAACTGAAACAAAAGATCCTATGTGTAGGTGAAGAAAAATCTTATACGTCACAGACGAAAAGGCAAAACATTTAGATGAATATACGTATTTCTAAGAATCCTGAAGCTATCATGTTACTCGTGTGACAATCGTTTTTACGTATGTACTGGGGAGTGTCCATTCATACAAGTTGTATTAACATGATGACAACAAGAATCAAGTGCATAATGACCACATCGTTGATAACAATATAAAAGAAAACATCCAGACTGACAGTCTTAAGAATATATATTACAGACAGAAATTCATTTTTCTCCCTAACGCGAAAGTGCACAAATATTATACTTAAATATCTGCCTAATACTGTAATGGTTTTTCAATCGATTTAAGTACACTTTTGTCTTTTGTCGTGATGCATGAGGACTGTGAAACAATACCATTTCAGCTGTGTACCTCATATTTGGAAACTTATTAAATGCAGACAATTTAATTAGATGTAATGTCAAATTGTAATGTACTGATATGAAAAAAATAGCAAATTCACCTGTTTGAATTTTATTAATTTGTGTATCATGGGGTAACAAATCCCAAAATGCTTTACTTTTGCGTTAAAGTAAATTGTCAAATTATATGGTTGAGGAATAACTTGGCTTAACTACCACAGTCCTAATGTTATCATACTTTGTCAAAATGTTACAGATTCCACCAGTAGGTAAAGCCAACTATATGCCAAATGACAAAGCCTCTGTATATTGTTTTGATGATCTAATTACTCAATCTTATACATTTTACAATCAGTACGACAGTACGTCAATAATTATCATTGATTTAGCCTGAAAATTATGGTATCTGTTCCTTAGAGACTTTCGTATTCTGTATATGATAAAATCAAACATAACTAACCCAATGATGACCTTCAAAGATGATGGGTAGATGTTCCCTATAAAATACGCAAAGGATGGAGAGACATACTGGACACATCTGTTTTCTTTGTGTACAGCTACCGACAATAGTATACGCGTATCATCAGACAGGCGTATTGTTATAAATATTGAATTTGCATTGTTTGTTAGTTAGGGTTTTTAATTGTATTTTCATTTCATTTTGTTTCTTCTTCTAATACAATAACGATATATGTTGGACTGCACCTAGTCTTAAATCATATTGCTTTTTTAGCCGACCTGAATCATTGACGTCTACCTCAGTATGTGTCTGGTAAGTTTAACAGTCCCCATGCATTGCCAGGTCTTCGTGATGTTTATTACATTTTATCCTATAATTCTAGTAATATACGTATACTTATTATTAAATCTTGTATCGTGAAAACATATGCAACACTCCAGAATGATGTTTTACATTAGGTAATACTATGTTTTTTAATAAATGCTAATTGTGACTAATGTGAGGTAAAAGACTACATAATCTATGTTTTCTTTATATTAATTATTCAAGATTGTGTAATAAATTGTATTTATGTTGAACCCATAACATTATTTGGGCTTAATATATTTCATGAAAATATTTATTTCACCTGATTCTTCTCTTGTAATTATACTGCTGGAACAGCACCACCACACGGGCCACTGTCAGCATATCAACAATTCCAGCTTATAATGTAATGTGGCTTGCCACTGAAGCTTATTCAGAACTTCTTGTTTTTGTAATACAATATGTTTTTAATTTTTGTATCACAGAACTAGTTGCTTCTAACATTTTATTATGACTTTTGTTTAAGACGAACAGGTTGAGAATGAAAGTTAGGCACTCGTCATTGGGTACAAATTTCTCTAAAATCATTTAGAACTTTAAAATCACTGTGAGTTGAAAATTTCTAAGTCTCAGGTTTTATTTCACATTTAATAAAAAATTAATGAAACCAATAAGTTTTCTAAAGTGGATAGCTTTATTTAATATCCTACTCAAGAACGGTTAATAGTTGAATAAAAGATGAATTGTTCAGCTTGCCAGAAAATAGTATCTGTCTGAAACAAAGGCTATTGTAACGAAGCAATAATTGAACATATGTTGGTCAGAATTGGGTGAAAAAGATATGACGAGAACACTGGCCATCTCAGGTTCATCAACTCTTTCTGTTTGGGATTTAATTGGGATTTACTCATGTTTATTCACACATTGAATCATTATGACTCGTGTCTGTAGTTCTAGGTGTATTTGGTATTTGTTCCCAATACCGTTGATTCCTCCTTTAACATTTTCAAGTTGTATTCTAGGGATATACAAGAGGTGTGCAATGATAATTTACTTATTGCTTCTCATTCATATATATTATTTAAATTAAGATCACAATCAAGTCACAGTATAGCTTCCACACATACTTTTTCTAAGGGTATTGCCAGAATTATAAACATGCAATTGGACTGCTCGTGGAACGTTGTAATGAACCATTAGAAACGCGAATTTGAATTGTAATAGCATTTGGACAAATGTCAAATTTCATTATGACTGTAAACAACAGTGTATATTATGCACTTCATGAAAATATGCTAAAGGATTTACAGTAATTGCAATTTCTATGTAACGAGTTTGCTTTGAGACGAATATTACACTTATCTGTACAGTTCCATTTTATATCCAGTTACCTTTGCCCATATTGTATTTAATATTGATATCTTTCAATAAGCAGTTAAAGTTGTTGCATTGCCTACACATATTATAGGATTACCCTTTTGCAATTAAAGTATGTTAGACCATGATTAAAGCTGACAACTTTCCTGCCCTGCTCAGCAATGCAATGCTATTTAATATTGCAGATGATTCCAAAATGGAACAACACAAGGAAAATGGCAGCAATTTTATTGATAACAAGTAAGTCCCGAATATAAGCTACACACATACTCTAAGAAACGAAACATGCACTCAGTTCAAATATCTGCAAAAATATCAAAGCTCTGATCAAGCTCAATAGTATCTCCTTGCTTATATAAAACAATTATAATCTATAATTTAAGAAAGTAAACGATTGTGATGGTTTGCTTCAAAGAATGTAATGTTTGATTCCATTAGAAATTAATCTGAGAGTCAAAGCTGCTACTTTGAAATTTCCGGGAGTAAAATAAATATTGTATACAGCCTATTCACCAGAATAATAATAACACAATTTGCAAAGTATTTGCGAACCAAGGTTGAGATGAATTAGTCAACATCTTGTGTAAAGGGACATAACAAAGAGCTAATGTAAATTCATGATTTGAAATTAAAATAAACACAATTCAGCGGCCAGTTCTTGAATTTTCCAGATAGTACGCAGATAAGGGAACAAAATTGGATTACTTCAATTGTTGAACATTATAAAAACTGTAACATTAATGAATGACGAGGATTAATGCGTTTATTTCAAAATATTATATCTGGAACCATGCTTAATTGCTGCTCTGTATTAGAATGTGTATGAAATGAGAAAAAGCGGTCTTAATATACAAACTGATTTACATACACGTTCAAAACACCATGTTCCACTGTATCCTTCAGAACACCCAATGATGAGATCAATCAGTCGTAAAATAGGTGTATGAACACCGATCAAAGAATCAACACATGTCACATGGAACACATGAATGAGAACTCTTGGTCTTGCTTCCTAACTTATATCGGATCATCTTTAGTGTGCCACGATCAGTCTGCACTTCATACAACATTGGGTCTCACCTATGTGAACGCATATAGGCATTATTCCCACTAAGAAGATATGGATAACGTTCGTTTGCTTACCAGGGCCCAGCAACGTGGAACTTATTAGCCATCCAAATTAGACACAAGAACACAGTGATCCTTTTTAAGAGCGTTCTTTAAAAGCAACTCTTTCGAATGCAAGAACTAACTTTAAGACACAATAATTTCCCTACCTTAAATATTTTCAGCATTTTGTATGTTGTCTAATGTGATTGTTTTTTCTATTTGTTTTCATGAAATAATATAATATTAGATGTTGTAAAACATGTATAGCTTTAAGCGCTATAGAAAGTCCTTATAATTATTATCATTATTATTATTATTAGTAGTAGTAGTAGTAGTAGTAGCAGTAGTATATTTTTTGCAGGATGTACATATTGGTAGTATCACATACCCTATTCACAGCATGGCTTGACAAGACACACACACACACATATATACATACACACACACACATATATAGCAGCAGAGAGGGTGAGCCGGACAACATTTTTAGACAAGTATTCACTGAAATCACGCTTAAAATCAATGAAACCAATGACATCAGGCCCAAAAGTCAATGACATCAGGTCCCAAATGTGTGTGTGAATCATGGATTAGGTCCAAAAAAAAATTATGAAAAAATCAATGAAATTAATGAAATCAAAAACTTTTCAACTATTACATTTTTTGGGAAAAAGGGACTACAACGTCGTTGTCACTACCCTCTCTGCTGCTAGAACTTTCAGTTGGGGTTAACCGAATATTTGATCCAGTCCGATACGATATCGTGTTCCAGACTTTGTCTGGGGGACGAAAATCCTCTTAGGATTTCACAAATAGACTAATTTGTAAAACCTCCTCTTGTAAATCAATCAGATTATTAGACTGGTCAGTGAGTTTGAAATTAATTCTGGTTAATGAATTATTATGACATCGCATATAGACTGGATTCACCGGGGATTCAATTATTAAAAACCCTGGAGGAGCTATTGGTGCAAATGAATACAAAATATATCCCTGCTGAGCTTGATTTGATCGTTCTAAATTTATTTGATAGCTTCCTTCTATCACATCACATACTAAATTGAGCGCAATCACCGTTGAAATATTCACATTGAACGGAGCAATATGCCTGCCACCACCATCTGGGTCATTATTATGGGTCAGGATTTTTATTTCCGGTGATGTTGCTTTTTTCCACGCATCATGAATTATTTTAAAACCAATATCGATGGCATCACTGAGAGATTTTTGTAGTTCTAAGATATTATATCCTGGTAGTTTGACTGTTGGTATATCCTTGACGGGGATGCCCTTGCCTCCTGCAAAAATTGTTCTTGTTGTAGGATTACTGTCATCTAATATCTCTTGAATAATTTGTGAATTAAATTTTTTCATATCGTCGATAATTTTGTTACATGTTTCTACGACACTGATAAATTCATCTCGGGTAAGAGAGCCGGATTTAAGGGGTATTAACAACAGTGAAAAATCATTATTCATTGCTGTGAAATTTTCAGCGATTTTAAGTTCGTTAACAAAAAGATATTTCCCTCCCTTATCTATAGTGCCAAGAGCAAAAAAGATTCTAGCAATACTGTAATCTCTATAACTCTTTACTGGATTATCAGATTTTATCCTGTCTGTGATATAATCGGTTTTTTGAGGTTCTGGTAAATCAACGGTTTCCCCCCTTGGTGGTAATTCAGGCCATCCTAGTACTGTTCTTATTGAGCTTTGATAGATATCTACGACGTATTCTTCTGAGTTTATTTCAATGGCAGATGATAGTGTTGGTTCATGAACTGTTATAGCGATTTTTGACTCTACTCCAGTAATCGATTTTATTCTACGCGCGAATTCATTATTGATTTGTTCAATTTGGTATGATCCGGTTGGTATGGAAACAACATTCCAGTCTGGGGTGCCGTCTGGTTTATTCTTATTTGCAAATACCAGTGAATTATTGGGTTGTTGACCACCAAATGATTTTGACCTAATATTTGGCCAACTGTGGTATACTCGTAATTTTGCTAGCGCTATCTCCTTCACTGGGACTGGAGAGGGGAAATTCACACTGAATTCTGGATTCGTTGAGGTTATTGAGATCATGCTTGTTTGTACTGGGTTTGTGTTCTCCACTATTTGTTGAAGTAATTCCATCTGTGTTGTCATTGTTATTATATTCATGATGTATTTCTAATTTTGACATCGCAGAATCATATATATCTACCAACGCTGAAAACTCACTCTCTGATATAATTGTATCATCGAGCGATGACGATATCAATGAGGATAATTGCGAGTATGCAGTGGACACAACATGAAATTGAATTATGTAGTCTTGTAGTTTCCGTTGGCTGCATGATGATATTTTTTTTGTGATTATTGAAATTATTCCAGCGATTGTTGTTGCCGCAGAAATGCAAATTGGAACAGCTATCGGGGCCATCATTGTCACTGAAGACAGTATAATACCGGCTCCGGTGATTACACCACTCACAGCGTACACAGTAACATCAATTGCGGTAATTCTCCTGCGATATTTTTTAATTTTCAATTCATACTCCTCAGACAAGGTTTTGAGTCTAGTTTGATACTCTCTGACCTGATCATAGCGATATTGCGATGATGAAATCATTTTTATTTTAAATACGCTAGCGTTTTCAATTACGATTTACGTAAATCCGCTATGAATTCCACATACCACGTTGTTGAGACCCTAACCAAATTTTTATCAGTAGATGTGATTGTAAACTTTTCAGTTGTACCCTTGTCGATGATCGTTGAAATCGTATTATTGACCCCGGATGAACTGGACGATGATATATTAAATTGAGACAATGGTGTTACTAGTGTTAATCGATAAATACCCTTAACGGTTGCAGTGATATCTAATTTGTTGTTTGTAGGTGTCCACTCAAATGATCCGTGTTGGATCGTGTATACTACGTTGTTGGTTTTCTCATGAGGAATTTTTGTTTTTTCAATGGCTGTTATCATCCTCGTTGCATCCCCCTTGATGTCTTCGATGAAAGTTTTCGTCTCATCGATGGATTTTTTAATATCAGGGAGTTTTATTTCAATTTTATCGAATGTAGTTCCAATAAATTTATCAATGATATTTCTACGAAATGCGGTAAACTGTTTTATGTGTTCTTCGGTTTTAGATTGAAGTGTTGCTAGTTCTAACGCAGAATCGTTGAGAGTTTTAAATCGATCTGTAATCGTCGAAAAAAGTACACCCGGTTTGAGTTTACCCTGATCGGAAAATAACGCGATAGTATCCTCGATTGCGTTTTGTTGTTTAACTAAAATATCATCCAGAGAGATATTACTGGTTTTCAATTTACCCTGATCGGAAAATAGCGCAACTGTGTTCTCGATTGCGTTTTGTTGTTTAACTAAAATATCATCCAGAGAAATATTACTGGATTTCAATTTACCCTGATCGGAAAATAACGCAACTGTGTTCTCGATTGCGTTTTGTTGTTTAACTAAAATATCATCCAGAGAAATATTACTGGATTTCAATTTACCCTGTTTGTCTTGAAATACAACTATTTCATTCGGGTCAACACTTGTTAAGTTCAACGTCTCAGCGATTTCATCTTTAATTTTTTTTGTTATATCCTTGATAGAATCAGGGATTGCAGTGTCATCGGGTTTGGGTTTCAGAGGTCTTCCCCAAATATCAATCATGATATTTTATATATCTCTCTCTAAAAAGCGATTACTAGTGTAGTCATTTACGACAATGTGTGGTGATTTTCTAGATGCTGAAATAGCGTCAAGGACATTTAATACTTCACTGCCGCATATTGGTGGGTCATTGATTTGTTGTGTTGGTAGCGTAGAATACCAAGTCTTCATTGGAAATTGTTTTATATAACGCATAAACTCTTTTGGTGGGGCTAATCCATATGAATCAAAATAGACAATCCCACGTGGATCAATAGCGTATGCAACCCAGTGAGTTCCAGGTCCGGTGCTGTTATCGAGATTAATAATACCTGTTTCAGTTTTGTTTGGTTGATGTGGTAATTGATTTTTCATAAAAACACCTCTGAAATTTTTAATCACTAGTTTTTTAGCAGCATCCATTAAATCAAAATTGGACATTGGAACCATAGGTTCGAAAATTGAAGATTTCTGAATTAATAAACCGTTCCTGGTAGTCTCAGGCCTGATCCGTGAACGGATCTTCCGCTGTACCATGAATACGGGGTTCCTGGTAGTCTTAGACCCTTTCCGCTGTACCACGAATACGGGGTTCCTGGTAGTCTTAGACCCAATCCTTGAACGGATCGTCTCTTTTTTTTATATCCTTGTCCAGCTGCCTTCTTTAGTGCCATTCCTGCTGCAGTACCAACGGCTCCTAACGCCGCTGCTTTAGCCACCGCTGGGGCTGCTGCTGCAATCAATGCTGGTATTGCAGCTAACAATGGAAATATACCGCCTGTTTTCATCATATTTTTAATAGCAGCCGCAGAGAGAGTAATCTGAACACCTTTTTTATCCTTGAAAGCATCATTGAAATGTTTCACTTGACGAGTTGTCAGCGATAATTTATTTGCACCCCCAGTCATTTGATTAGGTTTCAACGTGATTGTGGTTCCACATTTTTTAGCCGATTCTGATTGCAATTTTTTGATTTGACCAGGAGTTAACGTAACACTAATAACACTATATGACATTATATATAATTGATTGATTCTAATTCAATGAAAAATCGAGAAAAATCGTTCAAAGATTTTCTACTGGGGCATCTACCACTCTCATTCTTCCACCAACACCTTCGAGTAGCATTGATTTATCACTAAGAATGACAGCAACCGCTCTATAATCAGCAATAGCACCAACACCAACAGGACGGGTAACATTAGCTCTAAAGTGTATATCAACAACTGACTGTCTCATCAAATCGAGATGTTCCAGTGAGAAGTAATAGATCGGATACAGATTCTTAAAATCAAATTGTGATATTTGCAAACCAGTATCCACATTTTGATCGCGTGCCATAAATGACAACAGACGATGATAAACTCGTGCAATATGATTTTCTGTGTAATTAAGTTGTATATCCTCAGATGGTTCCTGCTGGCCGTTTATTCTCAGTGAGACGTCTTTCACACCTAATTGATCAAATATCATATGACTTCGTTGTTGATTGCCAACTCGTGTGTTATCTTGTAACGCAACGAATATATGACGTGGCGCAGAAACGCCTTGTTTTGATGCTAGGTTCCAAGTGAATAACCCGTTGATATTTGATTGTTTCACATCTGTACTCACGGTTAGCCAACTCAACAACGACTTTCCTCCTTGGTCCATAAATGATAGTAATCGTCCTTCTGCGGTGATTGCTGGAGTCAACACTGACATCCACAATGATATTTTTGTTAAATTGACTTTACCAGCATCATCATTTACATGATCTGCAGCCGGGTTTGCTGGAATCCTCCAAATCGCGTCATTATCATCACCCTTTCGTACAAGCGATACTGTATGCTTCGCTCCGTAGATAACTTTTCTGACGTTTCTACAGAATCCAAATATGTGATGCAGTGGAATCGCGCATGAAAATGATTTACGATCTCCTTGCAACATTGCGTTTCGTGTTGCAGCTCCTAGATTGAAATTAGGATCGTTGTTTATAATCATATCCTCGACATCAGCATTAGCAGCACCAGCATTATTCTTTGGTCGTCTTACAACAAATGGATTTCCTCCAGCGGTATTCTTACCATCTTTTGCAAACATCATAGAAGGTCCTGCTGATCTTGTGTAATCATCGGAATATCTCGCTAACCCGATTATTGTTGTAGCCACATCAACATCACGATCTATGGACTCAATTTCTTTTCCATCAATGAGATATCTAGCACTCTCAAATAACGCCATGATACCATTATTGACAAAACCGACATGAGTACCAGCTGGATACTCTGTATCATTTGTTCGTATAATCTCTCCTTCTACTTCAATAAATGCTTCACAGGGTAAAAAGTATTTACTGGTATCATGGACTTGAAGATCAATTCTTGCTCGACTATTTGAGTCTATGGCATGATAGGCGTAATATTGATAATCGCGTACAGAATCATTCTTGGGGACTGGGGCGTCTATATCAAATGCTGGATCAGATGATTTTTTGAACATTTTATTCTATTTATCAGAGTCTAAATAGTGAAATCGTAAACGATTTTTCCATTTTCATCGACGTAGTTTTTTAAGGCCACTTCCTGCTATCATGTTTGCAATATTGCTTTGGTCCCCTTGATTTACCATCGACGCTAATTTTTCATCTACTGCGTTATTTATTATTTTACTAACACTTGCAGGCATTTCTTCTGTAGACGGTAACGGTTTCTTTTTTCGCCCCACTAATGATGTTATTTTATCCTTCGCAGTTGAAAACGCTTTCCCGGCAAGATTTCCAACAGTACTAATACCCTTATCACGAATAACATCAATGGCTTTCATTGATAACTGTTTAGCTAACGGCATCACTTTTGGGGCCATTCTTGAAAAGAATCCTAAAATGGTATTGCCGAGGCCATCTCCGTAGTATGCTCTATAAACTGGAAACCGTGAATTAACTACATAGACGAGGGTTGGTTTATCATGATTGTAATGGATGATCATTATTATAAAAACAATAGTGTTTTCAATTGTTATTTAATCACTATGATACCCATTTGCTAACTCGTCAATGAAATCTCGATATGTTTTGATATCCATGATACCGCCGGCAAATAACCGTCTACAGATATCAGCTGCTTCATTAATTATTTCCGGTGAATTATTTCCAGCTCGGAATCCTCCTACAAGAACATCTAATCGTGATATATCATTGATAACACTATCAGGACAAGTGTTTCCAATCCTTGGATTTCCTAATCCACTTCCGCTATAACCAGTTGCTTCATCTAGTTTGTCTGTATCCGTGGTTTGTAAATAATCAAGAGTATCATCATCATCATCATCAGGTGGTAGTTGTTGTTTTGTTTGTCTTCTTGTTTGTCTACGTGTTGGTGTTTGACGTTTTAGTTCTTGCCGTTCTTCTATTTCTCGTTGTCGCTCTTCTATTTGTTCTCTTTTATAATTACTAATTCCCCTTTGAAATTCCTTGTATCCTATCTCATCCTTATTCAAACGACCAATCCCTTTATTTAGTTTATACAAATAATTGAACCAATCATTACTTGATATTCTATCATTTTTATACTCGTCCTTTAAAAAATCTTTTTTTGAATTATAACTTTGAGCAGCAAAATTACCAAAGGCTTGATAATCCTTTGATTTCAATAATTCAAATTTTTTTATTACTATTTTAGCATGATCAGTAAATTTATTCAACAGAGAAACAGTCGTTTTTTTCGGATCAGTTTGTTCAGTTTGTTCAGTTTTCACTGCTAGTTTTTCAAGTACAGAAATAAGACCCTCTTCCTTTCTCTTACCGTCAGGATCATCTCCCAGTATAGCACGCTCTACCCCCTTCGTTGCTGTGGTTACTGGTTTAAACAATTCTTCAGACCCCAGAGCAAAATCAGTTTGTAAACTCTGTCGTTGTTGCAGTTTATTTCTTACAGAGTCACGAATTGGTATAAATTTCTTAATTGCATCTAATCGTTCACGAGCCAATCGGGTTGTTAATGCTTCATTGACCATTATTTGAAATCAGAAACCATTTTTCAATTGTAAAACACTTTTTCAATCCCGACCTAACACCATCGTGCAACTCCTTTTTTGACATCAGTGACATGTCGGATGATTTTTAACACGGTCATGGAAGTGTTATTTCATCGTGAGACACCTTCTATCACTGATGGAGAAAGTGTGGAAATTGTATATAAAATAATTAATACCACAGTTTCTCCACTTTTTTGACATCAATCTGACACATCGTCCATCGATTTTTGACATCCCCCTTGAGAGTCGGCTAAAAAAATGATATGGTCGGAATGATAAATGGTCGGTCACAATCAAAAAATGATAAATGGTCGGGCAATCAAAAAATGATTAATGGTCGGGCAATCAAAATTGTTCATTTTCTTGAATTAATGCTCGTAGGTTTCTAATTTTAGAGTTGACTTCTTTTTTCAATTCGTATTCGTTACCTAATTCTTTTCGTATTCCCTCTACGATAGTATACAACGGAACGAACACACTGATGTCACTGGAAAATGAAAGAGAGTCTTTAATAGAATTCTGAATTTTTTTGATGAGTGCATATTTCTTGGGTAGCATATATTTGTTAGTGCTAACCCCGTATTCTATATCCTGAAAATCAGACACAATTTGATCAGGATTTAATCCATCTGATAGTTTGATATCCTGATTTTTCAATTTTGCTATTTCAACTATGATGCTATTCATGTTTTCAGAATTCATTATTCTATAAGAATGACATATCTCTAATTGGAAATTATGACGCATTAGACATAACTAAATTGAACTTTTTGCCCTGTCTTTTTTGAAATAGCCGATCGATAAATCCTCCCTGCAACTTTTTGAACAGAAGTCGGACAAATATCGAAGTGCCTACCGGCTTCATTCATAGATGAAAATATTTTTTCTTCATTAGTTATTGTATTCAAAGATGTCACAGGTCTCTTCCCAACCGTTTTGCAAGTGCCAGCTCTTCCTCGTTTGAAATTCTCACTCAGTGTGATAGCCTGCAGATTTGATACAGAATTATTCTTTGGATTAGAATCCTTGTGATAAATAACAAAACCATCTTTGATCAAACCATAATGACATTCATACACGAAACGATGATTGAGATAAGTTTTCTTTCCAGCGCCAAACATCAAGTACCCGTGATTATTCACAACACCAACTGATTTCTTTAGTCTACGGTTTCTGACAGTACCATCACTGGATGCTTCATAATTTGTAATCACTGGATGCTGTCTGAATTCTTGGTTCATATATACTATTCTATTGTTTGTCTAATTCAGTGTTTGGTTCAATAATTACATCACTGGAAAATCTTTCGATGTAGTCTTGCGGGGTTCTTATGATTTTATCCTTGATGTTGTCAGGGTCAAGGGCTTTTTCAGGGTCATAATTTCTGATGGATTGTCCATTTTTTATTCTTTTATCATAATAACGCTTCAATTCCCTATATCGCTTACCACCACAGTCAATACACAATTGTGATCTTCCTTTGACCCCAACCCCACATCGAATACAGGGTAACGGACCAAGACTTCCACGTCGAAAACTTTGCATATGATACCTACAGTATTCATTTTTTCTGCATCATTTGTTACACGGGGTTACATTTCCCATCATGAGCCATTTGCAGTGATTCATTATACATAAAACTTTCATTTAAATGTTTGTTTTTTATATAGCATGAAGGAGTTCAAGAGATTGACTTCGAAAAATGCTAAATTCAATGCTGATAGAGAGTTCAAGAGATTATTGAAAATCAATCCTAGATTTAATCTCGATAGACCAAAAAAACGTCAAAAACGTCCAAGAGACGGAAACATGAAGGAGTTTAAGAGATTATTAAAAATCAATCCTAGATTTAATCTCGATAGACCCAAAAAACGTAACAAACGTCCAAGAGACGGAAACATGAAAGAGTTTAAGAGATTATTGAAAATTAACCCTAAATTTAATATCGATAAACCCAAAAAACGTCCAAAACGCACAATAGACGGAAACATGAAAGAGTTTAAGAGATTATTGAAAATCAATCCTAGATTTAATCGCGATAGACCCAAAAAACGTAACAAACGTCCAAGAGACGGAAACATGAGATCATCATGGAAGGATGCTCAATTCAATCTTGATATAGTTTCTAATACACCCAAGAATAAAATTCTTGATAAACCCATCAGAGACTGTTTTAATGAATTCAAGCGTGATGGAGCATCTTATTGCTGGTCAACATTTCGAATTGATGGTGTTGTTGACGCTACCATGAATGATGAAAAGGCAGCAGTGATCATTTCACGTGTTGGGGAAAAAAGTCATTTTTTCCGAATCAAATTCATTATCCGTGAGAATGGCAAATGGATTATTAAGGATAAATTTGAACCCATTCTCAAGGGCAAAAAAACTGTCACCGTCAATCAGGATTCAAAACCGGGAATTTTGACTGGAATTGATAAACCCTACTACGAAAGGTCTTATCCTGTCACAGCAGTTATTTACGGGATCTATCCGCTCAATGAAAAACCTGATATTTCAAAACTAGCACTCATGAAATATTCGACAGGGCTCAATTGTGTAGCAGAACGAATAATAGAAAACTTCACAAATGCGTCCCGGGGGAATAAACTCACTGATCTAAGACGAAAAAAAATAACCGAGTGGGAGTTCACGGTAAAAGAGCATGGAGCAACAATTCAGGATATAACTAAATTAGAAACATCATTAAGATTTCCAATATCGGTAAGGACAATCACCGGTGAAGTATTAAAAGAACCGAAATATCAATCAAAAAAAGGAAACCCCATTGAAATTATTGATCATAACGCGCACGCGTGGTCATCTGCAGTAACAATATTTCCACGGGATAGAACCGTAAAATATCTATCCCAAACCGAAGAGTTTTTTTCAGAGCAGAAATTATTTGATGCTATTTACCATTTGAGTAAAAACGATCCTGTGTCAGCGTGGCTATTTCATAGTAATTCAGACGAGGAATGCAGATTTGATCAGTTTGTAAGGCCCAACGGAGAATTATACCGTACTGAAGAACTGCAGAATCAAATGAAACAACTAGCTAGTGAGTTTTCTGAGGACGGAGAAGAAGACGATCAATTATTAGCAAACTGTTTTACAGTACCATCCATTGCAGCACATTTTGCTAGAAAGAAAAACGCGTGGAAACCAAAACGAAGTGAGTTTTTATCAGATGTCAAATTATCCTGTCTTGAATACAGCCACGGCGGATTATGGAACACAAAATACACCGCTGATACCGTTATTTCCGTTGATATGATTGCGTGTTATCCAGGAAGTTTTCTTGGGTATGGAGAATGCGAGAAATATTTCAAACGATTTGGACACCCTACACACGAAATGACCCGTGTTGCTATTAATGGACCACTTCCTGATTTTGATTTAACCGGATTCGCTTGTGTGGTATCATTTGAAATGGCTGAAGGACTTCATCCGTGTAGTTATCTTTGGATTGGTAAACACATGTCTGAAAAACACTGGATGCCAATAGTGTTGTTACGGTATATGCTTGATTGTAAGATGTTAAAATCATTAATTGTCAGTGAAGCAATTATATCCTATCGGGCACAGAAATCAGTCTGGTTACCACAACCTGATCTAGAAAAAATAATTAGCGAAGAGCGAAAACTGTTTCCTGATTTTAATGAACAACAAATCATGGATTGGTCCAGACAGTTATTTGAAATCAGAAACAATGAAGCAAAAAATCTTGGACGAAGAATAATCGGTAAATTTACCCAAGGTGGCAAAGATGATAATACGAAATATTCTTCACGATTGATTATAGACAACGCTGAATACGATTTTGTAATGGCGGATTTAACGAATAAGGGCCTATATGTCAATCGTAAGGACGCATTTATGTCCGATGGAACCAAATTGGGTACAATTGTTACTTACACTGATGGATACCATCCGCAGTACACACATTTGAGAGCTTCTATGCTTGGTTATGCTTCTATTAATTTATTTTCAATGATCAATAGATTTCCTACCACCGCAGTTAGAGTTGCTACTGACTCATTTTACATAAATAGCAAAATGGCTGATTTTAAGGCTACTGGCAACGAGAAATGGGGATCATGGAGAATTAAGAAAGAAATGATTCATGATTATATTCCATCAGCAGATGTTACCATTGAAAATAATTACTTAGAAAGCAATCAGTGTTCAGAATTTTCTAGTGCACCACCGATTTCTGATCCAATATGCCTGTATAAAACAGTTTATTTAAACGGCTGTGGTGGGTCAGGAAAAACAACCCGGGCAATTGAGTTATTTCGTCGTGGAAACGCTAGCGTTTCTAACATGATTGTGCTAACACCGACTCATAGACTTGCAAGAGAAATGATACAGAGAGGGGTAAATGCTTGCACTTATCACAGCTTTTTCCGATGGAAGGGAGATAAATGGACTCCTGAGCGCATGGGAGAGAAATTTATTCCTGAAATCATGATTTGGGATGAAATAGACACAGTGTCAGAAGATGTCTTAAAAATATTTCTTGAGTGGTTGTTATTGAAGAATACAAAAGTCGTCATGTGCGGTGATCACGGCCAACCACCACCATTTGTCGGTGCATCTCCCCATGAATGGCTAAAGGGTTTTGTAGACTATTATGAAGAAATTGATACCGATCATAGATCACTTGATAATGAATTAAAAGAATTGAAGAAACTAATTAGATTACAACCGGATAGAATCCAGTGTGAAATAACCCGTGAAATAATTTCGGAAACTCCCATGAATGAGTTTTGGGAAGCGTGGAGACCAAACGATTTGATCATTGCAAGTAGAAAAATAGTCAGGGACACACTTCAGATGAAGTTATTTGAATTGCATAAACAAAAATTTGCAACACTTCCAGTGCCTCTTTGTTATAGGCCATCGGATAAGCGAAAACAGAACATCGAAGTTGATATTCCAGGACAAAGTGAAAAACAGAATTTATTATTAAATGATATTGTGCTGGTTGATATCAATGTTGTTGAAGATGCATTGCGTGCTAATAAATCCCCGTGGACGCTAGGTTATGCAGCGACGATACATTCTTCACAGGGATTGACTATATCGGATACAACTCTTTGGATGGTAGATAATCGCATAGAATGGTCGAATTTAGTCTATCTCGCAGTGTCTAGAGTACGAAAAATAAATCAACTTCGAAGAATTGTCCTGACAGAGTCAGGCGATGATGAAATCATTGGTGACGATAATGATATTATTGATAAAAAACTCTCCGGTTACAAACAACAGGACAAAAAAAAACAACGAGAATTTGATATTGATGCTGAATTAATAATCACTTTGAAGAAACAACAGAATAATCACTGCGCGAGTTGCAATTGTATAATGCGTTGGCAGTATTCGGATAAGGATCCTCGCCAATTCACCGTAGACAGAAAAAATAACAATCTCGGTCATGTCAGAAATAATGTGATGTTGACTTGTCTTGAGTGCAATAGACGCAAGGGTGCTAGTTAAGCCCATGGGGTGGCAATTGAGTATCCTGGGGTATCACTTGTAATTGTTGTCTAGTAAAACCCCGTTGAGGGGCAGTTGAATCCAGTTTATAGATTGGAGGTCTACCCGTAGATCGTGTTATACTAGATATCTTATGCGTAGTGACGCTCCAAATAGGATCAGTAGCCCTTTTTGTACCACCCTCAAGCTCTCCTGGTTCGTATAAGTACCTCACAATGACATTACTACCAAGAATTGGTTCTTTGAAATCTTTTTGTGGTTTTTCAGGTATCGACTTCTTTTTAATCGCGTTGATAGGTTTCATGTTGATGGTTCTAGTAATCTCGTTATTCAGTGCGGTAACTACACCTGGTAATCTCTTAACCCATTCACGGGATCTTTTTTCTTGGATGAATTCTTTTGCATATTGATATCCAAATAACCGTTCAGCAAGAATCCGATTAAATCGTTCTACAATGGCCTGATCACGATGCAGTGCAGTATGCCTTCGTCTGATAGCGACATTGTGATATTTCATTGTAGATAACACTGCACCCTGAAATTCCTTGCCCGGATCAACTTGTAACAGATTTGGCCAGTGCAGAGGGCTCCTTCGATAAATCCTTTCAAATGCAGAAGCGACTTCAGTGGCCTATTTTGTTTTTAACGGTTCTGCTTCTTTGTATCGACTTGCAATATCAACTACAGTTAACGCATATTTGTAACCACGATCATGTGGCAGAAATAATAGATCAGCCTGATGAACTTCATTGGGTCCGGTTACATCAAAATGCGAGAATTGAATTTGTTTAGGCGGTGGTAGATAAATTTGCCATAGTGCCTGTTTGGATAACCAATGAGCCGCAGTGGGTTTTTTTTCACTTTTGCGGCGCTAGCGAGTTTACTGATTGCAGCGTTACCCTTCCAGTATCCTCTTGGGGAATAATAAATAGATTCCATGTTGTTATTAATTACCAGCACCTAACATCAATTTACTTTTCATAGCCGATTTTATCAAAAATGAAGCCAATTTTTCTTTGAAGGATTTATCAGTGATAGAATTCAACGCATGAATTAATTTCACATCTGCTAGATGCCTGTGTTGCAAATTGCTGCTTTTATAAGCAACATCATGAAGGTGACAGGCCTTATCAATAGCGTTTATTGGTTCCTCACCGGGTCGGGGCTGATTTTGATCATTGAGTCTGATATCAAGTCTGGTTCCCGGTCCACAATAACTATACCCTGGAAGGTGTTTTTCTCCGGGGTATTTTGCCCATGGGGTTCCAGGGAGTTTTGCTAATTTGGCAGCGATATCACCTCCTCGTTTTTTTTTAAAGGTTCCTTGGGTTCCTTGGGTTTAGAAACAAATCTAAATTTCTTTGTACTACACTGTACGCATTTACCAGAAAGCGCTGATCGGTTATTTTTAGTTGTAATCGTCGTCAAGTCATCTGTGCCAGTACGCGCCTTACACTTCACGCAATATAGATCCATAATTTATGTATAGAGATATGAATATAATTGATTTTTCAGCGACTAAAACAAGAGAACCAGTGAAGCATCATGCAGCGCTACCAAACTCTATCCGCGCAATTATAATCGGACCATCGGGATCCGGTAAAACGCAATTGTTGCTCAATTTGATAATGAGATGGATGAAGTGGGATAAGTTGTATTTAATTGCCCCTAGCGTAGACGACCAACGATGCTATGAAGTGCTAAAAGATTTTAATGAAAACGCTTCAGAGATTGCCGGCGAGGATGTTATTGAATTTATAACCGATATTGACGAGGCGCCATCAGTAGAAGACCTCGATGGAAGTATCAACAATTTAGTTGTATACGATGATGTCATGTTAGATAAACAAAAAAATCCTGCTAGAATATTTTCCCGAGGCAGGCATAAAAACACGGACGTGATCTATGTCACTCAACGATACACTCAGATTCCAAAAGTGATTAGAGATAACTGTAATATGCTTGCTGTATTCAACGGCGTTGATACACATACGCTACGAAATATTTGGCAGACATGGTGTTCTGATATGGACTTCAATCAATTTAGAAATTTCTTTAGTCATGCTCAGTCTGCCCCCCACGGATTTGTAACAATAAATTTACATGACCCTCGAACACGATATCGTATCGGACTGGATCAAATATTCGGTTAACCCCAACTGAAAGTTCTAGCAGCAGAGAGGGTAGTGACAACGACGTTGTAGTCCCTTTTTCCCAAAAAATGTAATAGTTGAAAAGTTTTTGATTTCATTAATTTCATTGATTTTTTCATAATTTTTTTTGGGACCTAATCCATGATTCACACACACATTTGGGACCTGATGTCATTGACTTTTGGGCCTGATGTCATTGGTTTCATTGATTTTAAGCGTGATTTCAGTGAATACTTGTCTAAAAATGTTGTCCGGCTCACCCTCTCTGCTGCTTATATATACATACATACATACACACATACATACATACATACATACATACATACATACATACATACATACATACATACATACATACATACATACATACATACATACATACATACATACACACACAGTTGACATTGTCTCCTGGATCCATATAAAACAATAAATACTCAGTGGCCTTTCCCATGGCTCATGAATTGGAAACTTACGTTATTCTCGCACCATAACTAAAATGGGTCTTTTCTTAACCATTGGTTAACATACTATATGAATGCAAAGGAACCTAACTAGTTCGATAAAATATAGAATACATATTAAGAAATGTTTGATTCAATTTATATTCATCTTATATCATAGAGGTGTGCAAAAGGTTTGTAGGTACACCACTATGTACAGAAAACAGGAATGTAGACTCAGGTGAAAGGTATCAATGAAGATATGTATTGTGAGCAAGACCTGCTGACCAGTAGTCAAGGGAAAGCAAAATGATATACATTCAGTTCGACTTGGATCACCTGAATGAAACAAACTTGGTCCATTCTTAAGAAGAAAAAATTGATGCGCCAAGAGTCCTTAGAAATCAATTATTTTGTCCATAATTCCCTACATCACGGGCGTGTCGTTTGCGTTTTGCTTTTGTTCCCCATCTCCACCCCATTAACTATTGTGTGAGTCTTACCCCTTACGTATTGGCTAACAAATGCTAATGAGAGAAAAAAACGTAGGAAGCAACAGTACAAGACACTCATAGCATATAATTGTTTTCGATATATAAAATCCCCAAAATACTATGTTGAACCTATGTTCATAAAGAATAAACAATTTGTACAAAATATAGAAATATTAGTCTTTCCTGTGCAATACAAGTATACAATTCCCCTTGATGTATTAACATGAAAACACTCTAGTTTTTAATAAAATTAGTTAAAGAGAATTGAAGGCACATATCACCAGATGATCGCTTTTTCACATTATTGATTAAAATGCACTAATATACGTTTATCCCATATACAATATTAATTCAGATAACAACATACATGACTCCAAGTTAACTTTTTAGTATCAAACAAATTTAGTGACCGATAATGAAACAAAAAGGGACTGCTCTAACATCGCTTTTTTAACTCACCTATTATTCAAGCAAGTGCATGCAGAACAGGTTCCGTACAGTTTATAAACTTTAAGTTATCCCCAAGTTATAAGTGGCACAGAATAATATTTTCCAAACACCACAAAATCAAACGTTTGCTTTGAAATTCGGCTGTATTTGATTTAATCCACTACCCTTACGACTAAGATTGAATCTTCACATAGGGTTAAAGCTGTAGAGTAAGCTGATTTCTGCTTACTGGATTAAATAGAATCGCTTATGGGACATTTAATAACATTATTTTATAATGTGTTATGTGTTAGGAAATGCAGCTTTGTTTGATTTTACGACCCCATTACACTTACCTCCAAAGACGAATACTTCGCATAGGGTTAAATATGTTGGGCTGGTCATATTCCTAAGGCAGATATCTACTTCCTGTACTAAATGGTCAGATAATGTTGCAATTTCCGTTATTACCATTGTGGTTTTCTCTGAATAGTTAAACACGAGGCTAAAGGTATTGTTTGTCGCAAATGACATCAAGAATCCAGACAACCTTCTGAAATGACGAGTATGTACATTTAAAACATTTAGTTGAAGCCGCAAGGCAAATATTTATCTACACCTACACCTTCTGCTCATAAATAAGCAGGGGCTTTCATGTGTCAAACCCGAGTGAGCATGTGTGTGTGTGTTCAACTTCTGCTATCGAATGTGACTGATTTGGCTACATTGGCGTTGTATTTTAGCAAGGGACATTACTCCAATTGCCTCTGAAATCAATACCCCACTTTTATTTTTCTTATGTCTTAACATACCAAAACCAAACTACACAACAATAATAAGACCCAAATCGATGGATAATTCAACTAGTACGAGCTGCTAATAATGTGTAGCATGATTTCATGAGCAAATTGCACAAGAAGTTGTGTATGTTATGATATGATGCGACTAAGTGAGTGTACATAAATCAGGCACATAAATTGTCATTTCACAGCCCACACACACACACACACACACACACACACACACACACACACACACACACACACACACATACAACACACACACACACACACACACATATATATATATATATATATATATATATATATATATATATATATATATATATATATATATATATATATATATATATATATATATTTATATTGATGTATATGTGTGTGTGTGTGTGTCTGGGGGGGGGGGGGCTGGGGGGCCAGTGGGATGTGTGCATGCTACTGCATCACGTTCGCTAGCCAAGCTAAATTTGCATTAACCCTATCTACGCTGATCGATTGAATAGTTCAGTGTTTAAAATTGGTGAATTTTATTCGATCGGCGACAACCTAAGGAAGCTAAGCAATATCATTCTGTTCAAATTTTTAAACTCTTCCTACGTGACTGAGACATCGGGAACAAAAAACTGGAAGAGACTAATATATAATCATTTTTCTACCGTTTACTAGTTTTGTTGTGTTACACGTATTTGTTTATAGTATAAACAACAAAAAAACAGTGAATGACAACACAATTTGCGACGGTATCCACCTAAAAATCGCATCAGTTCATTTTTAGTGATGGTGACACGGAATGCATAATCTTGACTTCGGAATATGTGTCCCAAACATCATCACTATATTGATAACGTCCCTCTTGAGTTACAGAGCTGAAATGACCTTTGCCCTTACCGTCACTCAAATTGTTTCAATATCTTGTCAGAAGGTCAAAATAGGTGGCATACTTATATATGTAATCATTCGCCAGCAAATAGGGAAGTTCATTTTTCAAGCAATTTAGTTTAATAGTGTTCATCCTTTTCCGGCTGTTAATTCACAGTTGTTGAATTTACAATTTCAATGTCATGAAACATTATATTTGTTGCTGTAGGTTTATCTGAAAATAAGTGCTCATATTGAAGTACTAACTGTTTGGTTCATTATTTTGTGTGTTGCTGCAGATGTGTACGAACCCAATCTATATTTTTTTAAATTTTCCGAATTTAAACAGCTGTTTATCCAAAACCAATAGACTCTGATTGCATTCCATAGATTACATACTGTGTGTGGGACAGGTACAACTAGATTAGTTGCATAATTAACATGGACATATATATCTTCATACTCCTGTAACATATTCATATGGCAAAGCTGCTTTATTTTTGCTTCCCAGGAGAATGAGGAATATAAATTAAATCCTGTTTTACCTTT